>JAPQNM010000021.1:6022664-6057664 GCA_029783475.1 Metacarcinus magister | reverse complement strand
AAAAATTAAGTAATGCATAAGAAAACATGTGATATGGTAATGCGCTGGGTCCGGGCGGCTCACTGAGAAGGAAAGGGGAAAGAAAATGGAAAATGTTACAATTCAAGGGAAAAAAAACTCTTTCAAGAGGAGAAACCGTTTAGTTACATTAATAATATAGAAATGGAATGTTAAGGCTTAAGAGTGGTTAAGTACATAGTTATTCTGTAGGACTTTTATATTTTCCTTATCTTTCTTGTTTCTTTTATCGTGTTTATTTTATATATGTTATTATTCATCTATACGTTTACGTTGACATAGTTGGATTTATTAACTATTGGCTGTTATATAATAATCATCTGAAGACTGTTTTTTTCCTGCTTCCTCCCTGTTTCCCTTCTACAACCAGCATTTAGTTAAACTCCCACATCATCCATGTTTCAGTAGCCCTCCCACGCCCACCCTAGCCTCCCATCCCTCCTCCTAGCACTCCATTCCACCCAACGCCCCTCTACACACGCTCCAGGGCAGATGCATTTTTTTTTCCTTCATATTGGGAGCTTGTGGAACCCTTTTTGTAAGTCAAGGTTAGCGTCGGTTTGCCCTTCCTGCATAATGGAGAATTTTAAAAGTGAAAGCCTAAAGGTTTGGCTGGATATGAAAGTTTTGTGTTTGGGGAGGGGTGTTTTGTGTGTGTGTGTGTGTGTGTGTGTGTGTGTGTGTGTGTGTGTGTGTGTGTGTGTGTGTGTGTGTGTGTGTAGTTTTGGTGCTTCATCTTTATTGTAAGTGAGTATGTGTGCATGAATGAGTGAGTGTGTTAGGGTTTGTGTGGTGTTGGTGGTGTTTTTGGGCTTTTGCTTAAATATTCTCGGCTCATTCCATACCTAGTTAAAATCATATTTACAAGTTTTGAAATTTTCCTCGCACAAACAGAGGCTCTGCGAATATTATCCTTTGATTCAAAAGGTAAAATTTTTAATTAATGTGGAGGAAATAATTATAAAATGTTTTGAAGCTATTACGAATATATTTATCATGGTACCAAAGCACAACTACGCCGTTACTCCTAGAAATGCGAATAGGATTTATTCCGGTATATTTTAGTCATACTATAATAATCATTTATGCCTGAAACGTGTATCGAAATAATTACTCTTCGTTTTCATCATAACATCATAACTCACTAATATTTATATACAAGCTGACTCAAAACCATTATTTTACATTTTTTCATAATATACCTTCATATTTCTTTCTATAAAAGTAATTTGAAATAATGGTTTAATTTTTCCTGTCTTGTCATTCGTTTCCAAAATATGAATATTTAACACTCGAAACTGTAACTGAAACTTTTACTTTTATTTTTTGTATATTTATCCAATTTCCAATCAGCGTAACCGTGCATCTGTATACCTCAAACGTTTCGGGAATAATAGCTTTGCATATTCATCATTGTTGTTGACATCCGCAGATGTGAAGGTCACACCAATATCTGCACGTTTTTTCACTTTGATTGCATTATCCGCTCCTTACCCTGACCCAGAAAGGCCTGCCGCATTGTTATTGTCCCCGGCTAGATGTGTGTCATACATCTTGGCGCCTTTGTAGGTCGATGGCTGAATCCAAACTATTTTATTGGTTGTCTTTTAGGTTTCAAGAAAGGAGTATCAATATCTCTCACCAGCGACACCGACCTTACCCTGTCTGAAGGCTTATGTTTCTGAGTGAAATTTAGATGGATATTTAGTGAAATTTATTTTGTAATCGGCAACTAATATTTTTCATGTTTATAATGATGTTAATATTGATAATAAGTATTGACAATAATAATAATAGTGTTTATGATAATAATGATAATAATAATAATAATGATAATAATAATAATAATAATGATAATAATGATAATAATGATAATAATGCTTTTCTAAGTACATCCGGAAAATCAATAAAGAGAAGCTTGACCATTTTTATTCATGTGTTTATCCTCATCCCTCACTTCAGGAAGATTTTGCGTTAACTTACATAAGAGATAAGTGATTTTGTACTCTTATTTTCATAGCTTAAATCTCTGTAGGCGCCAGGTATAAGTCAGAGATATACCATCATCTTTACAATGTCAGTTTCCATAATACATATATAAATCAAAACTTATTATTACCACAATATTTCAACACTAGTCTTAACCGTGACAAGTGTTCGTACATCCTCAAGACCGTAGATTTAAGTTGAATAAGTATCATTACATCCATACATCCTAAAAGTGGAGGTATAAATCAATGTTTGTCCTCCTTAATTTTTCCATAGACCGGCTCTTTCTGCCCGAGCACTCTGCCGTCCTCGCGTTGGGTTCATGTAGGTGTCAGCCCGTATAGCCATCAGGACATTAAGCCTTGCTAAGGGTACTACTATATCTATCTCGTGGCCCATTTGCTGTCTCTCCTTGACACTCAGCTTATGGGGCTGAGAGAGAGAGAGAGAGAGAGAGAGAGAGAGAGAGAGAGAGAGAGAGAGAGAGAGAGAGAGAGAGAGAGAGAGAGAGAGAGAGAGAGAGAGAGAGAAATTTTCATATTATATCACGGTAAAGGAAACTATAAGATGAGATGCATAGCCACCTTATCCCTCTTACTCAATTCTGGTGTTAATTTTCTGCTTTTAGTGTGTGTGTGTGTGTGTGTGTGTGTGTGTGTGTGTGTGTGTGTGTGTGTGTGTGTGTGTGTGTGTGTGTGTATAATGGGTTGACAAGATATACAAACTCACACCAGGAATATTATTTAATACTACACAAGTCAATTTTATAGGCGAGTCATTTAGTTGAGCTCCGGTGATGCAAAATTATTATGGTGATTGAAATAACTCTTTCTCACTGTGATTGTAGGTGCATAAATTTGAGATATAATTAGCTAGTATCAAGTACGTCAACACAGCTTAGGTAATGCCTCGGTAATACCCACAAAACATTCATTACTTATTAAAACTTTGATCACTGTGTATATATATCTCCTTCCTGTCGCCACGTCTGAACAAAGTGGAACCATTATCGGCGGTAACTGATAAAAAACTTGAACGTAGCGCCTCACCGAAGTAATTTTAGTTCCTCCTAACTGGCTTCGGCAGCAGTAAATCTCACCTAATCTAATGACACTTAGAGTAACTTTGGGGTCCGAGGGAAGACAACTTTCATATGTTTAGGCTACCCGGGAGGAGGAGGAGGAGGAGGAGGAGGAGGAAGAGAAGGAAGAGGAGGAGGAAACTGGAGTAAGAAAATAAGGTTTGAGGTAAGAGTAGTAGTGCGAAGGAGGTGGAGGCGAAGAAACAGGAGAGAATGGGGAGAGAAGAGGAGATGGATAAAGCAGGAGAGAGAGGGGACGAGGAAAGAAAACAATGGAGCAAGGGAAAGAGGAAGTACGAACAAAAATAAATGAGGAAGAGAAGAAAGGACAGAAGAAAACACACTGAGCTGAGGGAAGGAAGGAGGAAGAAGATGGGGAATAAAGAGAACAGGAGTAAGAGTGTGCAAGAGAGAGGGTGTGGAAAAATAGAGCCAAAAGGATAAAAAAAAAAGAGAAGAGAAAGAAAGTGAAGTGAAAGGAAGAAGGCAGAATAATGAGGGTAAAGAAAGAGAGGTAAAGAAAGTGTGGTATAGCAAAGAATAAAATAAGTAAAAGAAGTAGGGAAGGTTAAGTTTGGGAGAGAAAAAGAGAAAGAGTAAAGAGAAGAACAACAAGGAAGAGAGGGAGAGGGAATGGAAGAAGGAGCCGGAACAAGGAGAGGAGAGGGAGAGACAAAGTGTGTAAGAGTGTAAGGAAGGAAGATGGAGGAGATGAAAGCAAGGGGAAAGAGGGAGAGAGAAATAGAAGAAGAAGAAAAAAAAATAGAAGAGCGAACGACACGAAGAAGGGAAGGAGGAGAGGAGGAATATGTAGAAAATAAAATAGAATAAAAAAATAGATAAACAAAGAATAATAACATCAGGAATTAATTGTAGACATGAAAAAATACTAAAAATACTGAAAGGAAAGGGGAAATAATAATGAGTGTTGGACGAGGTGGTAAGGTGAAGAAGGAGGAAGTAGAGGAGGAGGAAGAGGAAGAGGATTAAATGGATGGAAGGAGAGAGGGATCAAGGCCAAAGGATATGCTTAAAAGTAGTGGGGCGAATCAATGAAAAACGATCCTTTACCTCCTTACAAGGGTATCAAATTACTAGTAAGGAGATGAGGGAGCCATGACACACCTCCTCCTCCTCTTCCTCCTCCTCCTCCTCCTCCTCCTCCTCCTCCTCCTCCTCACCTGTCCTTAATTAGTGCCGCACCTTCCTTCTTTTCACAACACCTACCAGCAGACGTGGCTGCCATTTTCAGAAGGTGTCTTTTTATACATTTTTTTCTTACATAATTTTTTTTATATTTTTACAGTTTTTTTTCTTCAATTTATTATTCCTTTGTGTATTTTCTATTTTCTTTGCCTTGTTTTCTTTATTTTATTATCTCGATTTCTCATTTTCTTTGTTCAAATTTTTTTTCTTGCATTATTTTGACTATTTTTTTTTTTGGATTGATCTATTTTCAACTCTTTCTTTCACTTATTTTGGTTCTCTCTTTCCCGCTCTTTTCTTTGGTTTTCCTCATCGTCGCTTCCTTTTGTCTCCGATTTCACTCCTATCTTACGCCTTTTCACTGGTTTCCTCGCTTTAATAGAACCAATATATCTGCCATATCTCTTCTCTCCCTCCTCTCTCTCTCTCTCTCTCTCTCTCTCTCTCTCTCTCTCTCTCTCTCTCTCTCTCTCTCTCTCTCTCTCTCTCTCGCTCTCGCTCTCATCTCTCATCTCATCTCTCCTTTCTCTCGCTTCTCTCTATCTACTCCCTCTTATTCCTCTCCACCCTCCTCCTCCTCCTCCTCCTCCTCCTCCTCCTCCTCCTCCTCCTCCTCCTCCTCCTCCTCCTCCTCCTCCTCCTCCTCCTCCCATCAGGTTGAGTTGTGTTATGTTCTTGTATTGGTTTGATTATATAAGATGAAGGAATGTAGAGAAGAGGAGGAAGGAAAAAGAGGGAGAGGATGAGGAGAGGGGGGGAAGGGGAGGGAAGAGAAATGGGAAGATAAGGGAGTTAGGGGCAATAAGGAAGGGAAAAAAATATGACCCTGGGGTGCAAGAGGAGGAGGAGGAGGAGGAGGAGGAGGAGGAGGAGGAGGAGGAGGAGGAGGAGGAGGAGGAGGAGGAGGATAGCAAATAAGGGAGTTTTGGGCGTTATAGGAGAAAGGAAGGTGGTGTTAGGGTGAAAGAATGATGAAAAGAGGGTGGGTAGGGGAGGGTGTAGACTGTAGAGGGTGGGTAGGGATGGCTGTAGAGGAAGAGTTTAGAGGGTGTAGAGCGTGGGTTGGGGTGGGTGTATAGGGTGGGTAGGGGTGGGTGTAGGATGATGAGTGGGTGGCACTAATGGGGGGGTAAGGGGTGGTTGTACTGTAGTCGTTGTCACACTGTTGGAGGTCGTAGTTCTAATGGCGGTGTATTTCAGTCTTGTTATGACCCTCTCTCTCTCTCTCTCTCTCTCTCTCTCTCTCTCTCTCTCTCTCTCTCTTTCTCTTTCTCTTTCTCTACTGTTTAGTCTGTCGCCTCACGAAACCAATCAATCACTTACGTTGACCTTCGCTGTCTTGTTAAGGTTTTCATTAACAGGTAACTCTTGACTCACCTGTGCTTTTATTGATGATATTCTGACTACAAATAGAAATGGGTCATATTTTTTTTTATAGTATATATCAATTTATCACAAAAGTCATGCATGAAACACGTTATTTGTTTTAAGTGCTACAGAACCTGCCAATTTCACTATGATTTTTATTTTTTCGGTTATTCTATAGGTGTCCGATCCTTTAATATATCAAACGTTGCGTAAATGCGTAATGCGTTATTGCGCCGTCTCTTCTATAACCATGAATGCGTATGTAGATGAGCGTCATTAATTTATATGGATGTGCTGATGAATGTCACATATCTCTCTCAGTGGTATTCACAATGAGATGGATAATCAGCTTTACCGCGTGTATGATATATATAAATTATACCCTTTGTGTGTGTGTGTGTGTGTGTGTGTGTGTGTGTGTGTGTGTGTGTGTGTGTGTGTGTGTGTGTGTGTGTGTGTGTGTGTGCTCTCTGCTGATCAAAAGTATGTCGAAAAGTGAATTAATGAGAAGTTTGATAGGATTGTTTCTTGTTTGTTTTTCATCATTGCGTGTCCTGCCTTCTGTAGCTCTACTTGCCTTCCTTAATTTATATGGTCATAATGTGTGTGTGTGAGAGAGAGAGAGAGAGAGAGAGAGAGAGAGAGAGAGAGAGAGAGAGAGAGAGAGAGAGAGAGAGAGAGAGAGAGAGAGATGCATATTTTTTCAATTCTCATTCGTGTTCTTTTCTATTTCATTTATTGTGCAAGGCATCACGCACTATAACACACACACACACACACACACACACACACACACACACACACACACACACACACACACACACACACACACACACACACACTAACTTTAACGCTTCATTATACTCATTCTGTTTTTAATGCAAAGTCTCGGTGAAGTTGGAAATTCTGGAAATTCCTCTTCGTATTAATCATGTGGTAATTAGGGCAAGGTCGTCTTGAGGCTAATAGCAGGTAATAAAAATGCAATTGGCCACCCACTTTTTCTTTCCTTCTTTCCCTCCCTCTCAGACTCTCCTTCTCTCCCACGCTCCATCTGTCTTTCTCTCTCAATCTCTCCTCTGCTGACTAGTCTTCATGTCTATGTAGTGGAAGTGTTGACTCACAGAATTAGTCGCGGCGTGGAGTACGGTGGCTGAGGAGATTTAATTACAAGCAAACAAGCCATGATCACAAGCCACTCAGCGATGAAAGCCAGGCGAGCAGGAGGGTGGGCGGTGGCTGGGTCAGGACGGTGGGCAGGTGGGTGGGCAGGTGGGTGGGCAGGTGGGTGGTCAGGTAGGAGGGCAGCTTGCGTTTCTGGACCGAGTTGTGATGAATTTGACGTTAATACTACCAATTGGAGGACAGGATCTTGGTAGGATTGAGCTGTGCAGTTGCTATTTTGGTTATTAATATAGTTTTTGTGTTAGTCCTCTTCCTGTTTTTGTGTGTGAAAGGTTTGTGGTGTTTCTGTGTGGCTGGGAATAGATATTATTTATTTTGTATTTCTCTATTTCATATTTCATCACTGGTTTTGTACGTTTCATCTTTATTCCTTCAATGATTTCTTCAATTCTGCTCCACTTGTTTGCATGATTTCATACACTGAAGGGAATAATTTAATGGAATGAACGGAAAATTCGTAAAATTGATATTGGTGGCCGTGAACAGTAATTAGCGGTGGTGCTGTCTAATTCTGGCAGTCAAGTAGATGCAGAGAGAGGAGAGGAGAGGAGAGGAGAGGAGAGGAGAGGAGAGGAGAGGAGAGGAGAGGAGAGGAGAGGAGAGGAGAGGAGAGGAGAGGAGAGGAGAGGAGAGGAGAGGAGAGGAGGAGGGGAGAAGTGAGGAGGGAAGGGGAGAGCATGGGGGAGTGGAGGGGAGGGAAGGGATAGATCTTCTGTGTATTCTTTCTGGAACAGGATTGTTGGAAGCAAATATTGACCTGTGCTTTTAAAATCCGTGCCTGGCCTCATGTTTTATGAAATTTCAATCAGTTATCTCTGTTCTGTCATTTTCTGCCTCTCTGCTTTTACTCCGTGTGCCTCATTCTCTTCCCCCCTCCCCCTTCTCTCTCTCTCTCTCTCTCTCTCTCTCTCTCTCTCTCTCTCTCTCTCTCTCTCTCTCTCTCTCTCTCTCTCTCTCTCCTTGCTGTTTCTTTGCTTTATCCTTGCTTCCTCTTTATCTCATATAATTCCCTTCCTAACTTTCCCTCTCTCCCTCTTATTGTTATTCCAATTTTTCTTATCCTTTTCTTCTTCCGTCTATGCTATGCTATTCACTCTATGTCTCTTTCCCTCCAATGTTGTTCCTCCTTGCCTTTCTTCCTCCTTCTCTTGTTCCCATCTTACCTCTATATCTTCTATTATTCCCTCCTTGCCTCTTTCCTTCTGTTATTCTGTCCCTCTATATCTTCCTCTTTACTCCTTACATCCATATTATTTCCTCTTGCTGTCTCTTCCTCTATTATTACCTCCTTATCTCTTACTCTCCATGTTATACTCTCCCATTCTCCCTTATTTTAGTGAATTTTTCTGGTGGGCTTTTAACCAATTTTTCTTGACTTGCTTGAGAGAGAATCCAGTTGCGACGTTTGTTTTCGAGATTTTTATTATGCCCAATTTTATTTTCTAAGTGTATTCTGACTATGGTGTGTGATTTTGTGTTGGTCTTCTACCGCTTTGTGTTGAATGCTGGTTATTTATATGCCGTGTTGGGCTATTTCAAGTGTTTGTTGATAATACAGGAAGTGATATAAAGGCTTGGGTAAATTCAGCTTGTTGTTATTTGTCTAATTAGTGTCAGGTGAATCATTGAAGTTATGCATTAATATACGGGGAAAAAAGTACATGAAATTCCTGTTATGTTATTGTGAATGCATGTATAAGTTAATATTGATAAGGTATTTGAGATGATATTAGTGCAAACATTTTTCTCATTAGATTTGGTGTGTGTTTTAATTTTTTATGGAAGGTTAGAATTGATTATGAGCTTAATATATAATCTGCTGCAACGCTTATTACTAATGTATCACTCATAACACCTGCTAATTGTTGCAAATGAGGGGAGACAAGCGTGTGATGCGGTTATTTGTGTGTGATATCCAGGTTAGCATTCATCCGTAGAGTGGATAAAATATACATACACTAATTACCCTCCACGACTTAACCTGTTGCGTTCATAGAAGTACATTACGAAAACGAATTCATTATACCTGTAAATGAGGAGTGAGGGCGGGCAGGTGTTGCTGAGAGCGTTCTGAGTCACACTGCAATTATAACTAGTCTAACTAATATCCTCAAACTCTGAACGCGCAACCTATGTAAGTTAGGCAGCAAATATTGAGTAAGTTACCAACCGCCCGCAGCATATGAGGTAACTAGGCAATGGAGGGGAAATTAGGAGTGTTTGCAAGATAAAATAGGGTCGATATTACCTTGAGGAGATAGTAAGGTATAGGTTGTGGTTGTGAGGCAGTTTTGGTTGAGAGGTTGTATGGCTTTTCATCTTGACTGTAATAAATGGGCTACCGGTACCCTCGATGTGTGTGTGTGTGTGTGTGTGTGTGTGTGTGTGTGTGTGTGTGTGTGTGTGTGTGTGTGTGTGTGTGTGTGTGTGTGAGAGTAGAAATAACCATGACGGAGGTAGGGCAGTAAGCTACGCCATTACCCGAAGTCTTCACCAGGAAATAAACTCCAACTTTCCTCGCTGCCTTCGCCAAGATAATGCAACAAATTTATAACTTCCGGAGCAGTAAAAGTTTCCCGCCCAACAAAACTAAATCTGCAGGGGTTCAGGTTCTCGGGCGTGTATGTGTTTGAATTCCCTCTGCTGTCGAGAGAAAGAAGTGGGGGTTAGGATGGGAAAGTCTGCCTTCATGAATATCTCACTCAAGGTACCTTTTCCCACCCTCCTTTCCACCACTTGGTCATGGCTGATGATATATAACACAGTAACACAATGTGCCAATACTTATTTACCTTTGTTTGCATGTTTGTTGTGTGGCATTAAGTCACTCGTGTATACATCTTTTTAAGTAAGAAAATAAATTAGAAATGGGTAAGTATTGAAAATGCACGATTATTCAAGGAATATTCTAGTATTCTATTTTAGGTATAATGCTTGCACCGTCTGTACGTTATGCGAAATAATCACCAAATCACATACACATTGTAAGTTTTGTTAAAAACAGTTTATTCCTGTTATTTTTTTTCTTTGTAGTACATTAATGGCAAACTGTGACTATTTTCGCACAAATACAAACCGTAAACAGGAAGCACACAAGAATCCTTGACCTCCTCGCCTCGTTTGTATTACTGACAACACTGGTCCTTAATGGCTATGTATCCGGCATTTCATTATGGACAAATTTGTGAGGGTAATATTCGTGGGGTCGTGCCTCAAGCTGCTTCGGGCACACAGCAGCGGCCGCAGGATATCCTGGAGACAGCCTTTGATTTCTTGCAGCCTTATTAGTGGTCTGTGGTCTGCAGGGAATGGCGGGGTAGGCAGCTTGGTGGTGGTGGTGGTGGTGGTGATGGTGGTGGTGGTGTGTTGTTTGCTGGTCATTGTGATGAGGAAATGTCACAAAGGCTGTTTTTCTTTTTAGCTCTGCCAGTAAAGAAAAAAATTATGATGTTCATACAGATGCTTGAATAGAACTGTAAATTTGGTTTGTTTTCAGTTTGACCAAAGTTAACAATAGTTTCACAGCAGCATCTTGCCAAGACTGCATAGTCTCATAATTCTAGTGAATATTCTGCTTGCAGGACTAACGAGTTGCGTTCCTTTCACTCCGTTCCATCATACACCGTGACAGTCAGTCGGGAGCCATTCAGGATTTCTGTTAAGGGTGACAGGGGGTTAAAAACACCAAATTGGACTCGAGTATCTGCGCTGCTCCCATCTTGTGCATTACCCCGAAGGAAGGGATCGAGGAAATATATCACCACTAATAGACAGTGTTCGTCTTGGGCTGGCAGGGGATCCCCATCACCCCTGCTGCCCCTAACGTAAGGGCGACGAGGCCTTCACATTTGCATATTGCGCCGCACATAAATGCTGGGCAGTACAACTATTGGCGGAGTTGAGGCCAAGTTGGGTTATGAGATGGTTTTAATTAAAGTCAATGGAACGTAAATAGGGTTCAATGGTTGAATTTACGTCAAGGCTGGATTTAAGACTGGTCTTAAACTGTTGGTGCTTATTCTCCTTTATGTCCGTCACTTAAGGTTTTGCAATTTTTCCTCTTTCCTGTAGCATAACATTTTTTCTCTTTATTCCAGGTCAGTCAGTGTGCAGTCCGTGTCACCAGGTCTTCACTTTGGTGAGTAGAGAAACTTAAATTTTCATTAATTTTTAGGCCCAATCCAAACATACTTGCAATTGACAATCCGACATAACTAAAGGTTATATGAGTCCACGTGGGAATTAGTTCTACTCTAAGATTAAACTTAAGTTACCACGCAGACAACGTAATGCTCCTCATAACACGCAAACCATGTAACTAATATTGGCTCGAGTAATCATTATGATAAAGACAACTTCTTCGTAAAACAATACAAGGAATGTTTGCGTAAATGACGGAGATACTACCACACTAGATTGTTTGTTTCCATCCAGTTAGTCACCATTCATTGCTTTCCATAAGCCAGGCTGGTGATTGTGAAGTTCTGTGAATTCTGTCTAGACCACTTTATCCTTACTTGACTTAGCCATTAATTGCATGCACACGTGAGATCCTATCTCCGTGATGGCTGCCACGTAATGCCACTAAGCTTGCAGCACACCCCACACATGCTGAAACTGGCCTCCAGTCCTCAAGCTTCTAGGTTGACACGTCAATCCTTGAGTTAAATTCTCAACCAGACATTCGGTTAAAGCTTTCCACACACTAAACTGTATTGTATCTATTAAAAGAAGGAAACAAAAATAAAGTAATTTATGTAATATTACTTGTGTCTATGCAAGCACAGGTTGCCTTGTTCATTATAAGAAAATTTTCCAATGATTCATCTTTTCCTTGGGCGAATATAATATTTATATAATATAATATGATATGATATAAAATATCATAATATGATATACATAGTGTAATATATTGTAATATAACACTATGCTGAGATTGAAACTCCCTTCGATGTATTTTACATCAATTTGTGTGAAAAATGGTCGACTACCATCCCATTTCGTTGTGGGAACAAAGTGCCTTTAGTCAATCCTAATCTTGGCAATGTTTAACAATTTGTCATGTACAATTTATTTGTCAACAATTTTGATCGAGATTGACCAAGGTCACTTGCTGCCCTTACTGATTTGTGATGATGGTTGGAAGATTTTCGTGAAGCAATAGTTCACTGGTGACACTACACCTCTTACACTTATTGATGGCGAAGAATGTTACTGACTCTCCCACTGGTGGTTCGAATCTTATTAATGGTGTTGTGACAACTTGTTTATATATATATATATATATATATATATATATATATATATATATATATATATATATGTGTATATATATATATATATATATATATATATATATATATATATATATATATATATATATATAATACGGATGTGTAAGGTGTGGCTTGACGAGGTTGGATAAAATTTAATATAATTGTAAGGAGTTTTACAATAATTTTGTAAGGATGAAATGAAAAGTGAGGAAGCGTGGGAGTGCAGCATGTGTTTGGGATGGAGAGAAGATGCCGCAGAATTTATGAGTTATAAAAGAGGGATGGTGCGGGGCGTGTGCTGAGCAGGTTGTGTAAAGGCAGTGACTGGAAGATAACCTGAGGGGGACTCGTGGACAGGCAGGGAAGTGGGTGATGAGAGAGAGAGAGAGAGAGAGAGAGAGAGAGAGAGAGAGAGAGAGAGAGAGAGAGAGAGAGAGAGAGAGAGAGAGAGAGAGAGAGAGAGAGAGAGAGAGAGAGCTCTAAATAAAAATTGAGATATAGCTTTTTCTTATTTATATTATTGTTAGTTTCCCTTAAGAATCGTAAATATTTATATGCAAGAGTGTTGTTGAATAATGTGTAAGAATGATGTCAAGTGCATGTTACTTGCTGCTGCTATTATGTGATAATTCATCATATATTAATAAGGAATCATATTTTCTCTTGCCTGTTATATTTGAATTGGTTTTCATATATTCAATAATGCTATGTTAAAAAAAAAAATTGCAATTCTTAAACGAAATGTTGCCTGCTCAGGATAAGTGAACAAAAATATATATATAAAATGATGAGCAAAAGGAAAGCGTATAATGGCTCTTATAGCATAACAAAGTGTGGCTAATGCAAAAATCAGTCGTTACATGAAATAAAAAAAAAACATTTGATAAGAATTAGTCTTGGGTAAGTGGAAGGAAGCCCACCTAACTATGATTGAAATGTAAGTTAGTGTATCGGGTCAATATCTAAGGTGGAAAATATAATACAGCTACAAAAAGGTGTTAGTCTTACACATCAGAGTAACTTAGTCAACATCAGAAAAATAACGTCAGCATATGCAGACTATGTGAAACGTGAATACATTGTAGCGTAGAGTGTTTCACAATCAACTATCCGGTTCTCGTCCTCTGACCGCCCCGCAGCCATTCTATTGACTTTAACGTTAACATGAAAAATTAATATTCTTTCTTCGCTCTACTAAATTGGAATTAACTAAAACAGCATGGCTCTTCAATCCTTAGTTTGACCTGTTATTTCCTTCCTGCATTCTCTAATGATAATTTTTTCAAATGAAGGAGTGTGTGTGTGTGTGTGTGTGTGTGTGTGTGTGTGTGTGTGTGTGTGTGTGTGTGTGCGTGTGTGCGTGCGTGTGCCTGTGCGTATGTGTGCATGTGTGTGTGTGTGTGTGTGTGCATGTGTGTGTGTGTGTGTGTGTATGATTATGTGTGTATAGATGTGTGTCCGTGTGCGTGCATGCTTGTGTGCGTGTGTTGAATGGCTCTTGTCTCTTCACCTCGCCGTGGCAGGTGTTGAGTGATTTAAGTGAGGTGTATGTATATGGTCGTTTGGGTTTATCTGAGTAAACTTCAAAACGTGAGTCCCTGGAATACTGGTGCAATTTCTGTTTGATGGTACGAGTTTAATTCCTTTGTCTGCCTGCATGCTCTCTCTCTCTCTCTCTCTCTCTCTCTCTCTCTCTCTCTCTCTCTCTCTCTCTCTCTCTCTCTCTCTCTCTCTCTCTTCCTTTTTTTGTTTTCCTTGCTCTCTTTTGTCTATTTCCCCCCCTTTCACTTGCTAGTTTTTACCAAATTCGTAGCTATTATGATATTTATAGGATCAAGCAAAGCCTATAATGTCCAATTTTCTAGTGCTTTTTTATTTTAAGAAATCATGTATATCGCAATACATGATTTTGTTTGATTAAATTTTGGATTTCATATTCCTTTATTAAAGAACGACTGTTTTAATTAAATTTTTTCATCTTATGTCATCAACGCTTTTGTACACTTGGTGTTGATCTAGCGCGAGAAGGCGTCACATAGTCTCATTTTAGTGTTGGCTGCATTGTTCTGTCTCCACACCATGTATCAAAAAATGTGTCACTGCGGCTATGACCTTTATGACCACGTTAATCCTTAGGAAAGAGCATGAGGTTACAGTCACCCACTACTACCTTACCACCACCACCACCACCGCTACTACTTCTACTACTACTACTACTACTACTACTACTAATACTACTACTACTACTACTACTACTACTACTACTACTACTACTACTACTACTACTACTACTACTACTTACCTATTACTACTAGATACTTTCGTAGTTTATATTGTATATCCTTCATCTCGGGAAGTGAATCTACCTATCCATGTGAGTGAGAGGAATCAGTGTGTAGTGTGCATTCCTCACTCTTCACTTGTTCAGTATTAGTGCGGCAAGGAAAATCAATATAGCACGGTTACACTGAACAAAAAAGAGAGAGAGAGAGAGAGAGAGAGAGAGAGAGAGAGAGAGAGAGAGAGAGAGAGAGAGAGAGAGAGAGAGAGAGAGAGAGAGAAGAGAGAGAGAATACTTTGATGCATGAGAAAGTCTATTATTATCATGTTTTATCATTCTAGACCTACATTACTTACATATTTAGTTGACTCAGTCCTTCATTATAGTTTACTCCAAATAGTGACTTGATATTATACCTGACGTGATAGACTTTTCAATCATGCCTTCGTTTCAGTTCTACCTTGACCTATACGAACATTAACGTAACTTGTTTTTATGAACCTTTAGCATACGTTTAAGATTAATGGTAATTGTCTTTTAAAGTTGCATAAATTGTGATTTTTTTTTACTCTGTGGAACTACCTTGTGTGTTTAGCATTTTTGCCATTTTTTGATGCTCATTTGTCAGTATTGCAATCTAGTTTTTCACGTTAGAGTGTCATATGTGTAACTATCCAATTCGTCTTTATGTTCTCTGGTATCATCTTTGTCTTTTATGCTCTGAACTATTTACATTATTAACAAAAATGTTCTAGTTTATATAAGCTTAACCCATTCAGTTCTTGCGGCACACCGTATGTGCCAGCAGCGTCTCCCTCTCCTGTGTTTGCGGCACGACGTCTGTGCCAAGATCTTTATATCATTCCCATGCATATACCAAACGTATGATGGCAATAAGTATAGGCCAGTGTAACAACTTTTATCATTATTTACAAATTTCTATTGTCTTATGTATCAGAATTACCGTTCTTATGAGTATTTATGTGATATTCAATAGATAATTTTACGGTACGATAACTGCGGTTTGGCAACACCGCCGGCAGCAATATATAACCGTCGCTCCGTCGGCCGTCAGCGACGGGCTCTTCTAGCTAGCATTAGATATTGGATATTGAAAATATGGAAAATTGGAAATATCATTGCAGCATCTGATACACCTAATTAAACTGTACAACTGTCATTATGAATATTTGTTTTATGACTAATAATTACGCAGTAAAATGAAACTTAATATTTATATATAAACATGACATTCCTCCTCATTTTCCCGAAAGCTATTAGAGATATTGGAAATATCATTGCAGCATCTGATACACCTAATTAAACTGTACAACTGATATTATGAATATTTGTTCTATGACTAATAATTACGCAGTAAAATTAAACTTAATATTTATTTAAAAACATGACTTTCCTCCTCATTTTCTCGAAAGCTATTAGAAATATTGGAAATATCATTGCAGCATCTGATACACCTAATTAAACTGTACAACTGATAATATGAATATTTGTTCTATGGCAAATAATTACGCAGTAAAATGAAACTTAATATTTATATAAAAACATGACTTTCCTCCTCATTTTCTCGAAAGCTATTAGAGATATTGGAAATATCATTGCAGGTTCTGATACACCTAATTAAACTGTACAACTCTCATTATGAATATTTGTTCTATGACTAATAATTACGCAGTAAAATTAAACTTAATATTTATATAAAAACATGATTTTCCTCCTCATTTTCTCGAAAGCTATTAGAGATATTGGAAATATCACTGCAGTATCTGATAGACCTAATTAAACTGTAAATTTGACATTATGAATATTTGTTCTATGACTAATAATTACGCAGTAAAATGAAACTATATATTTATATAAAAACATGACATTCCTCCTCATTTTCTCGAAAGCTATTAGAGATATTGGAAATATCATTGCAGCATCTGATAGACCTGATTAAATCTACTACTGTCATTATGAATATTTTCACTAGTACTAATAAATACTGAATTTTACTTTTTTAAAAATTACTTTCTTCCTCGTTTTCTCGAAAGCTATTAGAGATATTGGAAATATCATTGCATCATCTGATACACCTAATTCAACTGTACAACTGATATTATGAATATTTGTTCTATGACTAATAATTACGCAGTAAAATAAAACCGTATTTTTATAAAAAAACATGATTTTCCTCGTCATTTTCTCGAAAGCTATTAGAGATATTGGAAATATAATTGCAGCATCTGATAGACCTAATTAAACTGTACAACTGATATTATGAATATTTGTTCTATGACTAATAATTACGCAGTAAAATGAAACTTAATATTTATTTAAAAACATGACTTTCCTCCTCATTTTCTCGAAAGCTATTAGAGATATTGGAAATATCATTGCAACAGCTGATACACCTAATTAAACTGTACAACTGATATTATGAATATTTTTTCTATGACTAATAATTACGCAGTAAAATGAAACTTAATATTTATTTAAAAACATGAATTTCCTCCTCATTTTCCCGAAAGCTATTAGAGATATTGGAAATATCATTGCAGCATCTGATACACCTAATTAAACTGTACAACTGTCATTATGAATATTTGTTCTATGACTAATAATTACGCAGTAAAATTAAACTTAATATTTATTTAAAAACATGACTTTCCTCCTCATTTTCTCGAAAGCTATTAGAGATATTGGAAATATCATTGCAGCATCTGATACACCTAATTAAACTGTACAACTGTCATTATGAATATTTGTTCTATGACTAATAATTACGCAGTAAAATGAAACTTAATATTTATATAAAAACATGACTTTCCTCCTCATTTTCCCGAAAGCTATTAGAGATATTGGAAATATGATTGCAGCATCTGATACACCTAATTAAACTGTACAACTGTCATTATGAATATTTGTTCTATGACTAATAATTACGCAGTAAAATGAAACTTAATATTTATATAAAAACATGATTTTCCTCCTCATTTTCTCGAAAGCTATTAGAGATATTGGAAATATCATTGCAGCATCTGATACACCTAATTAAACTGTACAACTCTCATTATGAATATTTGTTCTATGACTAATAATTACGCAGTAAAATGAAACTTAATATTTATATAAAAACATGACTTTTCCTCCTCATTTTCTCGAAAGCTATTAGAGATATTGGAAATATCATTGCAGCATCTGATAGACCCTAATTAAAATCTACTACTGTCATTATGAATATTTGCACTAGTACTAATAAATTACTGCAGTAAAATTAACTTATTTTTTTAAATTACTTTCTTCCTCGTTTTCTCGAAAGCTATTAGAGATATTGGAAATATCATTGCATCATCTGATACACCTAATTCAAACTGTACAACTGATATTATGAATATTTGTTCTATGACTAATAATTACGCAGTAAAATTAAACTTAATATTTATATAAAAACATGACTTTCCTCCTCATTTTCTCGAAAGCTATTAGAGATATTGGAAATATCATTGCAGCATCTGATACACCTAATTAAACTGTACAACTGATATTATGAATATTTGTTCTATGACTAATAATTACTCAGTAAAATGAAACTTAATATTTTTATATAAACATAACTTTTCTCCTCATTTCCTCGAAAGCTATTAGAGATATTGGAAATATCATTGCAGCATCTGATACACCTAATTAAACTGTACAACTGTCATTATGAATATTTGTTCTATGACTAATAATTACGCAGTAAAATGAAACTTAATATTTATATAAAAACATGAATTTCCTCCTCATTTTCTCGAAAGCTATTAGAGATATTGGAAATATCATTGCAGTATCTGATAGACCTAAATAAACTGTAAAACTGAAATTATGAATATTTGTTCTATGACTAATAATTACGCAGTAAAATGAAACTTTATATTTATATAAAAACATGACTTTCCTCCTCATTTTCTCGAAAGCTATTAGATATATTGGAAATATCAATGCAGCATCTGATACACCTAATTAAACTGTACAACTGTCATTATGAATATTTGTTCTATGACTAATAATTACGCAGTAAAATGAAACTTAATATTTTTATATAAACATAACATTTCTCCTCATTTCCTCGAAAGCTATTAGAGATATTGGAAATATCATTGCAGCATCTGATACACCTAATTAAACTGTACAACTGTCATTATTAATATTTGTTCTATGACTAATAATTAGGCAGTAAAATGAAACTGAATATTTTTTTAAAAACATGAATTTCCTCCTCATTTTCTCGAAAGCTATTAAAGATATTGGAAATATCATTGCAGCATCTGATACACCTAATTAAACTGTACAACTGATATTATGAATATTTTTTCTATGACTAATAATACGCAGTAAAATGAAACTTTATATTTATATAAAAACATGACTTTTCTCGTCATTTTCCCGAAAGCTATTAGAAATATTGGAAATATCATTGCAGCTTCTGATATACCTAATTAAACTGTACAACTGTAATTATGAATATTTGTTTTATGACTAATAATTACGCAGTAAAATGAAACTTAATATTTATATAAAAACATGACTTTCCTCCTCATTTTCCCGAAAGCTATTAGAGATATTGGAAATATCATTGCAGCATCTGATACACCTAATTAAACTGTACAACTGTCATTATGAATATTTGTTCTATGACTAATAATTACGCAGTAAAATGAAACTTAATATTTATATAAAAACATGATTTTCCTCCTCATTTTCTCGAAAGCTATTAGAGATATTGGAAATATCATTGCAGCATCTGATACACCTGATTAAACTGTACAACTGTCATTATGAATATTTGTTCTATGACTAATAATTACGCAGTAAAATGAAACTTAATATTTATATAAAAACATGACTTTCCTCCTCATTTTCTCGAAAGCTATTAGAGATATTGGAAATATCATTGCAGCATTTGATAGACCCAATTAAAATCTACTACTGTCATTATGAATATTTGCACTAGTACTAATAAATACTGAATTTTACTTTTTTAAAAATTACTTTCTTCCTCGTTTTCTCGAAAGCTATTAGAGATATTGGAAATATCATTGCATCATCTGATACACCTAATTCAACTGTACAACTGATATTATGAATATTTGTTCTATGACTAATAATTACGCAGTAAAATGAAACTTAATATTTATTTAAAAACATGACTTTCCTCCTCATTTTCTCGAAAGCTATTAGAGATATTGGAAATATCATTGCAGCAGCTGATACACCTAATTAAACTGTACAACTGATATTATGAATATTTGTTCTATGACTAATAATTACGCAGTAAAATGAAACTTAATATTTATTTAAAAACATGAATTTCCTCCTCATTTTCCCGAAAGCTATTAGAGATATTGGAAATATCATTGCAGCATCTGATACACCTAATTAAACTGTACAAATGTCATTATGAATATTTGTTCTATGACTAACAATTACGCAGTAAAATTAAACTTAATATTTATTTAAAAACATGACTTTCCTCCTCATTTTCTCGAAAGCTATTAGAGATATTGGAAATATCATTGCAGCATCTGATACACCTAATTAAACTGTACAACTGTCATTATGAATATTTGTTCTATGACTAATAATTACTCAGTAAAATGAAACTTAATATTTTTATATAAACATAACATTTCTCCTCATTACCTCGAAAGCTATTAGAGATATTGGAAATATGATTGCAGCATCTGATACACCTAATTAAACTGTACAACTGTCATTATGAATATTTGTTCTATGACTAATAATTACGCAGTAAAATTAAACTTAATATTTATATAAAAACATGATTTTCCTCCACATTTTCTCGAAAGCTATTAGAGATATTGGAAATATCATTGCAGCATCTGATACACCTGATTAAACTGTACAACTCTCATTATGAATATTTGTTCTATGACTAATAATTACGCAGTAAAATGAAACTTAATATTTATATAAAAACATGATTTTCCTCCTCATTTTCTCGAAAGCTATTAGAGATATTGGAAATATCATTGCAGCATTTGATAGACCCAATTAAAATCTACTACTGTCATTATGAATATTTGCACTAGTACTAATAAATACTGAATTTTACTTTTTTTTAAATTACTTTCTTCCTCGTTTTCTCGAAAGCTATTAGAGATATTGGAAATATCATTGCATCATCTGATACACCTAATTCAACTGTACAACTGATATTATGAATATTTGTTCTATGACTAATAATTACGCAGTAAAATTAAACTTTATATTTATTTAAAAACATGACTTTCCTCCTCATTTTCTCGAAAGCTATTAGTGATATTGGAAATATCATTGCAGCAGCTGATACACCTAATTGAACTGTACAACTGATATTATGAATATTTGTTCTATGACTAATAATTACTCAGTAAAATGAAACTTAATATTTTTATATAAACATAACATTTCTCCTCATTTCCTCGAAAGCTATTAGAGATATTGGAAATATCATTGCAGCATCTGATACACCTAATTAAACTGTACAACTGTCATTATGAATATTTGTTCTATGACTAATAATTACGCAGTAAAATGAAACTTAATATTTATATAAAAACATGAATTTCCTCCTCATTTTCTCGAAAACTATTAGAGATATTGGAAATATCATTGCAGTATCTGATAGACCTAATTAAACTGTAAAACTGAAATTATGAATATTTGTTCTATGACTAATAATTACGCAGTAAAATTAAACTTTATATTTATTTAAAAACATGACTTTCCTCCTCATTTTCTCGAAAGCTATTAGTGATATTGGAAATATCATTGCAGCAGCTGATACACCTAATTGAACTGTACAACTGATATTATGAATATTTGTTCTATGACTAATAATTACTCAGTAAAATGAAACTTAATATTTTTATATAAACATAACATTTCTCCTCATTTCCTCGAAAGCTATTAGAGATATTGGAAATATCATTGCAGCATCTGATACACCTAATTAAACTGTACAACTGTCATTATTAATATTTGTTCTATGACTAATAATTACGCAGTAAAATGAAACTTAATATTTATATAAAAACATGAATTTCCTCCTCATTTTCTCGAAAGCTATTAGAGATATTGGAAATATCATTGCAGCATCTGATAGACCTAATTAAACTGTAAAACTGAAATTATGAATATTTGTTCTATGACTAATAATTACGCAGTAAAATGAAACTTTATATTTATATAAAAACATGATTTTCCTCCTCATTTTCTCGAAAGCTATTAGAGATATTGGAAATATCAATGCAGCATCTGATACACCTAATTAAACTGTACAACTGTCATTATGAATATTTGTTCTATGACTAATAATTACGCAGTAAAATGAAACTTAATATTTTTATATAAACATAACATTTCTCCTCATTTCCTCGAAAGCTATTAGAGATATTGGAAATATCATTGCAGCATCTGATACACCTAATTAAACTGTACAACTGTCATTATTAATATTTGTTCTATGACTAATAATTAGGCAGTAAAATGAAACTGAATATTTTTTTAAAAACATGAATTTCCTCCTCATTTTCTCGAAAGCTATTAAAGATATTGGAAATATCATTGCAGCATCTGATACACCTAATTAAACTGTACAACTGATATTATGAATATTTTTTCTATGACTAATAATAACGCAGTAAAATGAAACTTTATATTTATATAAAAACATGACTTTTCTCGTCATTTTCCCGAAAGCTATTAGAAATATTGGAAATATCATTGCAGCTTCTGATATACCTAATTAAACTGTACAACTGTAATTATGAATATTTGTTTTATGACTAATAATTACGCAGTAAAATGAAACTTAATATTTATATAAAAACATGACTTTCCTCCTCATTTTCCCGAAAGCTATTAGAGATATTGGAAATATCATTGCAGCATCTGATACACCTAATTAAACTGTACAACTGTCATTATGAATATTTGTTTTATGACTAATAATTACGCAGTAAAATGAAACTTAATATTTTTATATAAACATGACTTTCCTCCTTATTTTCCCGAAAGCTATTAGAGATATTGGAAATATCATTGCAGCATCAGATACACCTAATTAAACTGTAAAACTGATATTATGAATATTTGTTCTATGACTAATAATTACGCAGTATAATGAAACCTAATATTTATATAAAGACATGAATTTCCTCCTCATTTTCTCGAAACCCATTAGAGATATTGGAAATATCACTGGAGCATCTGATAGACCTAATTAAACTGTAAAACTGAAATTATGAATATTTGTTCTATGACTAATAATTACGCAGTAAAATTAAACTTTATATTTATATAAAAACATGACTTTCCTCCTAAATTTCTAGAAATCTATTAGAGATATTGGAAATATACTTACAGCATCTGATACACCTAATTAAACTGTACAACTGTCATTATGAATATTTGTTCTATGACTAATAATTTCTCAGTAAAATGAAACTTAATATTTTTATATAAACATAACTTTTCTCCTCATTTCCTCGAAAGCTATTAGCGATATTGGAAATATTATTGCAGCATCTGATATACCTAATTATACTGTACAACTGTCATTATTAATATTTGTTCTATGACTAATAATTACGCAGTAAAATGAAACTTAATATTTATATAAAAACATGAATTTCCTCCTCATTTTCTCGAAAGCTATTAAAGATATTGGAAATATCATTGCAGCATCTGATACACCTAATTAAACTGTAAAACTGGTATTATGAATATTTGTTCTATGACTAATAATTACGCAGTAAAATTAAACTTTATATTTATATAATAACATGAATTTCCTCCTCATTTTCCCGAAAGCTATTAGAGATATTGGAAATATCATTGCAGCCTCTCATACACCTAATTAAACTGTACACTTGTCATAATGAATATTTGTTCTATGACTAATAATTACGCAGTAAAATGAAACTTAATATTTATATAAAAACATGACTTTCCTCCTCATTTTCTCGAAAGCTATTAGAGATAATGGATATATCACTGCAGCATCTGATACATCTAATTAAACTGTAAAACTGAAATTATGAATATTTGTTCTATGACTAATAATTACGCAGTAAAATTAAACTTTATATTTATATAAAAACATGACTTTCCTCCTAATTTTCTAGAAAGCTATTAGAGATATTGGAAATATTATTACAGCATCTGATACACCTAATTAAACTGTAGAACTGTCATTATGAATATTTGTTCTATGACTAATAATTACTCAGTAAAATGAAACTTAATATTTTTATATAAACATAACTTTTCTCCTCATTTCCTTGAAAGCTATTAGAGATATTGGAAATATCAGTGCAGCATCTGATACACCTAATTAAACTGTACAACTGTCATTATGAATATTTGTTCTATGACTAATAATTACGCAGTAAAATGAAACTTAATATTTATATAAAAACATGACTTTCCTCCTCATTTTCCCGAAAGCTATTAGAAATATTGGAAATATCATTGCAGCATCTAATACACCTGATTAAACTGTACAACTGTCATTATGAATATTTGTTCTATGACTAATAATTACGCAGTAAAATGAAACATAATATTTATATAAAAACATGACTGTCCTCCTCATTTTTTTTCTTCTCTCTCTCTCTCTCTCTCTCTCTCTCTCTCTCTCTCTCTCTCTCTCTCTCTATATATATATATATATATATATATATATATATATATGTATATATATATATATATATATATATATATAATATATATATATATATATATATATATATATATATATATATATATATATATATATATGTATATATATATATATATATATATATATGTATATATATATATATATATATATATATATATATATATGTATATATATATATATATATATATATATATATATAAATATATATATATATATATATATATATATATGTATATATATATATATATATATATATATATATAAATATATATATATATATATATATATATATATATATATATATATATATATACATATATATATATGTATATATATATATATATATATATATATATATATAAATATATATATATATATATATATATACATATATATATATATATATATATATATATATATATATATATATATATATATATATATATATATGGTGAGGTGGGTGGCGTATCATACGTCTGGCAACGCGCTTCCCTCGTATCATGTCTTTGAAATCGTTTTATATTCAACTTCAATGCAGTATAACTTATGTAACTTAAGACTAAACGATGTGTTGATGCTACTGTTCAAATAGGATAAACCAGGAGAAATTTACTATCCTAAGCATATTATTCAATGTATAGATTGAAAAATCATAAATTATTAGATCACAGGCGATACAAGAAACTTTTTGCATTATCACGGTGAATGGGTTAAATATCATTACTTAGTTTGTTGTGCAGAGTGGTCTAAATATGTTACTGATTCCAATTAGAACACCACTTTGTTCTGAGCGAATACTCTTCCTATTTTTTTTTCAGCGTCACAGAGGCATGCAAGTTTTGTGTGGTGCAATTTGTCTTGAGTTGCATCACCTATTCTTAGCACATGATTGATATTTAATGACATGTTTAAATGACGCACCACGGGTCTGAATCACTGCTTCTACACAACACTGATATTTGCGATAATTCTATCCGACATTTTACGTGGTATCCACCTACTTTCCTGATGAATGTTTGATTTGTTTGCTTCTATTTCTTATGGATTATTGCTGTGTACAAGGATAATCTTTAATTTTATGACAAAGAGCAACTCGCTGAGACTTATATTCTTTGTCTAACGTATACATTATGTAGTTTATCGGGTTACATGTGAAGATCCTTTTTGTATTATACGCATAACAGTAGTGTTTGAGAAAGCTTCCTCCGGCTGCAAACGTCTTGATGATTCCACTATAAAAACATTGTCTCAGAGTTCAATATTTTTTCCTGTCGTAGTACACTTTGAACGTCCACTGTGACGTTAATTTTGATCCCAAACCTGTAACTATAAGTCTACTATGATAATTTCTTCCTAAAATGTTCCTCCTAAATTGTTGAGTGATGGCTATTAATTTCCTCATAAAATAGGCCTCGACAATCTTGACCCTCTCCGGCAGTAGACATCAAGTTTCTGGATCCATTTACAGTAGTAAATAAGGAATTGTAGCTTCATCTACCTCACCTTAAATTAAGAAAAACAATATTTGTATCCTTTTAATAGTAAGAAATTAAAATCGATGATTTTTTTTTAACCAACTTTATATTAACACACAAGATCGGAGGAGAATGTTAATGTATTCTATTCGTCAAACTTCTCCATCCAAGATATGTTCTTTAAATCTGCCTCATTTATCCATACTAAGTTGTTTATTGCACTCTGGAGTATTGAGATGAATGTCTTATGGCACACCTTTCTTTTTCGACGTATCAAAAATTCACTTTGAAACCTTTCCTGCTTAAGTACTGATCCTCAGAACTGACATTTATATTAAAGCTAAAAATATTGTCATGCGTACTGTCTATTGCAAATCCCAAATATAATTTCTTTAAGAAATTACACATTTTTTCCTCATTTGCATTTTATGGTCACTCGATTATATATAGAATTTCAATTCTCCGTCATCTTATGCTTTGGTTTTCAATACTTTCTGTACCGTATGTAATTTTCAGTACAATATAATGTAGTCATGTAAAAACGTTATTTTTTTTCTATTTAACTTACCATCTAAAAACTATCTGACTGTCATCTTATTATTGTATATCTATCATCATAAACTTTTAAATCTGTTTCATATAATACCTCTTATTTTCTCTTTGTACAATTATCATCAAATTTCAAAATTATCATTCGTGTATTTTTGTATATATTAGAGTTGTTCGTACCATGTATGTACATATCACTTAACTGGCTTAACTTTCCTTCGTTTACTTACCAAAATTAACGTTTTCAGTTCATAGTAATCCTACTGAAATTCCGATCTGATGTAACTGTGTGTGTAAATTGATAAACTTGAATTATAGGACTACATGGACCATTCCGCCAGAAGGAAGAGTGGTTGTAAATAATGCAGCTAATCAAATTCCTCTATTTTGTGAACAGTAAAAGAAGTATGAACTCTGGAAAATATCTTGTATTCAATTGTTATCTATAGAGGTTGGTATTGCTGATGCATATTTTCCTTTTGCTTCAGCATTTATATCTTTCTCGTTAATACTGTTGCTGTTCTAGCTTTAAAGTGTATTATGAATCATTATTTTTCAAACGTGCAGTGTGACGTTGCAAGTTCATTACACACTTCCCGACTACAAGTATTTGCTTATACGAAGATATATACTGCTTGTAATGTTTGTTCTCTCCCCGTGGTGTGTGTGTGTATGTGTGTGTGTGCGTGTGCGTGTGTGTGTGTGTGTGTGTGTGTGTGTGTGTGTGTGTGTGTGTGTGTGTGTGTGTGTGTGTGTGTGTTATAAGGGTGTATTAGTTTTACAAAGAGAGAGAGAGAGAGAGAGAGAGAGAGAGAGAGAGAGAGAGAGAGAGAGAGAGAGAGAGAGAGAGAGAGAGAAAGAGAGAAAGACAGAGAGAGAGAGAGAGAGAGAGAGAGAGAGAGGATGTGTATGCATATAAAAGTAGAGAAATATGTAGACTAAAGGTGACAGCTAGACAAGGGGGGAAGAAGACATGCAAATTCAGAGGCAGAAACAGGTAAACAGACTGAAGAAAATGGAAAAAAAAGCACACAAGCACAAAAACAAACACACAAACACAAACACAAACATACACACACACAAAAAAAAACTGTACTAGAGCAAAATGAACAGGTGAAGGAGATGAAGGGAAGGATGAAGGGAGGATAAAAAAGGTTGGCCCGGTGTCGTTTCTCTATCTCTAAGTCACCGTAAATCAGAGCAGACGAGAGTCAAACTGCTTCGTTGCGTCTCAATGGCCCTCACCCTTTCGTGGGACCGTTAACTTACGCGGTCCGGTTGGCTGGAAACAAATTAGGACCGTATCCGATTAAGTGAGCCACAGTTTTGGCTAAATATGGTTCTAAACATGCACGGTGGAACTCCCTTTTTTGTAATAATATTTTTTATGTATGTTTATGTGTGTTATACAAGGACTTTCAATGTAAGGATATAGAAAACGTAATTTTATATCCCTTTCTGGTAACCCCTTGCCTGTAACTGTGGCCTTTGTGTGGAGGAAATTTTTTTAGTCTTCATTAATTATTCTTGACTCTTATATGCATACCAATAGGAAGATCCCACGTCCTGTAATGCTGTGGCTCGGTGGCTTTCTCATCTCCGGTAGTGCTGCTTAAATTATACCCGGTAAAGGAAAACGATCATATTCCTTTGTCCTTGGAATGATTGTAATAAGTATTATCATTGCTTACATTATGATCAGCGGGTTAATTACTTATCCGACGGTATTCTTAATTAACTCTTGAATGTAACCTACTTGTTTTTTTATGCATGTGTCACATAAACACATAGGTGGGGACACATTGTTTTGCAAAATGCTGGGAAATTGCCAAATGGACAATGGGTTGGCGAAATGGGGTGCTTGGTGTGACGAAGTGTGATGGGTGGTGATTGGGAGTGTGATGGTGGTAATGGGGGTGATAGGGTGTTGGGCTGCTGGTATTCACTTAATAACGGTCCTTAATATTGATTTCCTGGAAACATTGTTCTAAGAAAAATATACTGTTTGTAATACAAATTTAATTCAATTTTGTATGAAAGGAGTACCATCAATTTGAATGTGTGCGCACATCTTTGTCTTCAAAGGGATTACTTCAAAGGATAACAAAGGCAAATGGAATTGCAGTTCATCACGATAGTAATATTTTTTACGTACATTTTGTTCCTTATATTTACTGCAACTCTCTCCGTCTTTATTGCTTAATTTCTTAACCCCATGTCCAGGAAGTATGTGCATTTATCTTACTTATTGTTTACACACACACACACACACACACACACACACACACACACACACACACACACACACACACACACATACATACATACATACATACATACATACATACGCACCCACGCACGCGTGCTGGCGCGCGCGCGCGCGCGCGCGCGCGTGTGTGTGTGTGTGTGTGTGTGTGTGTGTGTGTGTGTGTGTGTGTGTGTGTGTGTGTGTGTGTGTGCAGAGTTTGAAAGTCAGAATATCGAAAAGGTGTGGAGCATCCGTTGATGATAACCCCTTTAACGTACATGTGGATTCGGTGTGGGGGAAAAAGAAAGATGTTTCAGTTTTCACACCTACCAACCTAACGAGAGATCTCCACGGCCATGGATGCTGCTGCTGCTTGGTGCTTCACTCATCTACGGTGTTACAGTACATAGAAAAAAAACAAAAAGAAACCTAGTAATCTTGATTTTTTTTTGTATATATAGCTATTGATTATAAAATAATAAAAATTTTTGTATCTTTATATTTTTCAAAGTAATTCCTCGGCCCGTCAATTTCCCACCATCAGATGGTGATGGATAAAAATAGGATGTGATAGGAAAACTGAGTATAAAATGGTGATTGTGGGTAGCTGAAAAGTGATTTTCACTAACTTTTAAGTCTTAAATAAAGTTGTACTGTAATTTAAGATACTTTTTAATAATAATAATAATAATAATAATAATAATAATAATAATAATAATAATAATAATAATAATGATAACAATAATAATATTATTAATGATAATAATAATAATGATAATAATAATAATAATAATTATTATTATTATTATTATCAATGTTATTATTATTATTATTATTGGTATCACGATTTTTTATTTTATTATTTATATTGTTTCTATTAGTATTACAATTCAACGTTAGACACATAACTAAGAAAGGATTGTTTGTATTCTTTGAATGTTATTAAGCAATGACTGAAAGGAGATGTTGGAGGCCTGGGAATTTCTTCGCCCGGAAATACTTCTACTTCGCAATAAGAAAAAAAACAGAAAAGCTCCTTTTATTCTTGCATCCATGATTTTTATTCTTTCCTTGTATTTCCACTTCCTTGCACTCTACCTTGCATGTGTAAGAAGAAAAAAGCTAGTTGGATGCTGAAATTTAAAAAATATTATTTGTTTAGTAAAGTTCCCCCCCCCCTTCCCACCACACACATGTACACAAAATGGACAGATTGGTATATACTTTTTACGTATTCCTTTGTGGTTATAACCATTCTGCATTTTTTATATATGTATGTATATTGCATGTCGGTTTCTTTCTCCGAACGGCAAAAAATACGTATTGTTCCCTTACTACTTTTTTTTTTTGCTGAAATGCTTCAGGAAAAAAATGTCTTCGATGTAGAATAAATATACGCGTGGCATATTTATTTTGTAGTGTGTGTGTGTGTGTGTGTGTGTGGTGTGTGTGTGTGTGTGTGTGTGTGTGTGTGTGTGTGTGTGTGCATGTTTACTTAAGTGTGTACCTTAGTGTGTATTTAAGCTTTTTAGGAACATGTTATCGAGGTGGTTGCAATGCGGGTTTGTCAAGTACTTGTTTGTTGTTTTAGGATAAGAAATACTGAGAGTAACCGACCGCATGTCTCTCTCTCTCTCTCTCTCTCTCTCTCTCTCTCTCTCTCTCTCTCTCTCTCTCTCTCTCTCTCTCTCTCTCTCTCTCTCTCTCTGTTTCTCACACACACACACACACACACACACACACACACACACACACACACACACACACACACACACACACACACACACACACACACAGACCCCCGCAGTGAGACTCTGCCGCAAATCCCACAGCTGTCACCCACAGTTTCGGATGCAACCACGAAAAAAGGGGGTCAAAAAGAGAGAGAGAGAGAGAGAGAGAGAGAGAGAGATGTGAATGCAAACAAAAAATATAACACATACTGTAAAAATGCCATGCATGAATAATCATTTCCTCATCTGTGTTCGTTGATGTGTGTGTGTGTGTGTGTGTGTGTGTGTGTGTGTGGGTGTGTGTGTAGACAGTCTGCAAAACCTCTTTGTTTAACATGTAAAAGTAAATAATATATAGTTTTTACGTATTATTGCAAAGATCTGTAACATTTTTTCTTTCTCTTTCTCTTTTTCTTTTTCTCTCCCTTGGTGACCAAACATATATTCAATAAAGGGTAATTCTAGGCCGGCATGATATTTTCCTCGTTCTGGTTCTTTCTTTAAGAGAGAGAGAGAGAGAGAGAGAGAGAGAGAGAGAGAGAGAGAGAGAGAGAGAGAGAGAGAGAGAGAGAGAGAGAGAGAGAGAGAGAGAGAGAGAGAGAGAGAGAGAGAGAAGGTTAGAAGGAAAAAATAAGAAAAAAAATGTATTCGTGGGCGCTTTTAGTCTTATTTATGGGTCTGCATACGTCACTCGCTCTCCCTTTTACACTTGACAGCCTTTTTCAAACCTCTACTAGGCCTCTGGTTTTCCATTATCCACCAAGTGTTATTTATTTATATCGACTACCGCTGTGTTTCAGGTGGAGGTTGCCTAAAATATATACGGTAGTGTCTTGTGTGTGTGTGTGTGTGTGTGTGTGTGTGTGTGTGTTTATCTGTCACTCTGTTTAGGTGTTATCTCATAGCATTTCCTCAGTAAACCATTTCTGTCATCATTATTTCTTTTTTTCTATCCATTCGTTCATCTATTGTTGTATCTAGTATAACTTTGCCTGTTTCTCTCCCTTTCCTCGTTTTCTTTGCGTCCATTCTTCCGCCCAGCGTTATGTATGTCCTCACCAACCTATATCTTTCTCTTCTTTATCTGTATCCTCACTCATTCCCCCTCACTTTCTCCCTTTCCTCGTTTTCTCCTTGTTTTCCTTTCTCCATCTGTCTCCTCACCTGCCTATCTCTTTCTCTACTCTCTCACGGTTACACACCTCTTGCCAACATGCACTTTCGGCCCGAGACAAATTCCTACACACACGTCGTAATCACTTGTCTGCCTCCTCCGTAATGAGATTGTACCTTCAGATACGACGACTAATTAAGTCTGGAAGGGTGCCTTTTGGGTTACCTTGACAACCAGGAACCAAGACCATCTGTTACATCAGGAGGAGGGAGAGGGAGGAGAAGAAGCACTGGGGAAGATAAGGTAATGGGGGTTGGAGATGAAGTTTCCTGGAGGTGTTGAGGTGGTATATGGAAGGGGAAGGAAGGGGTGTGGTGGGTCTATGCTTGTAGGATCTTAAAGGGACGGGGCAGGTTATGTTTTGTGAAGATGGGACGTTAGTGAGGACCGCTGGTAGTGATATTGAAGGGTAGGAAGTGGATTCAAATTGTTGTTGTGGCAAGTGGAATGAGTTTTGTGGACGAGGTGGATGATAGGATGAGGTGGCTTCGGTGGAGGATGGAAGTAGGATCAGATGTTTTGGAAGTGGGTGAGAAGGAAAGGGTGAGAGGAAGATCTGGGTGCTACATGAGTTCTGGGAGTGATGTAGGTTGTTGAGGAAGATCATTAGTATAGATTAATTAGAGAGAGAAAAAAAAACACCCTCACTCCCCTCTCTCTTTTTTCTCTTTTTCTCTCTCTTCCTTTCTCACGTACTTAATTACAGCGTTCTCCCGGCTCTAGACATATCCAAGTGTAATAGTAAAGAGGTGGGCGTCAAGTACCATTAGATTCCCTTTCTGGTTGGAGATTTATGTCGGAGGAGGAGGAAAAGATGAATTAATGGATGGAGGGAGGGAGGGATGTATGGTAGGAATGAAGGAAGAGTGAAAGGAAGGAAGAAAGGAGGGATGGAGGAAGGAAGGAAGGAAGGAGAGATAGACAGGAAGGGACCAGGGTTAATTGGGTTAGTTAGACCCCTCCCCTTTCCTCCACCATTCCCGCTGCACCCGGTCCTTCCTTGCGTGCCCAATCACTGCATTGATGACTAAGTGTTAGGGAGAAGTTTGTCCTGTATTGCTGCATCGCGTGTATCTTTCAGTTTGCAAGTTATGTCTCTCAGGCTTTCTACGTGCTACCGTTAAATTCATCTCACAATGTTACTTTATGAGAAGATATTTACACGCTAGCGTAAAGTTCGATACTTTTTTTTTCGTCGAAGCAAACTTTTCCCAATCTTCCTCAAATCTCTTAAAAATTCATATACATATGTTTCTCCTGTTTTGCTCTCATATCTCGTGTCTTGCTAAGGCTGCCACGTCGGTGATGAGGCTTTGGTATGCATACGGAGCCAAGGCATGCCCAGTAAGTGTGAGGTTCAGCAGTGATGCGGGAGGAAAGAAGGAAGGCACGGAGAAAAATGAGGGAGGTACGATGGGTAGGAAATAGCTTGCTTACGAAGACAATCTACACAACAAGGTAAATCAGGGCCAGATGAAGTACGTGAGGAACCTTGATAAGACGGACATGTTGAGCTGATGGTAATACAGTGTGAGAAGGGAGAGCACGAGGAGAAGTAAGAAAGGAGAAGAGAAAGAAACATAAAACTGGATCTTGGTGAAGGAGGAGGATTTTGAAAACACCTTTGGTAGGAGAAGGGAGTGAAAGAAGGGAGTGGAGTGGTGCAGGAGGAGGAGGAGGCTGTGTGAAGAATGGTTATCACGAAGGTGAGGAAGGAGGGTAAGGAAAACGAAGGAGAGGTATAAGGAAGAAGAATAAGAGTTAAGATGTCTGGATAAAAACAGATTGTGAAGAAAGAGGAGGAGTTAACTGAAGTGAATCCCGATGCGTAAAAGAGAGAGAGAGAGAGAGAGAGAGAGAGAGAGAGAGAGAGAGAGAGAGAGAGAGAGAGAGAGAGAGAGAGAGAGAGAGAGAGAGAGAGAGTGTACGCATTTGTGTATCAGGAAAAGAGGAAGAGTAGGGTGAATGTAGGGTATAGCCAACGCAATAACTACGCATCATGCCATCAGATTCAATCATTCAGTGAAGGGAAAATCAAATATGTCACACTCGAGATACGAATCCTTAGTGCGTAAAAAGGGTGTAACGAAATCGTAAAGAGAATTAGTATAAACTGAAAAGCTGAAATATAGACAACATGAAATACTTTAAAAAGAACAGGAGAGAGATGAGAGAAAATACGAAGCGGAAAGGGCAAGAGAACAACAACAATAATAAATAAAAGTGGAGGGGAAAGTCAAGGGGAAAAAAACTAAAACTTTGAAAGAGATGCAGTGAAACAAGGAAATCATAACAACACAGAATATGATATATATATATATATATATATATATATATATATATATATATATATATATATATATGTAAATATATATTTTACTAAATGAATGGCTGAGTGGAAGATACAATAAAAAAGCCAAAATTATATTGCATCATGACAACAAGAGAGAGAGAGAGAGAGAGAGAGAGAGAGAGAGAGAGAGAGAGAGAGAGAGAGAGAGAGAGAGAGAGAGAGAGAGAGAGAGAGAGAGAGAGAGAGAATTTTCTTTCACAATACAAGGGAAAATTTTGAGTAAAAGTAAATTAAAACTTGCTTCCTCTGCCACCACGACTTGTAAATTCTGTTAATATGTTCCTGAGGGAAAATACACGGATTTACGAGATAAAGATCATCCAATTAAGCCTCTTGAGTCTCCTGAGGAAATTTAGATTTAATTTATCTTGCATTTTTCTCTCTCTCTCTCTCTCTCTCTCTCTCTCTCTCTCTCTCTCTCTCTCTCTCTCTCTCTCTCTCTCTCTCTCTCTCTCTTTACATATATATATATATATATATATATATATATATATATATACATATATATATATCATATATATATATATATATATATATATATATATATATATATATATTCTCGACTTGGTTTTCCCCTTTTGCTGCGCTTAATACTTTTGTGTTGTGTCGTGTTCCCCTTACTTTCCTCCTCAAACATATTCTTTACTGGTTTTCCTCCTCTTTCTCTTTTTTCCTTTTCGTCTTTGCTCTCATCATATTCATCTTAGTCTTTGTTCTGCTCGTTCTATCTTACTTCTCGTACTTTCTGTCTTCCTCCTCTTTCCATTCTGTAGCGACACACACGAAGGGTCCACTTGCAAAATATCAAATGATGACAGATATATTTTCTTTAAGATATCTATGACTCATGACATAAATTGATCCGTTAGATCTGGATCGATTAACAAGTAGAATTTAACGTTGATAATGTGCAATGGATAACTGATAAAATATTTTCGTCAAAAGAAACCAAACAATTCTTCAATTAGGCCGTTAACGTCTGGAATTGTGTCCCATTAAATCTAGTTAAAGTAACAGTTATGGCTTTCAAAAACAAACAAGACATAAACTTTACCTTCAATCTGCAACTAAGATGTTATATGTTATCGTAGCAAAATTTAATTAAATTTTCCCCAATATAATTATGAAATTTCACTTATTTTTGATATTGTTGCTTGTGGTCTTGCACCCCTGTTGTACCCAAGATGGTGGTAGCAGCAGTAATAGTTCTTATCTCATTCCTATAAAATTTCCATGCAATTTTTCCATACTGCATAGTGTTTGCTTGTTTCCCAGCCAGCCACGGGTGGGTGGTGCGGTGGGTGGGGAGGAGTCTTTCATTATAGATGGGATAA
>JAPQNM010000021.1:6012664-6017664 GCA_029783475.1 Metacarcinus magister | reverse complement strand
CTCCAACAATTTTCTGTCCCAGCTGCTACAACATCCCATTAATATTATTGTCAACGTCTTTTATTATAATAACATTTTATTTTCATTTAAGGTTTTATTATCTGCAGGCTCGTTATAGTATACCTTATATTGAAGTTAGTACACTGTGAATGTATTTATTTGTGTGTGTGTGTGTGTGTGTGTGTGTGTGTGTGTGTGTGTGTGTGTGTGTGTGTGTGTGTGTGTGTGTGTGTGTGTGGTTCTGTGAATTTATGTATGTATGTGTGTGGGTATTGTATTGCATTATATTATATTGTATTGTAAGATAATGTTGTATAATTTTTTTTATATCGTGCTTGCTGCTTCTCTAATGACAGTTTCGACCCGTAGTAGAAGGGTATGAGGAGGAAAAATGAAGAAGATTAAAGATTTGAAAGGAAGAGGAAAGAAACGAATAAACAGGCTGGAATAGAGGAAAAAGTGCAAGGAGGTGGGGGAGGGGTTTCAGTTCCATTTCCATCTAACACCATTCTCTCTCATCTTCATACAACATGGGACCTCATGCATAATACACGTGTTTCTGTTTGTATCTTAGAAATAACAACACAAGAATACTGCCTGTGTCTCCTTCTCAGAATATATTCCTTTTCTTGTTACCTGATGCGTGTGTATATTTCATGTGTGTTTATTTTTTACATTCTGTTTCTATCATAATTTTCGTGATATTTCTTGGTGTGTTGTCGTGCACCTCCCTTTTACCTTCCTTCATTGTTAAGGAAGATAACCCCGGGAGTGTGCAATTCATCCTCCTCTTTGTCCTCTTCCTCCTCATTCTCTTTCCCTCTGCTCTATCTCTGCTCTACCTATCAGTCCTTCTCTCCATTCCCCTCTTACCTTTCTCCTTTACCTCCGGTCGTCGTTCCGTGTTCATTTCCCTCCTCATTCACCTTCCCTTCCCTTTCCTGAAGCCTTGTGTACCCTTCAGCTTCCTCTGTCCTTTCCTTCCTCTCCTTCCCGTCCACACTTACAGAAGCCAACAGGTCCTTCAACGTGATGTTAGGGTTTTCTTGATGTAGTCTGAATGCTTGGAGGAGGAGGAGGAGGAGGAAGAGGGGGAGGAGGTAAATGAGAAGTAGGAAGAGGAGGAGGGAGAGGAGGAAGAGGAGGGGAAAGAGGAATGGAAGGAAGAGGGGAAGAAAGAGGGAAAGGAAGAGGGAAAGGAAGAGGGGAAGGAAGAGGAGGAGGAGGAGGAGGAGGAGGAGGACGAGGAGGACGAGGAGGAAAAGGAAAAGGAGGAGGAAGAGGAGGAGGAGGTACAGTATAAACATTAGAATTAACATTAGAATTAGTAACATAATCTTAAGTAGCATCAAGATAATCAGCAACAGCAGCATTTAGCAAAGCACCAGCATAATCAGAAACTGCAGCATTAAGAACAACAAAGATTATAACATTTGCAGTAACCAGCATTAGCAATATAATCAGGAGCAGTAGTACTAACATCAACAGTAGTTTTAACATCTGCAGAAACAACAATAGAAATACCACTAGCAGGAGTAAGAGTTGAAACATTATAAGTATCACCATTACTACACAGAAGCAACTTGTAGCATCAACCAAGCAGTTGTAGCTCTTCTTTCTCTTTCCCCTCTTCGTCATCCTCCTCCTCCTCCTTCTTAATCTCACATCTCGTTCCCTATTTCTCGTATTCTTTCTTCCTGCTGCATCATCATCGTGGTGTGGTTGGTGGTCGTCATATTTCTCCTCATCTCTCGCATGTCTCTCAGGACCACAAGTCTCCATTTCTCTTACTCAAGCCCATCACCTCTTCCTACTCCCTTGACTTCCTCTGAGGCTCTGAGCTTTCCACATCGATAGCACACACTCTCTCTCTCTCTCTCTCTCTCTCTCTCTCTCTCTCTCTCTCTCTCTCTCTCTCTCTCTCTCTCTCTCTCTCTCTCTCTCTCTCTCTCTCTCTCTCTCTGTCTCTCTCATAATTTATTAACAACATGCTATCAATATGAGATGGTACCAGTAAGATTACGAAAAAAACACGTATGATTAATGTGGTAAAAATGAAATTGAGGACAGTTTTAGAAATTGAGAAGATACGCAATGCAGTACAAAATATAAACTTAGGCTTCATCCTGAGGGGAAAAAGGAGGCATCGATGTTATCTCTCTTGATTTAACATGCACGACTTCGATGTACCAGTGCTATATCACATTACCATGATGGGACGGAGGACTTGGTAATAAAAAAAAAGAAATAACACACACACACACACACACACACACACACACACACACACACACACACACACACACACACACACACACACACACACACACACGGCAGCGATAGTCCAATACATACATGACTGTGGTGCCTGGAGCTGTAATTCTCAGAGGGACGATTTGTTGATTAATCCCAAAGTAAACCTTCGTCTCTGCCTCGTTGCCCGGATTGGTGGCAGCGGCGATGGCAGTGGTGATTCTATTAACGGAGTATTACGAGAGAGAGAGAGAGAGAGAGAGAGAGAGAGAGAGAGAGAGAGAGAGAGAGAGAGAGAGAGAGAGAGAGAGAGAGAGAGAGAGAGAGAGATTGAGAGATTGAGATTGAAGAAAAGAACATCACAAGGAGTAACTTTTTTTTATTTCCATCGTAAGACTTTTGAAAATCCTAAGACCTTGCTTATCTCTTCTCCCCAACGTCACCCATGTATTGGGATTATGGCTTTGTACCCATTCTTTCCCCATGTTTTAGGCAATGTGTCTCCGTTGTCGTGAACTTTCTGACCGCGCTTATCCTAGGAGGTGACAGCCACTCACTATCTTATTCGTCCACTGACAAGAGTACGAATATAGGCAGCAACACCAATGGAACAGAAACACTTGTCAAAGAAAACTTACTGATAAGAATGACGATGATAATAATAATGATCATATAATAGTAGTAGTAGTAGTAGTAGTAGTAGTAGTAGTATAGTAGTAAAGGTGTACATAAAGTTAAGTGTAGTAGTATCAGTAGTAGTAATAATAGCGTCGTGGATGGTGATGGTGGTCGTATGTAGTAGTAATAGTCGTATGTTGTGGTTGTAGTAATAGTAGTAGTAGTGAGTAGTGATAGCTACTTGCAGTGGTGATGATAGTTTTTTATAGTTGTAGTTGCTATGTAGTCACAGTGTAATGGTTGTGATTGTAGTTTTAGTAGTAGTAATAGTTGATGTTGACGATGAGGTGGTTGTGGTGGTGGTGGTAGGATTACTAGTATAATAAGGTTTATAAAAAAGAAGTGGCTTAGGAAGTGTACACATGCATCTGGCAAACCTGAATGCCAATCAGGGTGAAGTACTTTAGCTGGAAAAAAGAAAAAAAAATCACTGATGCTATTACTCTGAGCTATGGCTGGCCGCATGAAAGCCTGTCTGACCTATCCACGTATGGCACACTATATAATACAAGTCACCCTATCACATGCAAAACTGGTGCCTTCATTTTAAGGAGACATGAAGTGAGGGACACGGACACAAACAGTAAATCAGCCTTGTCATGATGTGTCGGCAGAATCCTTACCACTCACACTGCGCGGTAAAAAACTCGCCTCGCTCATAGGTGACGCATATGAACTAGTAAATGTAAACAATATTGTCGACCTTAGCCATTGTCGATACTATGACCAAGTATGTGTTATGATAGGCGGAACGTGGCTCATCTCGATTCACCTCAATGATGCAATTACTTACCTGAAGACACGAGTGTACTCGCTAAGATTAATCAAGGTTGGAGGACTGATAGAGGACAGGGCATTGAATGGTGTCCTTCCCCGTCGTCTACTCACTGGGATTACCGCGGTCAGGAAGGAAGGTCATCACTTGTGGGTGTAAGAAAGAAAACACGTTACTTGAGGTACAGAGAAATAACCAGCATCTATTTTTCGTTCTTCTTTTTCCATTTTTACTATTATCGTTATTATTTGTTCTTTGTTTTTCTTTACTTTTTCTTTTTCTTTTTCTTTTTCTTCTTTTCTGTTTCTTCTTCTTTCTCTTCTTTTCCTCCTCCTCCTCCTCCTCCTCCTCCTCCTCCTCCTCCTCCTCCTCCTCCTCCTCCTCCTCCTCCTCCTCCTCCTCCTCCTCCTCCTCCTCCTCCTCCTCCTCCTATACAGTTGCAGTAGTGAACTGTCAGGTAGCTGGGATAAACAAGCCTCATGAATGGAGGAAAGGGAGGATAATAGAGTTGTGGTTGTGGTCATAGAGAGAGAGAGAGAGAGAGAGAGAGAGAGAGAGAGAGAGAGAGAGAGAGAGAGAGAGAGAGAGAGAGAGAGAGAGAGAGAGAGAGAGAGAGAGTGTGAGTTCCTAAAAACATCAATGACTGTCATAGAGAGCGAATTATGTGTCTTTGTAGTCGTCAAAGATTAGAATAAAAAGTTTTTAATGATCTCACTTTGCATAAAATGGTACTGGCCGCGCATATCCACCTTATTGGTTCTATTCAATGGAACTCTAAGGTATTCACTGGAAAATGAAAAAAAAGAAAATCCCACGTTTTAGTCTCATATCCCTCGGACTTAGTGGAAAATCTAAAATAATGGCAATCTTAAAGTATTACTGCAAGTAGAATTATGTAGAATTATATGGTAAATCAGACCACATAAACACTGTTCAAACTAGGTGGTCTGTCCTAAACCTAGAGTAAATTGAAGCCCTGTTGTTTTAGGGATGAAATGACTTGATCAGATGAACTCAATACAAATGAACCTAGTATCAAATGACCTGCACCCAAACAATAGTAGTGATGGATTTGATAGTGAGGGAGAAGAGTACTGATGGTGATGATGCCTTTTGTACTAGTTGGTAAAATATGCAAATAGGGATGTTGGGTACTTTTGAAAGACAAATAAGTCTGTTTTTTGGTATTGCTCATTGTTGCTGCAATTAAATCTCAACATGCTAGAGGTTAAAGTAATAGAGAAGCTATATAACGGGTAAAGAAACAAGTTATATGACGGAAAAGTTGAGTGTT
>JAPQNM010000021.1:6005164-6007664 GCA_029783475.1 Metacarcinus magister | reverse complement strand
TGTGTGTGTGACAGAAATAAGAGTGCACGTCCCAGAATGCACCGCGGCGCCGCTATTATCCACCGACGTAGGGGTACCTGGCCATGAGGCACGGCGCACCTGTCTGCCTCTATGGCCTCTTCGGGGAGGCGTAAACGGCTCACTGGGATGTTAGTCTTGCGTTGGACTCGACCCTCCACCCTCTGGCTCTCCCATATTGCCGAGGGGGAGTGTGGGAGGGACTCAGGTGGTCGGCAGGGCGGGTGTAGACAGCTCAGAATGGCAGTGCGGGTCGTGACTGCCGTGGTGAACAGGAGAGAGGCCAAATTAGGACTCCAGGCTGATTTGGTGTAAATGGTCTTGTTTCAGTCTCGTTCCCCCTGCAGCTGAAGTATTTTCAGAGCCACTACTCGTACAGTAATTCTTGTCCCCATGAAACATTTTGAAGTCTATACTCCCTTGATATTTCTCCTGGATGGGGCAGCAGATACACTTCTTGCTGCAGGTAGAGAGAGGAACGAAATGGATTTGGTCTTCAATATTTTCTGATTTAAAGTATGAAGAACCTATAAATATCGTGGTAAATTGGCGTAGAGCCTTGGGTGGTAAGGGGTTTATCGCCTCGAGTGATGTGGTGGTGGTGGTGGTGGTGGTGGTGGTGGTGGTGGTGGTGGTGGTGGTGGTGGTGTAGGAAGCCCTGCACTGAATAGGGTTGTTGTGGCTCGTGTGGTAGTGGTGATCTTGATGATGCCGACATTTAATTGGCTGCGGTATACACGTGGGGATGTTGTAAATATTTCATTAGTTCTAGAATCCTTGTTGGAATGGAGAGGAAACGTAATTGGCCTTGGCAATGTTGTAGGTTCAACGAGAACATTTCATTGGCTTTAACATTGCTATAGAGTTGTAAAGACGTGAATTACCGTAAGGAAATGATTTGGTGATGGTGTTGATAATGTGTTACTGGTTGAGAGTGTGAAATAGTGATGCCAGAGTTGTGGTGAAAAGTGTTATAGTACAGTATAGTGGTGTTTTTTGTGATGATGTCTATGTGGTGCTTTTTAGTCGTGTTAGGATGTGATGACAGTATAGTGTGGTGAACAATGTTATTATCTGCAGCGGAGTGGTATCATGGTGGTGTAAGTTTTTTAATTGGTGTTGGTTCGGGTGTGCTGTGTGGGCGTGCGGAGGGAATCATCTAAACCTGGCCATCCTCCACACATCCCACTACCTTCGCCCACGTTAGGTGCTGCCCGAGTGCCTCATTAAGCCTCTAGTGCCAAAAGTTTGCTGTTAATGAGCCTGACGGTATTAGTGATACTTTTAAAAGGCTGCTCCGGACGAAATTGAATATATTTAAGTACTTTTTTGTGGGTCGTAAGTGGATCTCAAACTGTTTTAATGGATATTGCTGTTTTGGAGGGAGTAGGACGCATCAAGGAAGGTGGAAATAATCCGGCATATTGTCACCCTTGTGGGAAGGAATTTTTGTGCGTGTGGTTTCTATGAATAAAAGGTAATATATCAAATTGACTGAGAAAGACTTGTTCTAGAGGAAACTAAAAGAATGCAAGTCAGTAAAAAGTTATTAATATGTACATTTTATAAGTAACTTTAGACAATATTCAAGAAAAATAAATAGAAAAAAAAAATGTAATCACACACTTTCTGACAAAACTTTAACAAAATCCAAGGGAGTTAAACATTCCAGCGGTTTTGTTTGTGTATTTCCACGGATGAGAGAAACTGTATAAACCTGGGATAGTCCTGAGGCGTGGGTTATGTTTTGAGGTTACCCAGACACCGTAACATTTAACCTTTAACAGACTAGTTCTTCACTCAATAAATAGTGACGTCAGCGGGAGCAATGTTGACCTTCTCTTCACGTCGGGAAATTAAATTAGTCCGCCCTGCCACAGGTGTTGACATGAGTGTGCCTCGTGTATTTGTGGGCACCAGCGAGAGAGAGAGAGAGAGAGAGAGAGAGAGAGAGAGAGAGAGAGAGAGAGAGAGAGAGAGAGAGAGAGAGAGAGAGAGAGAGAGTCATAGAGAAAGTCATTATTGTTTCATTGTCTTGTTAACACATCAATAATCTCCACATTGTCTTACTTTTACCTTACCAACGTCAAACAGCGTCAGGAGTTTCAGCGTCTCGTCAGTCAGTGTTCTTAGTAAAGCTTCACCTGTGTTCGTGAGTGGCACTGTATTCGATCCCTCCAAGTACCTGTCCTGCTTATAGGTTTGAAGGGAGGAACCATTACCACCTGTGCAAGATCTCAACGGCAGGTAACAGTTAATAAGAAAGTTGAAAGTATGCATTAACTTAAAGTCTCGACGCTTTACCGTGAGTTTAAGAACACATTATCGCATTATCAGCATCACATGGTATAATATTTACCCATGAAGATAATCCCCTCCTCGATTAATTAACCTCTACGACCTATCCATCAGACGTAATGCTTCATCGTGAGTTTATAGAGGCGAGAAACGGGGGGATTAAACTGTCCTTATCGCCGTTATC
>JAPQNM010000021.1:5997664-6000164 GCA_029783475.1 Metacarcinus magister | reverse complement strand
AGTGATGATGGAGTTCTCAGATTGTTCTCATCTACCCTTCATGATGAACACAGTGTCGGCGGATCACACACAAACCTTTCAGCCTGTGTCTAACGAAGGGTAGGAATGAAGTTTCCCCAGAAGGATAGCGTTGAGATAAACTTTGAGTCGGTTCAGGGTAGTCACTTTGAACTGCGACCACAGCGAGTTGCAGTAGAGAGTAGCAGTGGCTCCTGAATAATTCCAGCTTCACCTCCCGGCTGCAGTGGGAAAACTTCCTCAACGGTGTGTTACTTGTGACCGTGAGCTTGGTGGTCTGCTTCTTGATGGCATCATTATCAGTCGTGTCACGGTGTAAGACATGACCCAAGTATGTGAACTTATCCACCAAAGTGAGTGCACACTCATTGATCTGCACCGAGTCATCCTTACGGTTAAATAAGAACAAAATATCAGGTTTAATATTTTTAATGAAACTTATTCTACTCACGCGTTATACTTGTCACATGAAGATAACTTAACACACACACACACACACACACACACACACACACACACACACACACACACACACACACACACACACACACACGCTCTCTCTCTCTCTTTCTCTCTCTCTCTCTCTCTCTCTCTCTCTCTCTCTCTCTCTCTCTCTCTCTCTCTCTCTCTCTCTCTCTCTCTCTCTCTCTCTCTCTCTCTCTCTCTCTCTCTCTCTCTCAGGTAGGAGTAACTTTTCGCCAGCTTTAATGGAGAAAACTGGTGCATGGAGGGAATTTTTGACCAGTTTGCTAAAGTTTGAATGGCGTGAAGAGAGGACGAGAAACGCGTGTAATCATGAAGACTTCTTTTACTCTCCCCAACTCTCTCTCTCTCTCTCTCTCTCTCTCTCTCTCTCTCTCTCTCTCTCTCTCTCTCTCTCTCTCTCTCTCTCTCTCTCTCTCTCTCTCTCTCTCTCTCTCATACACACACACACACACACACACACACACACACACACACACACACACACACACACACACACACACACACACACACACACACACACACACACAGCCACTTTCATCACGACAGCAGTCAAGCACAAAAACAGTGGTTCCTCCTGACATGCCTCCTCTCCAGTCTTCTCCAGTCTTCCTCAGTCCTTCCCCTGTCCTCCCCAGTCCTCCCCAGTCCTCCCCAGTCTTCCCCAATACACCCCAGTCCTCGTCGAAGCCTCTTTTCACACCCCGGCGTGTCCTCTCCCCAGGCCAACCCCGCGCATTGAACGTTGCAGGTCGGGCTTTTTCCGTCCGCCTGTCGCTCCGTTTGTAGGTCTGGTTGTTTCTTATCGGCTCTTTCCCTGCCCTCCTCTCCTCTTGCACCTCTCCCCTTCATTCCACTCCACTCCATTCCACTCCCTCCCCTCCATCTTCTTCCGAGACACTTCCTTCTCTTCCTGGCTTCCCTCGCTCCCTTCTCCTTTTCTTGCCTTTCTCATGATTTTTTTGCTTCACCTGTCTTCTCCACTTTTCTCCCTTACTCGTTTATCATATATCTTTTTCACTCTTTCTATCTCTCTTTTTCTCTCTGGAATGTCTGACACCATCTACTAAATTAAATGTGCTCCATGAAAACAATAAACTAGTTGCTATTTTTTTTGCTTATCCAGTTGCATGAATCCTGAGGTTCGTGTTTGTAAACAAATCAACATTGTCCCACAAATATGTCGTCCATATGAGTGCATGCCGTACATGTGTCACCGAACATGAATAATGGATCTCACGCATATTAATCTGTATTTATTCATTTCATCACGTAGTTTGCATGCTGGAACACCCCCCTTCCCGTCCTGTTCCCTTACTAACGCTGCTAACTGTCCATGTCCTGCCCCCCAGTCACTCCTAACAATAATAAATTAGATTCAGCTTGACATGTAGGCCAGCCGAATGTTTTAACAGGAGCAGGTCCCTGTTTTCTCTGTTCTGGTAATGAAGACCTCCCTCCACTGGCCGTGTTTACTCTCCTCGTCCACCTCGCAGTCCAATTTAAAATGAGCATCACACCAGCAGCGACGAAATCTAATCCGCATATCATTTACTACTCGCTGGAGGGAAGGACACTCGCCTTAGTCCTCGTAGTGTCCCACCACCCAGGCAGTTACCGGTGATAACGCACGCACGTCTGTAGTGTTCAGTCTCTACTCACTGATACTGACACCTGGACTTGGGTAAGGCGTATGTTAGTACTTAAAAAACACTTTATTATGTATGTCTTGCCATCCCTCCTTTGGGTGTAGGTAGGTGGGTTGCAGTGGTGTCAGTGGCTGCCTCGGATGCGGATTTAAATGCATAAGCAGGATCCACAATCGTGTCGTGCACAGCTTTAATTCGTAGAAGCGTATAAGCATTCTATATCCTAACTCCTTGGGTGTTATTCTAAAAACGTTATGTTTTAATGATTCATGTGAATACCGAAAATCCCGCCTTTATTTCGTTACTGAATATTGATATAAGTGGTGCCAGTAACACCAAATGACGGAAGG
>JAPQNM010000021.1:5950164-5992664 GCA_029783475.1 Metacarcinus magister | reverse complement strand
AGAGAGAGAGAGAGAGAGGGAGAGGGAGAAAAAAAACAAAAAAAACATGATATGACATAACATGACCTACCGTTTGATTCAAGAAAGTTGTATTGTGCTACACGTATGTTGCTTTTACGATTTTAATCCGTCTTTGCTTCTATGTTATCTTCCCTTCCTTCCTTCCTTCCTTTGCTGCCTGTATTCTTCTCCTTCCACCACATTCCTCTTTCCTATCCTCATGCATGCTTTCCTTTCCCTTTTCCACGCCTTATCACGGTCTTCCACGCCTTTAGCAAAGCTGTCTTATGTTTCCACTTTACCCACGTCTTTTCTCCCTCCCTCTTCAACCCTCTCTCTATTTCAACACCAAAATATACCAAGGTTTTCTGGCAAGTTAACAGTTTTTGTTGTCCTGCCTTATGTCGCCGGTAGAGAATATTTATTTTTTACCCCAGAAGTTTGCAATGTGTGCAGGTGAAGGGAAGCTGAGCGGCGGAGGTGACTGTTTGTTTGGCAACCAGCTTATGAATATGTGAATTAAAACAAGTGGAGGTTACAAAATGGCGGGAGAACGTTCATAATTTCAGTAATGCTGTTTGCTGGAGCTCGGTGAAAAATGAATTAGGAAATAGCATGAAATAATAATGCAATGCAGTGATTTATACGCGAGGTTAATGTAAGCAATTAGTTTTCTTGTAGATTAATAGCAGTGTGGCATTTCTTTTCCTGTCCTACACACCTGTGCATACATCATCAGGTAACATGCTTCGTGTTGTGTGTCTTACCCTCAGCGGCCCCCACGTGAATCTTTAAGGTGTTGGGGACGAGGCTGGGATGTGTGGACGAGTTAATTATTCTGAAGGTTAGGTTCTCTTTCATGTCACTTCAGGTTTTGATGTTCGTGTCAAGTTTCGACGTGAAAATGAAATGAAGGAAGGATGCTGGGTGTTAACGGGGAGAGAGAGAGAGAGAGAGAGAGAGAGAGAGAGAGAGAGAGAGAGAGAGAGAGAGAGAGAGAGAGAGAGAGAGAGAGAGAGAGAGAGAGAGAGAGAGAGAGAGAGAGAGAATATTTCATCATTATCATTGTCTGTCTTCCTTTTCCTGGAAATGTAACAAGGAAATACATCACACAAACAAGACCATCCTTCTCCTTTTGCCTTGATCTTCGTCTTCTCATTTTCATTCCATAACACGTATGTACAAATATGAAATTAGAACATATACAGCACGTGCCCTCCACTCGACCTCGTTTGGTTAGTGTTAAGTTGATCAACAAAAATAGAAAATAAATAACATCAGAAATATTTATTAAAAGTAATTTATAGTTTCAAGTGTTTAAGCGGAAAATGAAAAGAAATATGATTCACGCTTATATTTGTTATTAAAAACACCATCCTCTTAAAAAAAGCTGCTATGAATAATATATAAAAGAAATATACACACTTTTTCAATAATAGGCAAACACAAACAGTAATGAGAGAGAGAGAGAGAGAGAGAGAGAGAGAGAGAGAGAGAGAGAGAGAGAGAGAGAGAGAGAGAGAGAGAGAGAGAGAGAGAGAGAGAGAGAGAGAGAGAGAGAATTCCTTATCACCAGAGAATTCCCTATCAAGAAATGAAATCGCCCCAATGATATTGACCTCAATTAAGCAATGCACCGCGGGTTAAGCCTTCCCTCTGCTCACCTACACTCGGCTCACTCTTCTCATTAGCAGGACGATATTAATTTCGGAATTCACAAACCAGAATCATCAGAGCATGTAGGGAAAGGGGGGCGGGGAAAGAGGGGATGTTAGCCTGTGTTTTTATATATTTATTTACTTATTTTCATTTTTTTTGTGTGTTAGGCACCAAGAGGGAGACATTTGTATATGGCATGTTTTCCTTTTCCTCTTCTTCTATTTTCTCCTTTCCTCTCCTCTCCCTTCTCCTTACTCATCCCTTGCCTTCCTTATCATGCCCTTCTCTTTCTTATCCGCCCTCCATCTCCTTCCTCATCTCCATCCATCTCTTGTCTGTCATTTCTTATACATTTTTTCACCTTGACTTCACCTCCTGCCATTTACTTCCTCTCCTGCCCTCCATTCCTCTTATCTCCCTTCTTCCGCTTTCTCATCCTTCTCTCCTTCATTCGTCATTCTCTCTCTCTCTCTCTCTCTCTCTCTCTCTCTCTCTCTCTCTCTCTCTCTCTCTCTCTCTCTCTCTCTCTCTCTCTCTCTCTCTCTCTCTCTCTCTCTCTCTTCATCCTTTACTCTGACTTTTCCGTTCTCTTTATTATCACACTGTTCCACCTGCTTCCATTTCCCTCTAGGCTTTCTCTACCTTCTCTCTCCCTTCCTTTGCTTCTTGTGCATCCACCGTGCTGGTCTGCGTTGCATCTTGCCTTCCATTCCTCTACAGAAGCACATACTAGCAGTCCATTATATTTTTAACATTATATATACTTTTTTATTTCTATTTTCCTCTGTCGTTTGTAATAGTTTTCATGTAGTTACTTGAAGCTTCTGGGATATATTCAGAGCGTTGTTGTCTTGTGTTATAGTCTTCTTGCGTCTTGTCATTCTCGCCGCACTGGTAAGATAAATCTGGTTCGGGAGATGTGGAAGCTAGAATGAGTACAATCTCCTGCCTTGGGTGTGACTTGAAAGCAAATACACGCACACACACACACCCACACACACACACACACACACACACACACACACACACACACACACACACACACACACACACACACACACACACACCCACACACACACATATTCTCCTGTCTGCCAGATCGCATGTTCCTCTCTCTCCCTTTCCTCCCCCTCGCCTCAGCCTCCCATGGTTGGAAATTATTATTATGTGTAACTCGACTTACTCCGGCGTATTGGAGCGGAGAAATGGCTCGCTGCTGAATACACGCACGCAGACTTACTTGCCACGACGTTAAATTGAATAGAAATGCTGCTTTGTTAAATTATTGTGTAACCCATTTTGTTTGTCTGCACGCTGGTGTGTGTGTGTGTGTGTGTGTGTGTGTGTGTGTGTGTGTGTGTGTGTGTGTGTGTGTGTGTGTGTGTGGGGGTGGGTGTGTGTGTGTGTGTGTGTGGCTGGTTTGATGTACGTACGATATGCACATACAATTTCTCAGTCTTAATACAAACACTTATGGACAAACGTAATTTTGAACGAGTCGTAAAAAAACAGATTCGTAAACCTTGCAAAACATGGCTTCGTCAGAACACAGAACATAAAAATCAATCCAGTGTTCTGTCATAGACGTAGGATCGAAGAACATGGTGAGACTCCAGGCATCAGTGAGTATTTTTATTGCAAAAGTTGAAGTTTCTTTAAGTCCCCACTCTCTCTCTCTCTCTCTCTCTCTCTCTCTCTCTCTCTCTCTCTCTCTCTCTCTCTCTCTCTCTCTCTCTCTCTCTCTCTCTCTCTCTCTCTCTCTCTCCTTACTCTACTGACTAATTTTCAGTCAGTCAGTTATTCAATCAGTTAGTAAGTCATCCTGTCAAACATTCCGTCAGTCAGTATATACGTCACTCAGATATTCATTCACTCAACCTTTGGTGCCATCTCTGGTCCTACTTAACGTGATGAGAGAGAGAGAGAGAGAGAGAGAGAGAGAGAGAGAGAGAGAGAGAGAGAGAGAGAGAGAGAGAGAGAGAGAGAGAGAGAGAGAGAGAGAGAGAGAGAGAGAGAGAGAGAGAGAGATTGCACGACACGCAGCCTTGACAGGACTTTTCTCGCAGACTCAAGGGGATTTATGTCTAACGGGTCCTCTTTGGTGCCGGGAGTGTGAGTGTGGGGGGGAGGGAAGCTTAGGTGTGTCTAAAGCAGGGTTGGCACGCATGTTCTCCCCTCCCATGTGTCTGTGTTGAAGTATGATCACGTTTATTAGTTTCACTGTAGGTATAAGTACTATTATTATTTATAATAGATTTAATCGATGCTGTCGTGTAATATTATTGTTGTTATTATTATATATTATTATTATAATTACACTTATTATTATTATTATCATTATTATCATTATCATGATTATCATTATTATTATTATTATTATTATCATTATTATTATTACTATTATTATTATTATCAGCATTATTATTTTCATTACTACTACTCCTATCATTATTATTATTATCATTATTATCATTATCATGATTATCATTATTATTATTATTATCATTATTATTACTATTATTATTTGTAGTAGTTTTATTCGATGCTGTCGTGTAATATTATTGTTATTATTATTAGATACTATTATTTGTATTATCATTATTATTATTATCATTATTATTATTATTATTATTATTATTATTATTATTATTATTATCATTGGTCGTAACCGTAATAATAGTATTAGTATTATTAGTATTAGTAGTATAAGTATTAGTAGTAGCAGCAGCAGCAGCAGTATTATAAGTATTGTTTGGTGCCATGTAACATTGTCACATTATTATCATTAGTTGTCGGAGTATTAACAGAGGCTGTGTGGAGGACGTGTCTGTGTCACAATAACATATAGCAAGTTAAATATTTCATTGTTTTATGAAAGTAGTGTCTTTTTAATTATATAACGTGTTTCACAATAATTTTCAATATGTAATGATTGATTTAATGATATTAGGCAATGTCTTCGTTGTGTTAACTGTAATTTCTAAATGATAGCTATTTGTGGGATATAACGAGAAATGGAATGATATTAATATGTCTGCGGCATAGTGAAGGCTTCATCCACGTGGAACATGATGATGTGTTCGAGTTGGAAGTCTAAACATTATTCTGTTCCTAGTTATCGTGTTCACTTTGATGAATAAGCCGCAGCATTTCACCTGTATTGTAGGAATACACCTGCCGGGACTCAAACTGATGAATTAAGAGCTAGAGGCCCCATCTGTGTGTCATGTCTTCATAGGCTTTTCATTGAATTAACTCATTTTCGTAACGTAAATCACTTCGTTGACTCTTTCCGTGATTCTTATTAACTGCTTGTACTATTTCTTTGGTTATATTTGTGTTCAGTCATTGTATTTATTCCTTTTCTTAATATCTGCATATGAGATTTCCGTCTGATATGAAAACTGAAATATCCCCGTGTGTTCATTGTAACTGGTTGTATTACTTCATTCTGAGTATTTGTTCTCAGTCTATGTATTAATTCTTTTCTGCAGTATTTGTATGAAAGATTACCGTCAGATAAAGCCATTCCTACTTGTGACCAAAGTAATTATGTCACGTTTCATAATTTTCATTGATATACTTCACTGTTAATATATTTTTTTATTATGAAAGGTATATTATCGTTTTATATTTATATGTAGCTTTGAAAAATCTGCAGTGGTCTGACAAGGCATTTCCTTCTACATTGAACAAAGAAACCCACAAACACACACACACACACACACACACACACACACACACACACACACACACACACACACACACACACACACACACACACACACACACACACACACACACACACACACACACACACACACACGAAATCAGAACCTGCAAAATAAATCCGCTTAATTGTACTCTGGAGCAAAGGTGTAAGGCGTACCCAACCTGTTTAGCAGCTTAGAGAGAGAGAGAGAGAGAGAGAGAGAGAGAGAGAGAGAGAGAGAGAGAGAGAGAGAGAGAGAGAGAGAGAGAGAGAGAGAGAGAGAGAGAGAGAGAGAGAGAGGATGAGAGAATGAGCGTTTGAAAGTAAGTAGACTCACTGAGCGGATAACGAGCGTTGTTATTTAAAGTTTTCTAGTAATGTATGATGTGTCTCCGGCTTATTTTACAGGAGAAACTATGGTAATGTCCTTTGTAAAGTATAGATATTAATTTCTAAGCTGCAATTAAACTTAGATATAAGCAACAACAATAGCAAAATAGACTACATAAAATATCATAAAAAAATGTTTCGAAGATTTAGATTCCTAGTAAGAAATAAAAGTTAAATAAAACAAAAATATTCAGCTGCAGTAATGTGTTTCAGGACTCGTGTCTTTTTCTTGCGTCTTTTTCTTCTTTTAGCGAAACGGAATCTTTGACCTTGAGCAAAAGTCGTCCGTCCGTCCGGGGAAGCTTATCCAGGCGGGAGAATTGGTGTCTCTTCCGGGACGTGACCAACTCTCATTGAGGGTCCGTTCCTAGCCTCTCGTGCCGCAGACACACTAATTAGGGGAGAATGACTACGAGTGGTCATATCGCCGGTCCTGCTGTGTGTGTGTGTGTGTGTGTGTGTGTGTGTGTGTGTGTGTGAGTGAGAGAGAGAGAGAGAGAGAGAGAGAGAGAGAGAGAGAGAGAGAGAGAGAGAGAGAGAGAGAGAGAGAGAGAGAGAGAGAGAGAGAGAGAGAAACCTGAGCCTGAGACTGCACCATGCATCTCTCCAACTCATTAAGAACATACCAACATTCAGAAGAAGAAAAATATAAACTCCTTGGTACTCGCATGAAATCCCAGTGTGTACGACTCAAAACATTTCTTGAGACGCACACACAAATCGGTGCATGAGCTTCTCCTTGTAGTCATGATTCCCTGCACACGTCACTTGGCAGGGCAGAGGTAATGCAGCTGCCCTGTTAGACCTTCCACAACGAGGCTGCCCCACAGACCACACGCTTCTTGTTACTGCTCAGTGGCCGTTTGTCTTTTCCCTTAGCTCTCCTCCCTGCTTTGAAGTCCCCCCAGTAACTCTTCTCTAGAACTCCATTTTCTCTTCCCTATGTTATGGTTACTCCCAGTTGGCTCTATGTTACCTTTTTAGATATGCTTTCCTCTCTCTTTCCTTAGTTGTGTTAAGTAGTGTCGACTGTGGCAGTTATTGTGCTCGTCGAGGCAAGGAAGAGGCTTAGCGTCTGTGTGGGGCTCAGGGTGGCCAGTTTTTATGAGGTTTCGTGCCAGACACCTGTATAGTCGTGTTAGTGTTTGTCGCATTGAAAGGTAAAAAAAATATTCGTGGTCACAGAGCTAAAAAAGATAGAAAAAAGGAAAGTGGCAGTTGTAATAGTATTGCATTTGTTTCTTTTCAGTTTAGATTGGTAAGGTATTAGTTACATGTTTTTAAATCACCTACGCCATGAACAGTAAAGATTTGACCACTGAACAATAAATAGGGAAGGGAAGGGTCAGCATCGTTACATGAATTCTTAGGGCTGGCAAGTCACAGTGGCTGGTCACATTTAATGATTATCTTAAAGTTGCCTTTCTAAAGATCTTTTAAACAAAGAATGCGAGTCACTGGCTGCTTTCACTACACGAAAGGGAATTGATAGTAAGTCTCTCCTCAAAATCCTTTTCATCTTGGACTACCTGCTGGTAGGAAGAAAAAAAAGAGGATAACACACATACACTAACAAACAAACAAACACAGCCACACACGCAAGCAAGCACGCACACAAGCACGCACGCACACAAGCACGCACGCACGCACGTACACAATCACGCACGCACACAAGCACGCACACACACAAGCACGCAAACACAAGCACGCACGCACACATGCACTCACGCATCCACACACACACGCACGCGCGCACACACACACACACACACACACACACACACACACACACACACACACACACACACACACACACACACACACACACACACACACACACAATGTTCAAAGGCTACTCGCTGCGGGTCACGTGTCTTTACCTCTGGATGTCAGACATTCATTTCCTTGCATCAATATAGGTTTTTTTTTTTCTTTTCTTTTTTTCTTTGTGTGTGTGTGTGTGTGTGTGTGTGTGTGTGTGTGTGTGTGTGTGTGTGTGTGTGTGTGTGTGTGTGTATGTATGATTCTCATTAAACAAAACCCTGCTATCTCCACTTAATGTATACATCATCTACTTGTTTGCAATTGAATATGTTCTAATAATACTTATTATGACAAAAATACTAAGTACCTTGATTTATAAGTCACCTGAAAATTTTTTTATATTTCATTCACTTACCAGTTATTGTGTGACTTTCTCCACAGCACAGTATGTTATGATCAGTTCTTGGAAGAGTGTTTGTTTGTTCCTACGCCACTATTGTATATAACCTGACAATGGATCTGTGGCTTCAGTTTTGTAATCTTACTTTTCCATTAGATTCCTCTCCAAGAATCGTAGCTGGAAAGAACGATTGCGATATAAGGGCGTAATCTCATTTCCTTTGTATTCATCTTCACACATAATAGTATTTCCAATCATCGTAATCGTTCCTGTATTTCAGAGTTAACGTTAATTAATTAAAGTGAGACATAGGATAGGCTAACAATTCTTTTCTTCTCTGTAACGAAAGGAAGGAAGGAAGGAAGGAAAAAAATAACACATTTTACTTAAGGTTTAATTTCCGACAGAGTATACACAGCACACAGTCTGTGACCTACACTACACCCACCAAGGGTCTCCCAGGGGCCCGTATAGAAAATGTATCACCCAATGAGGGAAAGAAAACGTGTGACGAACATGTACCGGGAGGGGAAGGTGAGAGGAAGGGGGGAGAGGAACATTATTATTTTTTTTTTGCTGTGTTAGTATGAGTGTTAGTGTGTGTGTGTGTGTGTGTGTGTGTGTGTGTGTGTGTGTGTGTGTGTGTGTGTGTGTGTGTGTGTGTGTGTGTGTGTGTTAAGGTGTACACTGTTGTGAGGTGTGGTTCATATCATCTGGGGATTGTCTCAAGCGTGTCAGAGCGTGTACTAGATGTGTAACGTGTCCAGGTATGGAGTGAGGTCAACGGAAAGACATTAAGGTAGTTGATTTGAAGGTATTTTTTTTACTATTTTGACCCTTGCGTATCATTCATCATAACAAAGGAGCTTCGATCACATGGTTTTCAAGGATTTTTTTTTTTTGTTATGAAAGAAGACTCATAATCTTTAACAGCTGAATGAGATCAACCGTACACGTAAACCTTACGTAATAAACATAGTACAGGACCATCGAATGTTGGACAGCGATGCGAACGAAAAGACACAAACAGTTCTTTATAAAATATCAATGTCACATGAGGGAAAAATGTATATTTGCTTTATATACAGTACACAAGATCACTGAACTCTTGAAACACACACACACACATACATACACAAACACAGACACACATACACACACACACACACACACACACACACACGCACGCACGCACGCACGCACACGCACGCACGCACGCACGCACGCACGCACGCACACACACACACACACACACACACACACACACACATACACACACACTCACACTCATACATACACACACACACACACACACACACACACACACACACACACACACACACACACACACACACACACACACACACACACATACACATGGGAGAGGACATACACATTATCGTAACAATGCACATCCTTAGGTGTAATAAAGTGGTCGTGTCATCCAACATATAATTTGTATATAAAACACTCTTATGTACACGTTCTAAAATGCCTTGTCGCATGCACACTCTGGTAAACGGGGAAAAAAAAGCATGTACAAACTCGGGACTCTTCGCCCACACCACAAAGTGACACAATCTTTCGAACCCTCTTGGGGACACCTTCAAGCTCACCAGGTGGTCACGGGTGCTGGCGGAGGCCCGATGGAGGCTGCAGGGACGTACACTTCCTCTCCGATCATACCGACAACCGGTGGGGGGGCGGGGGAGTTGATTATCTGAACCAAGAAAATTCTCGGGAAGGGAAAGGAACTAATGCAAATATCTCTGCACCGCCTGAGTCTGCAATTTTCTTAAGAGCAATCTTTGCCGCGTGCATGTATAATTTTGTCCAGTGTCATAATTTTCGCCTAAATCACATTCGTTTTGCCCTCTTATTTTGATATATTCTGACATTTGTATTGACATATCAAACGTGCAATAGTGATTGAAAAACATTTACACATTCTATGTGAATTAGTTTGGGTATGATATTTTTGGCGATCAACTTTTACAACAGTGTCATCGTTGTCAGTAACATCGCGATGTGTCCTCTACCATCTCGTCAATTCATTGCCGCACTGTGTGGCTGCCCACCAGGCGTGGTCGTGTGGAAACAGTCTCTCACAGTCTCTTTGATGAAGAATTCCCTTTAGCCCTGCTACAATAGAACGTCTTTACCGCCTGTAGGTTCCCACTCGGCGCAAAATGCTTTTTGATCGTAAGAGAATATTCTGTTCGTGTGTTGCAGCGGCGCACCGAATTTAGGCTCCAAAAAAATACGAAAGTTATTTCACGCACCCTTGAGTTGTGGGCGGTGTTATGGCGGCTGTTTGGGGATCCAGTTGTGTTTGTGGCCGCCTTTTTTTTTGTGTTGTCGGGAGTGGGTCAGCGGCAGGAGGCGAGGCACCGGCAGCCGCTGTTGTTGTCGCCTCCATCATCTTGGCCGTTTGATTAGTCCTACTCCACCAATCCTACATTACCATATACTAGGACTGGCATGATATTTAGCGTTCTTTGCTTTGATCTGAAGTCAAAGAGTTCTTTCAGAATTCATTCACATGACAAGAAAAAAGCATGTTATTTTACAGACTGCTTTTGAGAGTGTGACGCACTACCACTGGAAAGTCAAGGTAGGCCCAAACAACTGGTGTCTGCAGGTACGGTCTCGCCGGGCGGGTTGGGGGTGGGAGAGTGAGTGACATACCTCCTGCTCCGCCCCCTGTCGCCGTCAATACCTTTGCCATTGTAAACTGCGTTGAATCGCTTCCCAAACAAAGGCGGCGTCACTTTCCTCGTGACGTAATAAAAACACCGAACGTTAGTTAGGAAAACACGACGCCTCCAGACCGCTGCCTTCCGCGCCGGGCCCGCACACTATCTAGGTCACTTCACAACACTAAGTTAAAACGATTATGTCTGAAAGACTGTATATAAATTTTGTTCTATATGAACCCAATCACGTCCCAGGTCCCCGTGAGCGAAATCCCCCGGCGGGGCAGCTGCCGCCGCGGGCCGCCGTTAGACTGAGCTCTCCCGTTTATTGGAGGCCACTGAGGATAGACTAGCGCTGCGGCTCCGTGCACTGTCTCGTATCCTGAGGATATCCTGTACCGGGGGCTTGACACCCCTCTTGAGCGAACCTGTATGAAGGGCTCGGTCGGTGTTAGGCGCCACGCTCTTTTGGGCATAGCTTGGACTCTGGAACAGTGTCAGAGGGTTGTACACGGTGGACATTTTAGTATCCTCGACCCTACCCTCCGTTCCCACCTCCTTGGCAGGTGTCAGGGTACTAAACGACGAGGAGTTGGTGACTTTGCTGTGCGGCAGTGTGGCAAAGGAGGGCGTGGGGCCTGTCTGGGAGGTCGGGACCGGCGCAGGACTGTAGCCTTGACTTAGCGGCACCGACGATATGTACTGCATATTGGGGTGAACGCCCTTAACGGCCACTCCCTGGGGGTAAGCCGCTGGGGGCAGCACTGTCTGGTACTCCTGGAACACCTGAGGATAACCTTGCTTCATCCTTGAGGGCATCTGTTCCTGTGGTTGGTAGCACTGTTCGAGGGTCTGGCAGCCCTGGTAAGATGACTGGTAGCCTTGATCGTAAGCCGCGGGGGGAGGCAGAGTGATCTCCAGCAGCTCGTTCTCCCCATCAAACTTGTCCTCGTGGGTAGTGTATGGTCCTCGCCTGAGGTTGGAAGCGGTAGGCGCCATGACTGGGGGCGCCACCACCTGCTGGCCGCGGTTCGGGCTGTAGATTCGCCCCGCAGGATATAGTAGGCTGGAGGTATCCGTGGCCACCACCTGCACGCCCACACACACCCACTTAGCACTTATTAAATAACTTAAATGGGAAATAAACATCATTATTTCATGTCCAACTGTGACCATTTCTTACCTAGAGTAAGTTAAGATAACACATGCATCAAACTTATTCCCTTGAAACTATGTTTTTATACAATAAAGACTCAAACCATTCATGATACAGTGACCCAAACCTTCCCGTCAAGGATGAAAACGCGTGCTGTCTCTTACCTACCTGAGTTACCTGCGCCTCGGAGTGGACTGAGGAAGGTGTTGGAGGAAGAGTGGTGGAGGAGAGCGCCACGCCTCCGGTGATGGTGGTGATGTCCGACCCACTCTCTCCGGATACACCTCCTACGGAACCTGGCGTGCCTGTTGGTGTGGCGGGAGGAAGGGGAAGGGCGGGATCAGATGAAGTGAGGCAGGATGTGAGTGATAGGAGAGAGAGAGAGAGAGAGAGAGAGAGAGAGAGAGAGAGAGAGAGAGAGAGAGAGAGAGAGAGAGAGAGAGAGAGAGAGAGAGAGAGAGAGAGAGAGAATATTTGATGTGCCAGCAAAGGAAGAGGAAGACCGAGAATGGATGAGATAAACAAACACTCGTTAAGTGAAGAGTTCAAGGACAGATACATTTAGTAAAATTTGTTCTCATGTAGATAAACAAAAAAATATCGCTTGCGAACAGTAAACATTAAAAATAAATAATGCTAATGTTCATATACATTTACTAACACAATAATCATACACAGCTTCATCAAAGAGTTAAAGGTGAAATTCCTATAACAAAGTATTTCCTTGTCTCGGGAGATAAAGAACAGACTTACCTTGACCCGGGAGGAGCGGACGGCCAGTACCCCCTCCGCCTTCCACCTCAGTGTTTTCCTTCTCACTTTCCTCTGCACGCGCACTCCTGGCAGCCCGCAGTCTTATGCACGTCCTCACGCCCATCACCACCACAGCGATGGCCACAGGCAGACAGGCCAGCACGGCGCCCACCATCACGCCCACGGCCACTTCAGCCCCACTTTCACGTCCTCGGGTGGGTTCTGGACGCGCAGGGGAAAAAAAAGTCTCATTATCATCATCATCCTTATCACCATCATCATTATTCTCCGGCTTTTATTTTGATTTTTCATTCTATGCTCTCTTGCCTCCTTCACTCTCCATATCCCCTTCACTATCTTTTCCTCGCCTCTCTCGTCTCCTCCTTCAGTTTGCTAACATCAAGTAGGGTATTGTAGGAGGAGAAAGAGGACACACAGGACATGAAGTGACCACCCCGCACACACAACCAATCACGCTCAGCGAAGAGACCATCAAAACAGAAAAATGACTGCCGACTAGTCCTGATGATTTTCGATTTCACACCTACCGACTTTCCTTTCTTCATTCTTTTTGTTCGCTTTCGTGGTCGCAGGAAGCACTCAGTCAGTCAAGGGTACAAAGCTCCCTCACTTTAAATCTCATCTCCCAGCGGTGAGGGAGAAAAGGGAGTGTGTGTGTGTGTGTGTGTGTGTGTGTGTGTGTGTGTGTGTGTGTGTGTGTGTGTGTGTGTGTGTGTGTGTGTGTGTGTCTGAAGGCAAAGCACTTAAATAACAACCACGTGTTTCGTAAATGGGGAAGAGGTGTTCTGTTCATGTTGCTGTTCTATTTGTGTTGTAATGGAAGAATGTGATGCCTTTACGTAGCAAGAGTGGTGTGTTAAAAGAGAGAACGAGAGAGAGAGAGAGAGAGAGAGAGAGAGAGAGAGAGAGAGAGAGAGAGAGAGAGAGAGAGAGAGAGAGAGAGAGAGAGAGAGAGAATTGCTCAACAGATAAGAAGAAAACTGTTCAAATAGGCGCGCTTTGAAGGTAAAGTTAGAAGTTGGTGCAGTGGAGTGTGTTCAACGAGGAGGAGGAGGAAGAGGAGAGGAGGAGGAGGAGGAGGAGAGGAGGAGGAGGAGGAGGAGGAGGAGGAAGAGGAAAAGAAGGAAAAGAAAAGAAGAAAAAAGGAGGAGAAAAATCACAATCATAATCATAATAATCATAATAATAATAATAATAATAATAATAATAATAATAATAGTAATAATAATGATAATAATAATAAGAGGAAGAACACCATCGACAGCAGCACTAGATCATGAAAGAGGAGGAGGAAGAGTTGACAGTATTCATCCATTTTTGCTGCTGGTGGCTGGACTGATGAGGTAAATTTCCCTGGCAGGAGCGTTAAGCACCTTACCATATGCTCTCTGATGCCTGATTCAATTTCTGAAGAGACATGAAAAATTGGCGAATGACTCGGGCAAAAAGTGAGGAAAGGGACGAGGACCATCAGAGAGAGAGAGAGAAGAGAGAGAGAGAGAGAGAGAGAGAGAGAGAGAGAGAGAGAGAGAGAGAGAGAGAGAGAGAGAGAGAGAGAGAGAGAGAGAGAGAGAGAGAGAGAGAGGAAGAAAGCGAGAGAAAAAAATAGTTTGTGCAAGGTATAAGGTGAAGAGAAGCGAAAAAAGGAAAGAAAATGGTTTACGTTCCTTGTTTTTAGTCGAGGCGCAAATTCCAAGAGTATTTGAACTGAAGACCAAGAGTGATCGGGTTTGTTGAGTTCTCGGTGTGTTGCCGCGGGAGCTTTCTTGATTACGCTCTCTGGCTCGCACTGAGAAACTATGAGAAGCTAAATGCTGGGAGTGTTTCCTAGACAAGTAAGAGGCCTTGGAGAGAGAAAGAGAGAGAGAGAGAGAGAGAGAGAGAGAGAGAGAGAGAGAGAGAGAGAGAGAGAGAGAGAGAGAGAGAGAGAGAGAGAGAGAGAGAGAGAGAGAGAGAGAATATCTGGTAAGAGACAGTAATGCACAAAAACGTCACACACACACACACACACACACACACACACACACACACACACACACACACACACACACACACACACACACACACACACACACACACACACACACAGGTTAAAACATTCACCAATACGAATACACCTTCTGTAAGAATCAAAACGTTACCATGAGACTATCACCTTTGAGGAGAGAACTCGTAACCTTAATCGGATCACCTTAACTGCGGCAGACACAGGAAATCACAACTTGAGTGCTAAAACGCCTCTTTGCTCCAATTTCCATTAATACCGCCTTCGGTGTGGTATTGGCAGTCGAAGGTTGAAAGTTTTACTGTTACTTTATATTTGTTGGAGCCGGTGGTGTGTGTTGTGTTTAGCTGGCGTTGTGCTGGAGGCAGTTCTGATAAGTGGATCTATTGTTGGTCTCTGCTGACTGTGAGAATCCTAAACAGATGCAGTATTATGATGAATCTTTTGTGTGTGTGTATGCGTGTGTGTGTTTGTTATTTTTTTGGGTGTGTATATGCATGTGTGTTCTTTCTGCCTTACTCTGCTTTGATGTGATATATATATATATATATATATATATATATATATATATATATATATATATATATATATATATATATATATTCATTCACAGCATATTCCTTTTGGCTAGTTTTTTCTTATTTCTTGCTTTTGAAATACGTAAATGAAATGCTGAGGCTACAGAGTGAGAGACGCGTGTGTGTGTGTGTGTGTGTGTGTGTGTGTGTGTGTGTGTGTGTGTGTGTGTGTGTGAGAGAGAGAGTGTTTGCCTTCCTTCCTGCCTGCCAGCCTACACCTCTTCATTTTAACATCTGCTCCACAAATCAACATTCTAAGTAGCAAAAGTAGTGGGGGTAAACATGCAAATGAGCTTGTTATCCAAACTAACATTGTAATCACACAGGTTTTATTTATACTTTTTTATGCAAGGGAGGGAAGGAGAGACCAGGTGAATAAACACACCCCTCACTTTTATACCTGGCCGAGGTAATTAGCTATTCAGAAAGGTAAGGAAGGGTAGGTAGACCGAGAGAGGGGGAGGTGGTGCACGGGATGCTGTTACCTGTAAATAGCACAGCGGACGCTCATCACACAGGACAGGTGTTGTAATTAGGTGCACTGAGAAAACACGCATCACCTGTTTGCACACATCCACACGGGCGTCTCATTAGTAGCTCACCTGCTGGGGTTTCATGTTGTGGATGGTTAAGGGCGACGGTGTAAGCGCTGAGCTCGGCTGGACGCGACTCTCCTTTTAAGTTGGTGGCAGTGATGAGGAGACGATAGGCTGTGGCGGGACGCAGGTTAGCCACGGAGAAGGACGCAGCCTCCCTCGTTACCTCCACCACCGGCTTGAAGTCTCCGTTAGCCTCCACCACCTGAGGGAAAGGAAAAATTTGTATTAGCCTTATCGCTGACTGGCACGAAGGAAATTGTTAGATAATTTATGCTTCATAAACTTACGGAAATGATTTTGGCAATTTCCGTCTTTGAGGAAATGGTTTTGCCAACATATTACTTTTTAACCTTAGCGGAAGTAATTTTTTCATGGTAGTTGCAATAGTGTAGCCATTTTAGCTGTAAGATCAAAAGCCGGGTGGTTGAATTGTAGCTTTTGTTCCGAGTTGCCAGATTACGGCATCATTCAAGCGCACAGTAATGGTTCTCTTTCCAATGTGTTGTGACAAATAAAAACTTTTAGGTGCTGGCACTGAAAATTGCATATTTCCATAAAGGTAGGTTGAGATCGGTCAGTTTGTAATAGAACTATAGCTTTTACGTATGAACCTTGTAAAGTTCAATATAACACTCTCAAGGGCTGTTAGAAGACGCACTTTCACTCTCATTTCATTACGAATCCTTTGCCGAGTTTTATAGTTCCTGCATCAAACTTCTTTCTTTCCGTCCTTGAATAAGTTATGACGTCATGAAGCCCTTGACAACCTGCAACAAACGCACACTCTCCACCACCCTGACCTCTTATTCTGGACGAGAGCAGCACACGAGAGGAGTTAGGAGTGTTTAATGTTAGTATTACATGTATGCCACCACCCCCTGTCCCCCCCCCCCATCCCCGCACTGTGTTATAGTCTCATTTACTTGGTCTGCCCAAAACAACTCTCTCTGTTGTGGTGTATTGCCTTACCTCCATCCCTTTTCTTCCTAAGCACCACCTTCCTAACCTATGCTTCCTCCTAACCCACAATGTTTATCCTTCCCAACTCTCATCACCTTTCCATTCCAACCTCTACATACGTTTTTTTCCCTGCACTTCCTCCTCTTAATGAAACCATCACACCCTCTATGTCTCTTGCTTTTTCTACGTCCAAGTCCTCGTCCTCGTCCTCGTCCACGTTCCTGTTCTCCGCTTCCTCCTCCCCCTCTTCTCATTACTATGCATTAAACTGGTCCAGGCGCCCCAGGTACAGAAGGCCCTCGTCCTACTCACCCATTTAAACACGCCTCTTTAACCCATTATTTTCACCTCCGTCGCTCCCCCCCCCCCCCCCCCCCCCACAGCCGCGCTTTGGCCTGCCTCGCCTCAACCTCTATCTTCGCTCCTCGACGGAAAATTAATTCGTTGCTCTGGACAAGTTGAAGCGATTCTGCGCAATGCCGAGACTACGAATAAATCGAGCGAACGTGAACCATTGAGGCGGGTAACAGGAGGCTGCTGCTCTCTCTCTCTCTCTCTCTCTCTCTCTCTCTCTCTCTCTCTCTCTCTCTCTCTCTCTCTCTCTCTCTCTCTCTCTCTCTCTCTCTCTCTCTCTCTCTCTCTCTCTCTCTCACCCCCCTCTCTCTCTCTCAAGCTAAATTTGCACTGCTCTTGAATTTTTTTTTCTTTTTTTTAATTAATTGATTCATTTCTCATACGTGGGTGATAATTAGCCACCCGTAACGAGAGAGAGAGAGAGAGAGAGAGAGAGAGAGAGAGAGAGAGAGAGAGAGAGAGAGAGAGAGAGAGAGAGAGAGAGAGAGAGAGAAGAGAGAGAGAGGAGAGAGAGAGAGAGAGAGAGAGAGAGAGAGAGAGAGAGACAGTGTGTGTGCTGGGTGAAGTAGTTCTTGGTTATGTGCACGTAGTCACACACACACACGCACATGCACATGCACACACACACCCACACACACACACACACACACACACACACACACACACACACACACACACACACACACACACACACACACACACACACACACACACACACTATTCCCCTCAATCTCCATTTAGCTTCATCCAAACATGCCTTTAGTGCTCACAGCTTAAAGCCCTTAATTGTCTATCCTCTTGCCCTCTTGCCCTCTTTACATTTTCGTTTTCCTTCTACTCTTTGCTATTTTTCCTCTTCTTTGTTGTTTTCAATTGTTTATTTTTTTTAACTTTTACGTGTATGCATTTTTTAACGTTTTCTAAGGTTTTCATTGATGTCTTTGTCGTCGTTTTCTCCATGTTTTTCTTTTTAATTCTTTCCTTCTTTACACGAATGCTGCTTCTTTGTTCTTTTCAGTGTTCTTCAAACTCACCTTTTGGGAAATACTCAACGCAGATACTCGCTTCTGTGTTTTTTTAAGTCGAGGGATAATTATGTATTCTTGCTGTTCTCGCTGACACAAAAATAAACAGTCATCTCAAAGCATATCTGGGCTGGGCTTTCTCTTTTTCTTTTTTTTCTCACACACACACACACACACACACACACACACACACACACACACACACACACACACACACACACACACACACACACACACACACATAATGATAATGGTATATTTGACTTTTGCCTGAATTATTTTCCTCTTAACGTCGTTGGTGGAACGCAACTGGCTTCGTTTCCACTGCGCCTCATTAAGTTACGTTCATCACTAAGGGCGAAAAAAAAGTGTGTATTTATTGCTTGCAAATGTTAACATGAAAGGGATAGAGAGAAAAAAAAATGGTTCGGTTTTTTTATATATATATATATCTAAAATTTTTTTTATTTTGAGTGACTAACACGAGTTGAATAAACATTTCAACTTTTTTTCTCTTCCCGCATCACTGGACACTGGTAAATAAATGAAAATGATTAATGCCGCGGGCAGAAGGAACGTCAATTTCACCGATATTAATGCTATCGGCGATGGAGGTTTTCTCAGCGGCACTGATACTGTAAAGTTCGGTCCACGAGAGTTGCAGATTGACGTAGCTCGCAAAAAAAAGAATTGCTTAGGAAACAAAGCATCGTAGGCATCTAGTGCACTTGTTCTTAGTAAATGTATGTGTTGTTACCTTTGTGTGTGTGTGTGTTTATCTGTTCTCTAATCTGTAGGTTTTACTCATATGCTCAAAGGTATTAAGAATGAGTGGATATTAGAGACAAGTGAACGAAGAAGGAATGGGAGAAATAGGAGAAAGAGAAGAAGAGTATCCGATTTGTGGACCCCGCAAGATGAACAACACGAAAGGAGGATACGTTTAAAGTTGTACGTTTACTTGTGGGCAAATACTCTTTCTTTGTGTGTGTGTGTGTGTGTGTGTGTGTGTGGGTGTGTGTGTGTGTGTGTGTGTGTGTGTGTGTGTGTGTGTGTGTGTGTGTGTGTGTGTGTGTCTGTGTGTGTGTGGGTGTGTGTGTGTGTGTGTGTAAGCGGGGGCGCCCAATCGTATAACGCCAAAGCTTTTACGGCGAATTAACCGCTCCTAAGTTGTCTCTTTCCTCTCGTCTTCTCTTCACCCACACACAAGCACCTGTTCTCCAGCTTTAACAGCATCCTTCTCCGGTTGGCTGGCTGGTCCCCCTTGGGTTGAGCGGCGAAAATAACGCTGTATTTTTAGTGTAAACATAGCCAGCACTACGCCGCCGATCCACTGCAACCTCGGGCAATTGTTACACTGCTTTGCTAAAATGGGACAAAGTGGAAGGAGTAAAATAAGACGGCAAAGGTCGCCTCATGACAATTCTTTTCTGTTGTAATTGAATAGTGTTATATCCTCAGCGCAATGTTCAACCTGCAGGTGTCAGGGTTTTCTATCTTGTTATATTTACGGTGAAATGCTGTGGTTGGATCTTCATAAAATAATGTATCTTAGGGAGGCGGAAAATTGTGCGGCAAAGAGGTGGTTTGAGGGCAAGCTTTTCGAGGTAAGTCTTCTTCACCTTTCCTTCCCGCTTGGTGTCGTTCCCAAAAATTTATTCTGGAGGTTCATGGCAGCGACCTGGTGGTGAATGTCACTTCCCCTGCGTCACCTGTATCACCTATCTGCCGCAGGGACTCGTTGTGAAGACTTTGACGACACGCATATTGATTTACTATTTGCTGTTTTTGTTTTTTTTATATGTATTCATAGATTCTTAACAGCGAACACAAGCTTTTTTAAAACGTTCCTCGCAAAAACAAGTTGATTTTTTTGGATAGTTTTTATATTGTCAGGGGCGTTGAACTTCATAGCTTTATTCCGAAAAATCATGTTTAAGGAAAAAAAACAAAAAAAAACTGCGCAACATATGTAGGAAATGTCGAAATCTACTTTTTATTTTGACCTGAAACACAAAATTTTGTTCCACATCCTGAACTTTCCATCAGAAAAAAATGCAAAAAAGAAAAATGAAGTTAATTTGCTGTGAACTTACCTGCAGCACAAACTTCTGCCCCATGCCCCCGTCGTCTCCAGGTAAACAGGATACTTGCAGGGAACTGATGGTTACGTCGTATGCTTTGCAGTTGTGTGGCGGGTCCGGCTTCCCTGTAGAAGGAAATGATAGTACTTGAAGGAAAGTGTAAAGGTAGAAGCAGTGATAGTTGGTTCGCTGGGATGATGAGAGCCAACAAAGGATTACCTGTGTGATTTATGATGGAGGTGTTTACATAGAGATTTATACGTCATCTCTCTCTCTCTCTCTCTCTCTCTCTCTCTCTCTCTCTCTCTCTCTCTCTCTCTCTCTCTCTCTCTCTCTCTCTCTCTCTCTCTCTCTCTAAGTCATCGGCCAGCACACGCTCCTCCTCTTTCATTATTACGAGTGATTAATGGTGGACTTGTTTGTGCATTAAGGTCTCTGTTTCGCACGCCTTTGGTTCAATTCCGGAAGGTTTAATAAAGTGGATATAAAGCAACAACAGGACGGCATACACGATTTGCCTCGCTTAGCTGAGTAATTATTCTGAGATCCACATTGTTTATTCTGTTACGTGAGCATCAAGTATAGAAGGAAAGTGAACATATTGGCTGGATGTCCTAAAGCTATTAATTATGTATCTCATCTGATTGATTTGAATGTGTATCTGTCTTTACAGTGTTTGTGTTATGTATGTTACAAATCAAAGGTATGTGTGGATGATGTAAGCTTAGTGATGTATAACTGTTATGTATTGAGTAAAGTGAACACTACGTAAATCAACAAAATCTGCTTTTAGATGATGTTTCCTGTAAAATATCGAGACAATTTGCGTGTTTTTTTATTATGATTTTCGAAATTATATACTTGAATTGGGGTACAAACAGAAATGTTTAAACTGTTTTCATAGCAGGTGATTGGATATCCTCCTTCTTCCTCCTCCTCCTTCCTCCTCCTCCTCCTCCTCCTCCTCCTCCTCCTCCTCCTCCTCCTCCTCCTCCTCCTCCTCCTCCTCCTTCTCCTCCTCCTCCTCCTCCTTCTCCTTTTATTTCAAACTGCGAGCGAAGCGAGTAACTACCCAAACTGAAGCGAGCAGTTTGGGTATGCTGGGTGAGTGGTTTTGATCGTCATGGTTATCCAGCAAGTCTATTTACTTAATTTTTATCCTTTTCATCCATTTCATATCACATCTATGCCTTGTCTTAACTCTGTAATGACGCACCATTTCCTCCTCACGGGCAAACACACACACCCACACCACACACACACACACACACACACACACACACACACACACACACACACACACACACACACACACACACACACACACACACACAAACACACACATACACACACATTTGCTTTTGTTAGCTTAATCCACGTCACGTTGCAGAGTTCGCGTTGCCTAGCATTCAGTTTTATCAATATGTCTGGCGCATTTCAGTGTTTCCAGGAATAGCATCCCTGGAGGCGTGCTTGATAAGAGAGGCGTCATGCACTTCTTCTCAGCATCCACCTGGCAATGCTGGCGTGAAGGTGTCTACTCCCACTCCTCAATATAAAGTGTTTGACGTTGTTTTTATGCTTTACCCGGAATCAATCAGTTCATGGCTCTGTAAATTTTGCCGTTTTTTTCTATTTTTTTTTCCGCTGCAATTAGTGATTTCTTTGTGATGTTTTTTTTTATGGTTATTTCGTATTTCATTGCTTGTGTTGATGTTAGTAAATGTTTAATCTTTATTTATATTATAGTTCTGTTTTTGTAAACCTAATATCTAAATTTTCTTCAGTGACTGGTGAGAATAAGGTGTTAATTATTATTATTTTTTTGTATTTGTTTGAAATTTTCGTGATATGGGTAATGAAATAGATCGTTGCAGGTGTTAGAGACGGGTCCACACTTGACAATTAAACTCATTACCTCTTTTAGCATCGTTCAACTCATTTCTACATGACACAAAGATAAGTTGATAATTGACCTCATTATCTCCACTTTTCTATTTCTTTTTCCCATGTATACACAAAGAAGCAAATTAACACGAAGATCAGCGAAATAAACTGAAGGAATTTGCATCACACCTGTTCATGATTAATTAGCTCTCATCCTTTATTTTTTTGACCTATTTTTCCTACATTCTTTTCATTGGTCATTTTTCCTCGCTCACTATTTTTTTTTTCTTTTCGTCATGCATTCCCGAGTCGTTTCATTGTATTACGTTCAATTTATTTTTGTCTCCCTTTCGGTCATTCTCTTTTTCCACCTGTGTTTGCACGAGTTTATTTGCGCCTTTGGAATGATTTTTTTTTTTTATTTTCTCTGTTGAGTCGTTCTTTTCTTTTATTCTTCCCTTTCGTTTCCACTCATCGGTTCGTTTATCTCAGAGTTATTCCATTGACAAAGTTAGATCACCGTCCATTTTAGCTTAGTCTCTCTCTCTCTCTCTCTCTCTCTCTCTCTCTCTCTCTCTCTCTCTCTCTCTCTCTCTCTCTCTCTCTCTCTCTCTCTCTCTCTCTCTCTCTCTCTCTCTCTCCATATTTACACTGTATTTACACATATTTTTCTAGTTTCTTTGGATTAAAGGGAATTAAGGAAAAAAAATATAGGATGTTTATAGTGAGTAGCATTTGATTCCTTCCCTAGAGAGAGAGAGAGAGAGAGAGAGAGAGAGAGAGAGAGAGAGAGAGAGAGAGAGAGAGAGAGAGAGAGAGAGAGAGAGAGAGAGAGACAGAGAGAGACAGAGAGCGAGCATACAACACCTAGGACAAGTTGAACACGTCCGTGCTATCAACATGGCTACCTGTTATTACCACCTTGTACTCCAACTATGGCTGTGAGACCTATTAGTGCTGTCTGGATGCTCTTGGCTACACTGCCTCCACACTGCTGGCACACACACACACACACACACACACACACACACACACACACACACACACACACACACACACACACACACACACACACACACACACACACACACACACAACTTATGTCTCTTAATCAATCATCCACACACACATACTTTTGTCTGGGCCTTTCTGTTTCTCTCTCTCTCTCTCTCTCTCTCTCTCTCTCTCTCTCTCTCTCTCTCTCTCTCTCTCTCTCTCTCTCTCTCTCTCTCTCTCTCTCTCTCTCTCTCTCTCCAATAAACAACATACAGTATGTGGAATATAGTGTCAAAATATAAAAATTGTGTTGGGCTTTGATGTAAATATTTCATGGGCACGCATAAGTAAATACTGAAAATTAAGCTATATGTTCTTTCTATAACTTTGACTTTTGTTAATTTATCCACGACTAACACTATTACTACTACTACTACTACTACTACTACTACTACTACTACTACTACTACTACTATTACTACTACTACCAGTGTATATTTCCCATTCCTTTCCTCTCAGGGATTATCGTTGTCAGAATCATTGTACAGCTCTACCACATTACATACACAACATAATAGAGAGGGATAAAGGGAATTGCCTTGGCTTCACATAAATAAATAATATGGAAATGTAAATTAGTTTGCACATGAGCGGGTGTTGTATGAAATGTATAAAACTCCTATATGTTGTGGTTCAAATAAAAGTATAGATAAGTGAAACATACATACATATTTTTTATTGTTCACATGTAAGACTTACCAGAGGGGATACGGAATAAAAGTATAGATATGTGAAGGATGGAAATGTGAAGGACATGCAAACGTAAAGAAATGATACACGTGTACCAGATGAAATGATAATTCCAAATAATTATCATGTCAAGATTTCGACATTTTCCGTCATTCCTTCGTTAAATATGATCAAAGACTCCATGTGCAGTCAAGATTTCTCAGAAGGATTTCCAATTTCTCACTAACACAGACTCTGCATTTCGTTATTTTTCGTTTCCATCTTACGCTTCAATTTTGAATATGACGTTTCAGTTAGCTTCGATCTCGTGTCTTTTCTCTCTCTCTCCCTCCGCCTCACAGCTGTTCTTAATTTAGCTTGATGTCTTTTCTGATTCATAGGTCTTTGCTCTCGCGTCTGATGTCCTGTAAAGTGTCTCGTTTGAATGCATTAAAACATGTTACTCCTCGCTGCCTTTTGTTATATATGACTTGGCTTAGCATCACCTTCCTGTTTCTCGTTGCAATTAGTTGATGTGATTTTTAATACAGATTATCCTTGGTGTTTTGTCAGGTGTTTCATTGTTCTGTTACTCTGTATTTTACTTTGTCCTAATACCTGTATGTCTGTATTCATTATTTTTTCTTTTTCGCACCAATCTTTCTTTCCTGTCCTTATCTATACTGTATATTGTACTCTCCTAATCCCTTCTCTTCTCTTTTCTTCTCTTCTCTTCTCTTTTCTACTCTTCCTACACGTTGAAGACCCACCATGATATATATCCATTTCTTAGTGGAGAGAGAGAGAGAGAGAGAGAGAGAGAGAGAGAGAGAGAGAGAGAGAGAGAGAGAGAGAGAGAGAGAGAGAGAGAGAGAGAGAGAGAGAGAGAGAGAGAGAGAGACCTTACTTAATATCATATAAAACAGAAGAATGGTAACTCATTATATATCATATTGTCTGCTCCTTGTGGCGTTAATCAAGTGGCCTCGAGTCTAAGCTCCTGTATTGAACGTGTCGTAGGTGTTCCCTGGCTACTTATGTTGGAGGACATGACACGTGGGTAGAGTAGCTTATTATTAGCATTATCGTTATTGTTATTATTATTATTGTTATTATTATTATTACTATTATTATTATTATTATTATTTTTATTATGGATTCTATTATCATTACCGTTGATGTTATTTTGAAGACAATAATATCTTTGTACTCGTGTATTTTTCTACGTGAAATAATCTGTGTGTGTGTGTGTGTGTGTGTGTGTGTGGGCGTCTTGCCGTGGCGCCTATCTTTCCTTGTCAGAAGAGTTTCGTAATACTATGCTGGGCTGGACCTGGGAAATCTGTTCGTGAAGGCAGCTTCTCTTTTTGGTCCCGCAATGGCGACTCATTTTTCGAGTGTCCGCAGCCTTGTTTGTCACGCCGCCGAGCCGTAAAGACAGGCTGTGGTAACGGCTGTGGCGGTGGTGGTGGTGGTGGTGGTGGTGGTGGTGGTGGTGGTGGTGGTGGTGGTGGTGGTGGTGGTGGTGGTGGTGGTGGTGGTGGTCTAAGTAGCTTCTGTCACCACGTCTCAGTTTCTTAATTAATGTATGTATGTTGTTAATTTTTTCTTTGTCGTTTTACTTTTGATCGTGTTGTGTTGACTTGGCATCAATGGTGTAGTGAGGTGTTGTGAGGTGAATATTTCCTGCACTGAACGTACGTATCTTATTCTTGTTTTCCGTATTGACACTTGACCTTTGCGTGTTTAGATATTTTCTTTTCTCGGTGCCTCCTGGATTCTGTGCTTCCATGTTTGCCTCCCTTCCTTCTTCCACTTCCATCCTTTCCCCCATGTCCTCTCCCTTCCTACCTTGCTTCCTGAGAGCGTTGCTACCTCCTGTCCCCTTCCTCCTCCGCTCCTTGAAAATGTTTCTTCCGTCGTAGCTTTTCTCACCGCCTCCTTCTCTCCCGCCTTCTCTTCCTCCCTCCCTCCAGGGTCTCCTTGCCTCTGTAACATCTGGATCCGTTCATTCCCTCCCGGGGACGTGGATTACCCTACTCCATCCTTTCCTCACGTACCCTCCATTCCTCGCCTCTCCACCCTTCAGTCCCTCCATCCCTTCCTGTTTCCCTTCCTTGCTAGGATTCTCGGTTCACTCAATCCCCAGCGGTACATCTCAGCTTACCTTCCTCCCTTCTCCACTCCCTCCTTCACCTCCCTCCCCGGGACACACATTCCCCTGAACGACATGTTTTGCATATCCAATTATCGGCCAACACCCGCCTCGGCATCTCTTCAAGTGATATATATTTACACGAATAATTTTTGAGTTTCCTCTGAATTCACTGGATCAGAAATGTAAGGAGGATGAGAAGACTTTCCTAGAATTCCAATATACACTAGAGTTTTGTGTGATAAATTGACACGTCGCAGGTGTATATTTATGTGTCCTTTCGATGTGTTAGTGTTAGTGTGTGTGTGTGTGTGTGTGTGTGTGTGTGTGTGTGTGTGTGTGTGTGTGTGTGTGTGTGTGTGTGTGTGTGTGGTTTAGGGTCTATCATCTATATTTATGATCGTGTTTTTCTGCGTAAGGAACCTCCACATAACGCGCCAGACAAATAATTATGAGCAAACGTATTTGTATTTTTCTTGGCAAAGTGTGTTGCTGTTACATCATTTTGACGAATAGTACACGTCAATCAGTGAGGCTTAACTTAGGTAAACACACACACACACACACACACACACACACACACACACACACACACACACACACACACACACACACACACACACACACACACACACACACACACGTCCACTCTTCCTCCGCCCCCACTGTTCCCTCAGCCCCTCGGGAAAGCCGCCCCAGGCCTTGTGATGAAGAGTGGTGACCGAGAAGAAGTTCGATGCCCGCGTCTCATTAGTTCCGGGTCATCTTTCCGAGCCTCCGATATACGGCGGCGTCCCTGTCTGAGCTGCCTCTTCGCTGATAAACTCCGATATTTACCGATATTTTTTTTCCCCTGCGGAGTATGAGGAGGAACCTTGATGAGTCTATGAAGTAAATATGTTCGATAAACTTTCACGGAATATGAGAAACCTTGAAGATAAGAAGTCTTACGATATCTGTGGCTACTGATAATTTTTTTTTCAAGGTATGATAGGTTTTGTAGACGCTATGTATCAGGGGAATGGCAGTGTTGTAGACGCTTACACAACAATGAAATTTATGAATTCGAGGAAAGGACAAAAAAAACGTAAATATCTATTTGTTAGATGGCGTTGTGACATTAATGACTTGATGGTTTATTGCCACATATGCAGGAGTGATGCGTTGTAACAAACACAACGTAATTATCCATGCTGTGTCGCCACTCCACCTTCTAGTTATATACGTTTTAGCATCTGTGAATGTTATCATTTGTATTGTTGACTTGTAAAATACATTTCTTGACGCTGGAATTCTTTTTTGTCATTAATTATTGTTCATTTTACATTTTCCTATTTTTCATTATTAAATGGAATACTTTAACTTTCTTCACATTAGATCAACTATAACTTTTACTTTGAATACAACATTTAATATACTTTCATGTCAGTATCTATTGCGTCTACCTCCAACCATTACATATAGCTGTCAGCCTCACTGTTGCTGTAACTTTATAACACATCTTGGCTTCTCTCGCTTGTCACCCGTGAAGAGGTATTGTGGTAATCTAAAATACACATGAAGCTTTGCATTATTCATCTTTTATTTTAAGCTTCTTTCCGTGTTCCTCTGTCATATCTAAACACTTTCCTGGAGAGTTAGTAACATTGTTGTCGCTGGCACTTTTATTTCCTTCTTTCCTGCGTTATCAACTTGGCCACAAAAATATCCACTCTTACTGCTAGTCACCTTGATGGTTGAATACTTTTATATCCACTCTTTTTTCTAGGTAAAAAATGCATCATGTCTATGGAAATATAATTATGGTAGATATATTACATCATGAAATTCTTTAATGTAATTTCTATACCACAATTATATTCCCCAAAACATGATACATTTTTTTCAGACATTATATATTTTTTTTTTTTGCTCTATTTCCTACTTCCCCATACAATATTTTTTCCTTTAATTCTCTTGGACGCGTTCGTTTTCCCGTCTGGAGTGTCCTGTCTCGCCTCGCCTTCCTTCCTCCTTTCCCTCCTCCTAGTGGCGGTGCAACGTAACATTCACGCGGGGGATTCGCTTGCGGGATTTATTAGGAGGGATTAGGGAGGTTCTTTCTGGCGGAGGAAGCCAAGCCATTAGTCTACGCCATAACTCATCGGCACTTATCCTGCAACGACCCCTCCTTTCTCTCTCTCTCTCTCTCTCTCTCTCTCTCTCTCTCTCTCTCTCTCTCTCTCTCTCTCTCTCTCTCTCTCTCTCTCTCTCTCTCTCTCTCTCTTTCTCTCTCTCTCTCTTTCTCTCTCTCTCGTCATCTTTGTACCACGTTGCATAGAGGTGTCATAGATACCCTCAATGCACTGCTACAGGTATGTTTAAAACAAAGATCCTCTGTCCAAGAAAATTCGCAAACTCTTGACTTCTTTACTCTATATTTTTCCATGTGAAATGAGTTTCTGCTGATCTGAATGTGATTGTCAAGAGTGTGTAAGGCTCTCTTCTTTTTTCTTAATCATTGTTTTAACATTATCTATGTGGCTCTTGAAATTCGTTATAAGAATATGCTTATAAGTGTGATGACAAGAAAGGCTAGAATATTTGTTAATTTATTGGACCTAACATTCATTGATACAAAACAGTAAGTAGTTTTCCTTGTGTTTTTAAGTAGAGGTTCATCACTTATTTTCTGAGGGTTTTCGTAAATTTCTTAGTGCTGTGGAAAACCGGTTTGGCGGGTACATTGCCACGAGTGTGAGTGAGCAGGAAGCAGAGACGCACCGGTGCCGCTGAGGTGGGGATCACGGGATTGACTGAAGGCCCGATGGTAAGGCCCCGGACGTGCCTCGATAATCTAAACCTCCTTCGTTCCTCTAATACTGGAACCTGCCCTTGTTTCCGCCGGTCTCTGCCTCCTGCCTGTCTGACGTGACCTAATACTTGCTTCACTGAACCTTCCTAGAATCTCGTTGGAAATCTTCAGACACCAAGAAATTGTTTTTGCACAGAATTTTAAATGTGTAAGAAAAATCGTCAAGTTATAACACCATGTTGTAAGAAAGAAAAAAACCTTTTGATCCATAAAAACACATCTTTGTGAAAATAATGGACACATCGTAAAACTCGCTGTTACATATTTTTTATACAAATTTTCTAATGTGCGTGAAACATTTTTAACTTTCATGATGTTATTTTAGACTGAGTTTCATTATGAGGTCATTATGATCAATAAGTGAACTTGTTTGTCTTGGGAGTGTCTGCTATTATTGAAATAAAAGGAGGAGCGGTTTATTCTGTGCGTTAAAAAAAATTGTCTTTGGAACCTTCAAACAATATTATTTTGTCGTTAACCATACGAACCTTAGTAACACAGAACAGAATAAAAAAAAAGAAGTTCTATTTCTTAAAACAAAAATATGTGAACTATGTGAAGGGCAAGTGTTTCGTTTAAATGTGAAAGGTGAAAGGGAAGGGAGTGAACAATGCCTTACCTGCAGCCACGATCTGGAAGACACACGGGTGAACCTGCTGCCCGATGTCATTGGTGGCCCAGCAGAGCAGTGTGCCGTAGTCCAACTCCGTGACAGGCGTGTAGTTCACCACCGACTCTGTCCCTTGCACCACATACCTGTCAGGTGACCACGGGGAAGGACAGTTCATTAGTTACTCCGGTGTGTATAGGGATGGAGAAGGGAGGTCAGGCTTAAACTTAAACGACATGTGAACTGTTACCTATGCACCTGTTAACTACATAACACTTGGCATATTTTCCAGACGCTAATGTCGTGTGATTTTAATGAATACGAAAATAAATTGTAAACCAGAAGATTGTAAATGTAAATGTAATCAGGGACTATTCTGGTACGCATGCAAAACAATCCGTAGTAATTTAATGATACAGCAGCATCTGAGACGCGCGTAAGGGATTTCATACGCGATAACGATGCAAAGTAAATTCACTCGAAGATATCTATTTGCACAGGAATTGAGCCCGAGGCAAAATATAAAATAAAATATAAAGTTAAACCTGTGGCCATGGAAGATAGTGTCAGGTTGAGTGCACACACTTGCAAAAATACAACTTAATTTCCCTAGTGAATCCTCCTTCTCCACCTCCTCCTCTTTCTCCTCTTCGTGGTCTTCCTCATCGTCCTTCTCCTCGTCGTCTTCCTTGTCATCATCCTCCTCGTCCTTTTTTCCTCGTCCTTTTCTCCTTCTCCTCCTATATTTTAACTTTCTCATCTCCCGTCAATCCACATCGTCTCATCGACATCCTCCACTTGTCTCCTCTCCTCAAGTTTCCTTCTCCACTTGAACTCATCCTCCTTCCCTCCTTCCCTCCTGCCTCCCCCCTGAGAGCTAGCATCTTCTCAAACGCCCGTGATTCCCTTCTACATGTGGGTGTGATCCCCAACACTGTCAGGTATACAGGTGTGCACGTGCTGGTGGATTATCCTCGCCCACGCACCTGGCCTTACCTGGCTAATGGAGTGAGCTACTGGTATAGTGTCTTCACGTGTGCTTCAATGACGTGTTTGCATCCCAGCCTTGAGAGAGAGAGAGAGAGAGAGAGAGAGAGAGAGAGAGAGAGAGAGAGAGAGAGAGAGAGAGAGAGAGAGAGAGAGAGAGAGAGAGAGAGAGAGAGAGAGAGAGAGAGAGAGAGAGAGAGAGAGAGAGAGAGAGAGAGATTCGTACCCCTATTGATCATGCAACTTGATCTTCTCAGTCCAAACCTTATCTCTCCTAATACCTAATAGACTGTCTGAGATAAAGAGTGAAAATTGACATAGAAAACATATACTTTGAAACTGACATGTATAAACAAAGCAGCAAAATAAATTGATAAATTAGTATAATGACATGTAAGAGGCTCCAGTACTCATAATGTTTTTCGATGCACCAAGGAAAACTAAGAAAAAAATGACAGTCAAATATTTTGTAATGTTAATGGCAAACTTATTTTTTCTTCGCTGGCAAAAAGCATAACATTCATACGAAAGTTAATGCAGGGAATAGGTGACTGACAGTGAATTGATATAGATATTGAAAGTAAGAAAGAAGTCGGAAAATTAAAAAAAAAGTAAAAGAAAAAAATTGTTAAATAAAGAACTGTAAAATGTGTATAAGCGAAAGATAAAACTGCTGTTAAGTAAATAAGTACAAAATATAATCAATAACTAAGCTTTGGAAGAGGAGAAGAAAATTGCTTATTGCTATGAATGGTGAGTTTAGACATTATATGATACTACAAAGGAGATATTGAAGATAACGGGACGATCATTATGAAAAGAAACAACATACACGAACAATTATGATATAGTTTTCGATTTTGGTGCCGTTCTATTATTTTTGTTTATGTGTGTGTGTGTGTGTGTGTGTGTGTGTGTGTGTGTGTGTGTGTGTGTGTGTGTATGCACGCGACATTATATGCATGCGATCTTGAGTACACTCGCACAAAATCACGTACACCTACACTCCCCCCCCTCACACACACACACACACACACACACACACACACACACACACACACACACACACACACACACACACACACACACACACAGACATTAACGCACACATACATACATACATATGCATAAAATTATATTGCAACTTAAATTTCCATGTAGTAATTACACACACACACACACCCACACCCACACACAGACACACACACACACACACACACACACACACACACACACACACACACACACACACACACACACACACGTACACGTACACATACATACATACATACATACATACACACAATTACATGCATAAAGCGACATTACAACATAAAATTTTTCCTTGCCTTAATTACGTAACGCGAGTGCACACACACACACACACACACACACACACACACACACACACACACACACACACACACACACACACACACACACTAGGTAAGAGACAATATATTAATCTTTTATGCTCTTCTTGCCGCCCACGTGTCACCAAAATACCTGCTGCTCAGAGGTGCGATATTACCCTTAGGAATGCCGGGAACATCGCTCTTAATGCAAACAAATATGAAAAAATAGTCCAGCTTTTCGAGAGGAATTATAGCTAAGACTTTCAGATTGAGTCCATAGTCTGCGCAGCGCTTCTCTCGGTTATGTGTTTGCGCGTTTAGGTGATATCTTTTCCCAGTGGGCTGTTACGCTCCGTTTGTTTCATTTCCCTGCATGGATTGGTATCTCTTGCAGCTGCCTCGTTTTATATAGCAGTGTGAAAATCCTTGAACGCAAACGCCAGAATTTATAAATACTGAAACCAAAAAGATATTCTAGAGACAAAAATGATTTCCACTCCGACACGTTAGTTTATGATGCGTTTTTTGCATATTTCCGTTCCTGAGCTTGTTTTATTCTGATATTAAATTCCTGAGAGTTTTATCATCTTACTTTATTTCTTTTTTCTTTTTCCCTCTTTATTTATTTACTGGCTTTGTTTGTGTGTGCGTGTTTGTTTTTGGTTTTAATGTTAAATAATGAGTGTCTACTATATTGTTTAAAGCCTGTGAATAGAAGAAGGAAGGTTAAGACTATTGTGGTAGTGTGTGTGTGTGTGTGTGTGTGTGTGTGTGTGTGTGTGTGTGTGTGTGTTTGAATTTATTTTCATCTTTAAATATGCAGACCCATGCTCGCTTACAAAAAAAATACAATATATTCGTTAAATTCATGTATTTCTACTATATACCTTTTTCGCTAATAAAAAAAGCCCCCTCCAAATATCTTTCAATTATACGTGCTGTGTTGTGCTGTGTGTAAGAGTATCTCAATATATATTTTTTGGGGAGATCACTGTGGAAAATGTTTTTGTGTATTCTTTATTTTTTTTAGGGGGGGCGGGGACGGCAAAAATACAGGTAACTTAGAATCCTAATGTTTCCGGCGCTACCATTTCTTATTACGATTCTTTGCTGTATAAGAAAAATATTCGTGTTTATAAAAGAACGAGATATAAAAATGATAAGAGAGAGAGAGAGAGAGAGAGAGAGAGAGAGAGAGAGAGAGAGAGAGAGAGAGAGAGAGAGAGAGAGAGAGAGAGAGAGAGAGAGAGAGAGAGAGAGAGAGAGAGTGTGAGAGTGAGAGAGAAACTTCCTGACACGATCACACTTTCTTCCCCTACCTATCTTTCCTTTCTACTTTCGTAATTGGAGGAATAAATTGGTGACAGGAGAGGGACGGTAGTAAATCTTTTCCTCTTCTCCGTCCTCTTCCCTTTATCAGTGACAAAGGGAGAGAAGGGAAAAGTAGCTCTTCCCTCTAACCTCCTTTCCCTTTTTTTTATCTATCTCTGGGTATTCCCTTGACATTCTCCTTCGCTCTTTTTATCCTGATCCTCCTGGTGGTGTGGTGGTATAGGAGAGCATTAGACTGTCACCCTTCGTCACCTGCAGTGGTATGACAGAAGGGTGTTGGATCAGCATATTCATGAGTTTTGGGTGAACTTAGAGAGGCGATACTTGGGAGATTGAAGACGAGGAGAGGAGATTGGAGGAGAGGAGGAGAGGGAGGTGAAGGGGAAGGTACAAATGGGAGAGGTAAGTTTGTCATTCTGTCACACTCTATCTCACTCAAGGAACTGTTTCATCAAATATTTATGAAGTTCTGGTTTGAAGTAGCGTCTCTATCTATCTATCTATCCACCTCTCTCTCGTGTATCTATTCATTCAGACAGATAGATTGTATTAACTTGCTTTCCTCATATCTTTTTCCTTTGTTTTCGTGCAGTATCTACTCTTAAAACCTGTTCTCTGTGGTCACCTTAGCATCATAGCCTTCTTGTCTCGACCTCATAACTCGTACTCATGCAAGTTGTGGAGAAATAGTTGTGGAAAAAAATCATTATACTTGGTGACTAGGTTAGTTTTAGTACATGTGATACAGGTGGTACAGCTTTCATTAATTTTCATTTCGCTGTGCTATTGTTTTTATGGAATACAAAATAGCGATATGCACCTGGTCATGGTTATAGAGTTTGTTAGTGAAGTTATTGTGTGGAAATATTGCTATGACTGTTAAAATATTAGGTTTAAATGAAAAAAAAAAAAAATAGAATGTAGATGCTAATTTTGTTCGATTTTTACAGCTTGTTTTGCGTGTTTGTGTATGGGAGAGGGAGAGAGAGAGAGAGAGGGATAAATGTATGGGTAATTCATGTGGTGATGAATGTTTTTTAATCAAGAGGCAATTTGTATCAACACCATTGTTATCCTTATTTAGAGCCAACACACACACACACACACACACACACACACACACACACACACACACACACACACACACACACACACACACACACACACACACACACACAGTGGGTATTCATGCACTATTTCGCTTCAGTTTTATGAATACTTTTCCTCGTTTGTCCTGCCTTGGTGTTTACAAATGTGGCATTAAAAGACAGGTATGTAGAGCAGTTGATGCACTTAAACACACATCTGGCCACTCCCGGAAGCATTACTTACGCACGTATCACCACACGCACGCACGCACACACGCACGCATTCTCTCGCGCGTGACCTCAATGAAAGAAATTTTGCATGTGTGCGTCCAATTAACCCAGAGATTCGCTGCTTATCTCTCATATGCTAAATAATGATGATGATACTACTACTACTACTACTACTACTACTACTACTACTACTACTACTACTACTACTACTACTACTACTACTACTACTACTACTACTACTACTAAGGCTATTCCTACTATTCAAGGTAAGGCGTATGAACGAAACTCTGCTGTTGTACCTTCATACGGATAAGGACATCGCCACACGGACAGCCTCGTTAGGTCCAGTAAGACTGTTGGTGTCTGTCCTTCCTTTGTACTTTATATCTCTGCGAAGTGATTCTCGAAGTGGCGGGGCAGCGAGGACGCCCACGTAACGGGCATTATACACTAAGTTATTGTGGCAAGAACAAGAGACCCGCTGCTATGAGGTTCCGATAATCTTAATGATGGGACACTCTACCCTCAGCTGCATTGTCGCCTGTCTTATGACGAGGGAGGGAAGGTGTGTGAAGGAGGACTTAGAGGGAGGATGTTATTGAAGGAAGGATGTGTCTTGGAGCTAAAGGAGGAAGGAGCCATGTGTGTACGTGAGACCTTGATGAGGTGATGTGCGTCTGAAGGTGTTAAGGAATATGTGTGTGTGTGTGTGTGTGTGTGTGTGTGCGTGTATATGTATGCATGTTTGCGTGTGTGTTGGGGTCCTGATACATTGGCCAGCGAATAGTGATGGTGTGAGGGACACAAAGGGAGGTGTATGTTGTAGTCTCAAGGGTGGAAGGGTGTGCCGGCGTTGCTGTTTCATGTGAGCAAGATGAGTCGTGGGGTCATGTTGCAGCCGAGGTCACAGGAAGGGTAAGGGGAGGGTGGATCATGATGGAGTATTTGTAAAGGAGAACATGGAGGGTGCAGACGGGTCATGTCAGGTCAGGTTAAGGGAGACGCCATTGGAGGGGATGAGTAGGGTCCGTGAGGGAAGGGTGAGGGTGTCCTAACTGGGGTAGAGGACAGGGGACGCGGGAGATATTTTTAAGCCTGGTAATAGGGGAGTGCGGTTAGGAGACGGGAAGGCTTGTCAGGGGGAAGGTATTGCATTGTGTAGTAAGCTTTGTATCTCCCTGTCCTTGGCTGCTACCTGGACAAATTTTCCTAATGGCCACGACTGTTTGCTCGCCACCGTGTCAATGTGATTATGCTTTTACTACCAATTTTTTTCTCATTGATTATGGCGTCAGGTCATTGTAATGCTCTCTCGTCATCGACCTATCTTTAATGGTGGTGGATGTGGGGATGGAACAGGTAGCCAGGTGTGTGTACAGGTACCACCACGGCGTTGCCACACATAAAACATTTTCCTCCACCTCTGGACATCGATCGCCTGGTGAGAGCATTGTGGTGCATGACGAAACACCGACGTGCACCACCGCATTATCCTTGAGGGTGTGGTTGAAGGGGCAGCATAGGTAAAGGGTGACGTGCTGCTGACCTTCCCCCTTCAAGTCTGGTTACCATTCATTTGCATCCAGTAATTAATAGATGTATGGAGTAATTATACATTTTTGCTTCTTCTCCCCCTACCCCTTAATGAACTGAGGTGCCTTGCGTTAATCTGTCGCTGCACATGTGTAGTGGTCTCGACGGACAGGTGTGTTTTTAAGTACGTAATTATACAAGAATGTACCTGTATTACTCTCCCTCACCTTCACCTGTTTTTCTCTTCCCTCTTCTTACTCCCTTATCTCTCGCCCTTCCAATGTCATATGCTCATTCCCTTATCTTTCCATTATCTTCTCATGGTTTTTACTCCCATTGCTGTGTCCTCTCATGCCTCATTTCCCCTCACTTGGCACCTGTTTATCGCGTCGGTTATAGATATGCATTTGTTCACCTTGTTAATTCAGGTGTTTAAGTGTGCCTTTGATTTAATCTTTAAGGTGTGTTCAGTTTGAAGGTGTTCGTGCAAGCGTGACAGGTCAGTTCACTCCATTACACGTGACTTAGTGGATTGATTTTTATTTACGAGTCAATTATCGATGATATTTATATTTTATCTGTGTATCTAAATCTGGCATTGTGTATCTCTCTCTCTCTCTCTCTCTCTCTCTCTCTCTCTCTCTCTCTCTCTCTCTCTCTCTCTCTCTCTCTCTCTCTCTCTCTCTCTCTCTCTCTCTCGCTCTGTGTGTGTGTGTGTGTGTGTGTGTGTGTGTGTGTGTGTGTGTGTGTGTGTGTGTGTGTGTGTGTGTGTGTGTGTGTGTGTGTGTCGCAAAATCGAGCACGTAATATAATTGTCCGTCTGTCACAATGTCCATCTAAAACAACGATTTATCTTTTAATTTAGCAGACTGTCTGTCCGTGCACCAATTACACCTATTTACCACTCACCCGCTTCTCCATAGCTTCAGTTATTCAATTTTGTCCTTTTGGTTGTCACTATCTGTCTCCCCTATCACTATTTTCTTTATTTTTATCTCTCTCCTATGGTCTCTCATCTCTGTTATCTTCCTGTGGTTATTTTCTTTATTTTTTTCGTGTTTTCACTTATTTATTATTTGTCCTTTCCTTTCTTTCTCATGGTTACGTTTTTTGTGTGTTTTCTTTCCGTCCTTCCGTCATTCCTTCCTTCCTTCCTTCCTTTGTGCCTTGTCTAATCTTTTCACCTTCGTCCCATCGTTCATTTACTTCCTTCCCTTGTCTTGTCTTTTTTTTTTTTTTTTGATAACCTTGACATTTCCTTTCCTTTTTGTTTGGCTTCCTGTCGTCTTTTTTCTCTTTGTTATGTTACTTCCCTTCCTTGCATGCTTGCTTCCATTTTTCTTTATATTTGTCACTCTTTAATGTTCCTCTATTTCTTTGTCTCTGGTTTCTTTACTTGTTCCTTTTTTTCTTTTGGTCACTTATTTTAAGATTTTTTTTTCTGTCTAAAATGTCATGTTTCTTCTGTCTCTCTGTCTGTCTGTCACTATTTTGCTTCCTTTTCCTTCCTTTCCCTACTTCATTCATTTCCTCCATCCTTCCTGCTATCTTTTCCTGCTGCTGCTGCTGATGATGATGATGATGATGTTGATGGTGGTGATGATATTACTTGTATATCTTCCCCTCTTTGTTACTCTTTCTTTCATTTACATTTTTCTTTAAATCATCCTTCCTTTGTTCTCTTGGTTTCATATTGAGTATTCGTCTGTAATTCTTTCATCCATTCTTGTTTATTAACTTGTAATATCTCTCGTTTCTTCCTTTTTTTCTCTTTCTTACCTTCCTTCCTCCATCACCTTTTTATGCGTCTGCCCCAAACCCCAACCCCCACCGCCGCCCCCTCTCCCCCGCTATGCAATGCCATATTCCTTTCACAAGAAGAAATAAGAATAGTCCCATCTCCCTTTCCTTCCCATAATAGAACATAATTCCCTTCATTCTTCTTCCCTCCCCTCTTCTCTCCCCTTCTTCCCTCCCTTAGCAAAATTCACTCCCTTCTGTACCTCCTTTCGCGTCTTTCCCTCGCTCCTTCCTTCCATTTGCCTGCTTCCCTCCGTCCCTCTATCCCTTTTTCCCTTCACTCACCTGTCTTCGGGTACGTTGACAGCCTCAGCCGTGTTGTTGAAAGCCCAGCTGAAGTGCACAACAGGAGGGTTGGCTAGCACGTTGCAGGTGATGCGGGCGTTCTCATGCTTGGCCACACTATGCTGGGAAGGCTTGTTGGTTGCGCAAACAGGAGCGTCTGTGGAAGCGAAGGATGACGAGAGGAGTGAGAAAAGGGTTGGTGGTAGTGGTATAGGTACTGGGTTGAAGGGAGTCACGAGAAAGGTGAAGTAAAGCAAGATGTGGTGAGAGGTTGTGAAGAAAAGGTGGTGGTAGTGTGGTGACGGAATTGTGGCATGGAGAGGTGAGAGGTGGTAAGACGAGCCTGGCCAGAAGCGAGGTCATGGAGGGAGTGTGGGAAGAGGGGTGCACAGGAGAGTATTGGAGACCAGGGAGGTGGGAGTAAAGAATAGAACAAAAAGTCGTGGTGGATGAACTTCACATTTCTGTATAAAGCCGCACACCACACCTGCTCCACCTGTCCCATAACACCTGTTTTTTTTCTGCTTTTACACTGCCATTGTCTTGATGTACTCCACTTCACCTCTTCATTAAAAGGAAAGGTGGTGGTGGTGGTGGTGGTGTGGACAAGGTGAATGTAAGGCTATTGTTAGTGTTCTGTCCTCATAGCGGGAGTGGAAACACGGTGATTGTGGTGTGGTGTTGGTGACAGAGAATGAAGATAAAATGTGGTGATGTTGGTTAAGAGTATGGTGGCAATGTTTATAGTGTTGGTGAAGGTGTTGATGGTGATGATGAAAGGAGTATAAGAGTAAATGAGGAAAGGGTGAATGATGGTGGTGAGTCAGAAGGACGGCGCAGGAAACGAGAGTAATTAAGGAGGAAGGGAAGAGGGATGATGAGAAAGGGGTAATGACAAAAGAATGAGCAACAGAAACGAAAGTACGATAATGATAAGGAGAAACGAAATCAAAGGCAAAGGAAATATGAAAAAAAGACGAGGTAATAAGCGAGACAGTTAGATAATGGCGAAGGAAAGGGACGCGTAAAAGAAAATAAATGAGGCAAGTGCAGAAAGTTGAGAACATGAATGCAACACGTCGGCATGGTAATAATTTATGCTAATCTCATATCAATCAGCAGCCAGCCATTATTCTTGCATTATAGGCCCTTTTTGCTCCCATTGGCCCAAAAAAAAACAAAAAAAAAAGAGAAAAAGAAAAATTGACCTATATATTTACTGTCCATACTAAAGGGGCATAATTACTGGCTGTCTGGTGCTAACTTTGCATTCTGGTGTAAAAAACAAAAATGTTATAGCGAGGTTTTTTATATTTTTATCGCACATCTAAACACGATATTGGAATGGTGATGAAAATAACACCAATTGTCGCTCTAATGAATATGTAAAGATAGGAAAGTGAAATTATCTCTACTGACCCCAAAAGCCCGCGAGAGAGAGAGAGAGAGAGAGAGAGAGAGAGAGAGAGAGAGAGAGAGAGAGAGAGAGAGAGAGAGAGAGAGAGAGAGAGAGAGAGAGAGAGAGAGAGAGAGAGAGAGAGAGAATAAAAAAAAAGATAAAGAACAAAAAATAAAGATCGAAGAAAAAACAGGGAAAGAAAAAAAGTGAAATAAAAATAGAATAAAATAAAAATAGAAGATAACTAGAGAGGTAGTAGCGAGGTAGAGGTAAAGGATAAAGTTGTACTCACACTTCACGTCAAGTTTGAGTGGCGGGGAGGCAGCGGAACCCTCGCTGTTAGTGGCGTGACAGGTGTAGGTGCCGGCGTTGGCTCGAGCCACTTTTTGCAGCACAAGAGTCATGTTCGACACCAGTATTCCAGCCGTGGACTCCAGCTGCTTGTCCTGCGGCAGATAGAAGAGAAGGGCGCTTGAGTGTGGGTGTACACGTGTGTATGTATGTATTGTGGTTTTATTTCTGTCTTGTATATGACGTACGACTCGATGTGTTTTTAAACGCTTCAATAAACTGTAAATCATTCTTGTGTTCATGTGTGTGGGGTTCAGCTCTAGATACAACCCTTTTATCATACCAATTCACACATACAAATAATAATAATATAAGAAACAAAGAAAAAATAAAGAAAACAAAGAAATATCAAAAGTTACAAGAAGGTGGTTTTACTAAATAATACTTTCATTTTGTTATCTCCCCAAACAAGTGTCTAAAGGCATTTCATTCCCATTAAGGGATAACTATTCTCTAACTTGCCTCTGCAGACTAACCGACTCAAGCTCCTCTAATTGTAGGTAATTTTTCTCCCAGTTAACTACCTTCCCACAGGAGGGTCAAGTATAGCTCTGTGTTGCCGTGAAGCCCCGTTTAAGAATTCCCTTTTATTTGAGATTATTACTTATAATCCAGACTTATTATCTTTGTTTCAGTCATTATCTCAGTTTACAATGGCAATCCTACGGCCCCTCATCCTTCTCTGCCCTCCTCTTACATCCCTTATACTCCCTTATTCTCCTCCTCCTCCTCCTCCTCCTCCTCCTCCTTCAAAGAATAATATGCTGCTCCTAAAACGTTTGGTTAGTGCATTGTAATATTCTAATATTCTAACTAAACGCGCGTGTGTGTGTGTGTGTGTGTGTGTGTGTGTGTGTGTGTGTGTGTGTGTGTGTGTGTGTGTGTGTGTGTGTGTGTGTGTATGTGTATAATTTAATGTAATTTTTGAGGTCAACATGAATTTTTTTTCTTTTTTTTCTATTTTGATTAATGCTCATTAACTCTAATTTGAGTTATTTATACTTTAGTTGTTATTTTCTGATTCCCTCGCGCGTGCATCCATTGCTCGCCGGCTAGTTTCTGGTTAAAGATAAATGCTGAAACGTTAAATACCATTAATCTTGTACGCCACTTAAATTATGCACTTTGTCAGTAATATTTTCAGCAACAAACATTCATTGCAATTTAGGAACACTCTCTCTCTCTCTCTCTCTCTCTCTCTCTCTCTCTCTCTCTCTCTCTCTCTCTCTCTCTCTCTCTCTCTCTCTCTCTCTCTCTCTCTCTCTCTCTCTCTCTCTCTCTCTCTAGCGTGTTCCCATGAGTGGGTGAAGGGAACACTATTGAGACATCTCGTGGCGACTTAGGAGAGAAGAGAGGGAAGGAGGGAGAGGAAGAGGGTCGCTGAAAGGAGAAAGGAGAGAAGACGGAAGGGTGGTGGCGTTGATGGGGGAGGTGAGACAGGGAGGAAAGGAAGATGTTGAAGCAGGAGGAGGAGGAAGGGAGGGGAAGATGGGACAGAGGCGGTGAATCAAGGCTGAGAAGCGGCACCAGTATTAAAGAGGGTGGTGGAGGAGGTGGCAGGGTGCGTGTCCTTGGCTCCTCTCAGGCTTAATATATGCTGACGGGTTTTGTATCTCGAGAATTTTTGTGAGACTATATTTTGTCTCTTCTTCATGTGTTCCTATTTTGTGTTTTTTTTATTCTTTTGGTTTATTTCATTCATCTTTTTTTTTATATCCTGTCAGTGTTTTGAATGGTGAATTTTCATTGTTTATCAGTCTTTTGTTTCTCGTATTTAAAAATGTGATTTATTTCATATAATCACAAAGCGGAATTTCATCCATGCGTTTTGTGTTCTCGTTTATGATATTAATTATTTATTTTCGTCTGTTTATTTCGTTGCTCAAATGTAAGAGAAAGACCAGGCTGTTATAAAAAAAAAAATTTCCTTCGTTATAAAAGTATTCATGAAAGTCAAAAATGGTTCCATGCACTGACAGTATTTCCATCATTCACTGCCATACATTTTTACTCCACCTTCACCAGGAACGAACATGTACGAACCTGTATCAACTTTATAACAACAACAATATACAAATTCAAGCAGAAAAAAGTGTATGAAAAACCAACGAAAAAAAAAATTTCCTCTATTCTATATTGATAGGATGTGTGGAGCGTTTGTATGGGTGGACGTGGTCTGGTGGGCCAGGGCCTCGTGGCAGGCATTCCCTCGCTTTATTAAATTGTGGGCCGCGACGTACAGGCGAAGCGGTGTTTCCAGTGGAATAATATTAGTGGTGGGATGATGGAAGTCACGGCTGGCGGGAGGGAAGGACAGAGGAAGTAGATGGGTAGGCAGTGGGTTTTTGTGGGTAGAAAAGGCTGGTTTTTGGTGGGTTTTAGGTTGTATGTAAGTTATAGGATGACTGTTACAGTGGGTGGGTAAAGGAGTGTGGGTTCAATCATGGGTAGGCGAAGGGTGTCCTGTGAAAGGTAGTAGGAAAACAGTAAGTCAGTTATAGTAGGTAAAAAAAGGGAGTAGGGGAGACGTGGACTATTTTAAACTGTGGAGTCGAGGGCTGGAAGGATAAGAAGCGCGGAGGGAAGATTAGGGAAGGGAAGGAGAACTAGAAGAGGAGTAGATATGAAGGGAGGACGTGGTGTCTTGTTGGTATGCAGAAGAAAGGACAATTAGGTAAGGGAGGAAACGTGAGAGGGAAAAATCATGTCTCTAGAGAAAAGGGAAGAACTCAATGAAGTACCTCGCGTCCAG
>JAPQNM010000021.1:5942664-5947664 GCA_029783475.1 Metacarcinus magister | reverse complement strand
CATGCGGCCAAGGATACATAGCCCTCCGGCCGACCTTGTCATTAGGAGAGGAAGAGCCGTAAGGCGTCTGACTTGTGGCGGCGGCTGAGGAGACACATTTGAGAGAGAGAGAGAGGGGGAGAGAGAGAGAGAGAGAGAGAGAGAGAGAGAGAGAGAGAGAGAGAGAGAGAGAGAGAGAGAGAGAGAGAGAGAGAGAGAGAGAGAGAGAGAGAGAGTGTGTGTGTTATACTAATGTTAGTAATTCTCGTTATGAAAATATTGATATAAATTATAATAATAATAACAACAATAGTAATATTGATGATAATGATAATGATATATAAATATATAATATAATATATTTATAATAATAATAATGAAATTATTAATAATAATGATTAGTGATATAATGTAATGCACATAAATGTGCAGTGGAACGTGACTCAAATCATGTAATAAATATCAAATGTCCTGGAGCGTCACAGTTGGTGAAGGCAGAGTGCCAGATTCACCGTGGCACACACACCAGCCGGCGCTGTGGCCATGACAGGGCGCGTCACGCACGGGGAAGAACAGTGGCACGCCGACATTACTAGCACGAGGCACGGCAAAGACATGATGGCAAGGCTCGTGTATTTGTGGAATTCGTTTGACTCTTTTGTATTAACCTTTTTGTTCAAGTAAAGCAGCAGCAGCAGTCCCAGTGGTCCTTGTTTTGGATATTTTTTATACTCTTATGCAGCTAAAGTAGGCACTTCCACCTGCTGTAAATCTTCAGTTTAATGTTAGTCTTTCTCTACAACCACAAACTGTGCTTCTACTCCTCCTCCTCCTCCTACTCCTCCTCCTCCAACTCCTCCTTGTCGTCCTCCTCCTACTTCTCCTTCTATTCCTCCTTGTCATCCTCCTCCTCCTCCTTCTATTCACCTCTCAGCTCTTCCATCACCACCATCATAACCAGCAAGAAGGATGCTTTGTCTAGTGGGAGACAATCACGTAAAGTAACACACGAGGGAAAAGCTCCTAAAGTAGTACGATAGATGCGATAGTTACGTCACACACACACACACACACACACACACACACACACACACACACACACACACACACACACACACACACACACACACACACACACACACACACACAAGCCATGGAAATAGACAAAAAAATAAAAGAAAATTTATCATTATTGTTATCATTAAGATCAATACATCATGGCCTCGGGTGGTGATGGTGGTGGTGATGGTGGTGATGGTGGTGGTGGTGGTGGTGGTGGTAACAGGAGCGGCGGCGGCGCGGCGTCACACTGTATTTCCTTGTGAAGCAGCGTCTTTTATCTCACCTGTGCAATAATTAATGAGGCCTCGTGTCTGGACTGATTATCGCCCCGTGACTTAATGATAGTTATTGAACGTGTTCCCGCCATTCTTCACGGGAAAGTGACGCACCGACACACTCATAAGTAAAGGATATTGATGTGTGTACGTGTGTGTGTGTGTGTGTGTGTGTGTGTGTGTGTGTGTGTGTGTGTGTGTGTGTGTGTGTGTCTGTGTCTGTGTGTGTGTAGGTCGACGTTAAACCACCTGAGGATTTTAAAGTTTAATGGCTAATGTTCCTTTGAGAGACAATTATAATTTTAAAAAGAATATATGCAAAACTCCATTACTATTTCACACAGAGTAGTAATTTTCAGCTCCGTTGGAAGTGTGTTAAGGAGAATAATACCAAGTGTCTACAGCGCTAAGTGTCACCAAATATACATACTAACGTTGCAACTTGGCTCCTGAGTGACTCATGTATGAATAATTGAGTTCTCGTCACCCACTTAAGTTATTCACCAGCGCATATTGCATTTATAAGTTTGTGCATCATTTATTCATTGCATTTTTTTTTATTCTTTAAAGTTTGTAGAGAGTGTGTCATATGTCAGAAAAAAAAGCTGTATTGTGGATTTACTATGATCATGTTCACAGTTATGTTTGTGTTTTTTTTTTACTTTTTGTGGATGTGGAAACTGCGAGGTAGGTTGGTGGTGTCCGTAACAGTTTGAACGCGATTATTTGCATGTGTTTGAGTGATTGTGAGCGTGTGTACCTGTGCGTGTGTGAATATGTGGGTTTAATCGTTATATCCCAGCCAGTAACAATGATAACCCCGCGCCATCCCACCTATCCCCTCCCTCAACCCACAAAAAAAAAAGATTTCACATTATTTTCTATTAAGCTGATTACCATTTAAAAATTAGTTATTTCATTCCACGAACATCATATGCAGGTAATAGGCTTTGGCGCGTCACTCCCTGTAACTGAGGTAAATACAACTCCCTCCCCACACAAAATAAAACAAAGAAGACAAAAAATAAATAAAATAACATTAATTAGCATGATAACACCCGAGCTTAAGAACCAGAAACCGGCTCAACACAGGTGGCATAGGCAAACACACACACACACACACACACACACACACACACACACACACACACACACACACACACACACACACACACACACACATACAGGTACTCACGTTGTGGCTCCAAGTAACTTTATGTGGAGGTGGCTTGGCGATGGCCGAACACTCGAAGTACAGATCATCCCCTTCCTTAATGTTGTCAGCCTCCAGCGTCCGGCCCAGGGAGACGCTGAGGCGAGGGGCGTCTGTGTGAGGAGGAGGAGAAGGAGGATAGTGAAGGATAGAAATACCGAACAACACAGTGAGGAGTAAATAAAAGGAATGATGGTGATGGTGGTGGAGATAGATGATGATAATAGAGGGAATTTGATAAAGGAGGTTGGATGGATGGTATATTGAAGGATGGTAATTAATAGTAGGTGAGGGAACGGTGGTGGATGATGATGAGCAGGAGGAGTGGACGTAGGGAAGAGTGAGGCCATGCGTTATGTACAGTCCAATGTAATTTCTATATATAAACTTTGCTTGTAGGTCCTGTGATTCCCCTTGCATGGAGAAGTTCTTAATTTTTGCTTAACGAGAGAATGATATCGAGGGTGGGATTAAACAGCAAGGGAATACCGTTGGAAATGAAAAGGTAAATAAATAAACATTTTGAGTAATGGAAAAGGATGAACGTAGATTTCATTGATGTATTCTGTCATTGCAGTGGAGAGCTATCAAAGGGACACGAAATTTGTTACAAAATATACATCGAAATACTCGTGTATAAGGAAGAAAAAAATGAATAGATAGATTTTACTTTCGGTTTGTGAAGTAAAATGTTATCAGTAAAGCGTATTTGCATCACCTGAAATACACACATTTTGTTGTAAATAGTGTCGTGGAATTTGATGTGATGTTTAAGTACTGGAAAGCTGCATTGTGAGTCCTTCAAGTATGTGATAGTGTATCGGCCTTGTTTGTATGTGTGTGTGTGTGTGTGTGTGTGTGTGTGTGTGTGTGTGTGTGTGTGTGTGTGTGTGTGTGTGTGTATGTGTGTGTTTGTGTACCTATGAATATGTGTGCGCTTCTGATACTGAGCGAAACGCTGAAAATATCGATTGTGAGTGTGAGAAGCACTTATAGAAAAAAGATCAACATTTTACTAGAAAAACTCTAGTACCTGTCCTTAATATGAGTATAAGTACAGGTGAAAATTTAATCCAAACCTACGTAGAAAACACCCAAGACTAATATAAATAAGAAATAAAACACGTAAACTCTGCCAGGAGATATATTGCAGTGAGTCACATCCCCAGAAACCCCTCGGCACTGCATTACTCAGGCGTGATGTTCATTGGCGACCCGACGCGCACCTCACCCCGCTGTGTCGTGGGAAGATTGATTCAGGAAGGTGCAGGTACCCAAGCCGTAACCCATAACAGTGAATTAGAGAAAATGATACGACAGTCCACCTCAACCACGACGAACGAATCCACTAGTAATGCTGATGAGAGAGAGAGAGAGAGAGAGAGAGAGAGAGAGAGAGAGAGAGAGAGAGAGAGAGAGAGAGAGAGAGAGAGAGGGAGGAAGCAAGAGGTGTGAAGGAATATAGTCCTTTTACAAAATAAGATTCAATCTAGCACGATATTGAATAACGATATATGTTTTTATGCATTTAAAGAACTCACCCCCACCCGACACTTGGAAATTATCATGTAGGAAACAAGGGTGTCTGTAGTGATAGTTAAGGCAAGGGTGATAATAAGGGCAGGTGCAATACACACTAGAGAGTGATCTGTTGCTAGATTTACGAACAAGGACTGAGTTTCAACTTCGTAAATCTGTGAGTTCTCATAAAAATGTCTCAGCGGCAGGAGCAGCAGCACACAAGATTATTGGGTCACCTGACTGCGCAGTAAGTATCCCTCATTACCACTTGGCACCGCTTTATGGCCAAGGGTTCCCCGATTAATGAGGGGACGCAGCCATTTACCGGAGGGGCCCAAGGGAGGATGAATTTCTGGAGAATGGGATTACCTGTGTGATGGGCGACCAGGTGTAAACGAGGCTCAAAAGGGGAAAGGTGGGAGGGGCGGCTTTAGTCTGATGTTAAATGAGCTACCTGCTTGCCTACCTGGATAGCGAGGATAAGGGTTGTAACGCTTGAAAACACAGGCCTTTTAGTATATGAAAATTCTCCACAGTATACTTTCACTTTTTCCTTTTTTCATTAAATTTTTTCTCTACTTAATTTCTTACATTTGGGTACATTGCTATATTCCTGCTCCCTACTTATGGCTGGTAGACTTGGTGTGACCTTCCTAACTCGTTCAGCTTATGGTGGAGGTGGAGACAACAGTTACTAACAATGCCATTTTGTTAATCTTCTGACAGGAATGAATATATATATATATATATATATATATATATATATATATATATATATATATGTTTTTTTTTGTTAATCTTCTGACAGGAATCGATATATATGTATATATATATATATATATATATATATATATATATATATATATATATATATATATATATATATATATATATATATACAAACTCACTCAATGTAGGGATATAATTCTTTTATACACAGCACAAGGGAA
>JAPQNM010000021.1:5935164-5937664 GCA_029783475.1 Metacarcinus magister | reverse complement strand
ACAATCTTACAAATGAAAACAAAAGTTGCATTGGCTTGACAAACAGCAAAGGGGGAGAAGTTTTCAATTAAAGTTTACGGCGACGCAAGTGTCATAAAGTTGAGACAGAGAGACTGGCTGGACTCCTCCCTTTCATTTCTCCATTCCCTCTCTCTCTCTCTCTCTCTCTCTCTCTCTCTCTCTCTCTCTCTCTCTCTCTCTCTCTCTCTCTCTCTCTCTCTCTCGCTCTCGCTCTCGCTCTCATTTCTTCAACAATTCCTTTTAATAATTTTCAACACACGTACACTTGCTTCCAAACACTCTTATTATTATTCACTATTTACATTTACTCACTCTACCCTGGACTGCTTTTCTCTTTTCCCTCTGGTCATTTCCCTTCCATATCTAAATGTTCCTCGCATTCTATTATATATTATGGGTTCAGTATGTTCTATATAATTTCTCCTTTATATACACTAATTCTGTGGATGTTTCCTTTTTTTTTATTTATTTTTTTATCAGTAGTATATTTTTCTTTCTATATTCTATACCAAACAAATTATCCATTTCTGTCCATCTACACACACACACACACACACACACACACACACACACACACACACACACACACACACACACACAGACACAGACACACACAGCATACTTCATCACCGCGGAAGATGCCAGGCGATAACAAGCTCTTAAACGTCCCTTCGTCAGGTGTTCGGGAGACAGGTAAGAAGTCTCTCTCCTGACCGCAAGGCGAGGAAGGGAAGCGAAGTGACCCATTTTTAATTGTTACGAGTTTTAATTACAGGATGGTCGTCAGGATGGAAGTTTTCCCTCGAGAGTTTTGTTACGTTGTTAAGATCTTGCTGTTGATATTCGAGTACGTTGTGCTTTTTAATTTTTTTCTTGTTCTGAACTGCATATATTGTTATACTGATGCTACTAATGTATTTCTTTGTATTATTATTATTCATATATTTAAAATTTTAATTATTATAATATCATGTAATGTTACTAGCATTATCATTATTAATATTTACATTTTTGTAGAAATAGAAAGTCATGAAATGGATATGTTTTTTTTCCTATAAAATTGAAAACTGGTCAGCTTGGTAATGGCCTGTTTCCATGAGCTGTTTTAGTCGAATACTCAACAGCGTCAAATAAGGCTGAAAGTTCTAACAAAGAGCAATAGCAATTAAAGCTGGGAATTAATTTGTACACCCCGGGCCCAGTCACACGTTGGTGCTCTAATCTTACTGATCTGCATACAATAACATTATATGGAAGCCGTGCGTCCAACTCTATACTAATAACGCCATGCTTGTCACGTTTACGTTTAAATTACTCCAATTTTGGGCGGAGTGATAAGAAACTTCTGCGAACACAAGGAAGACTTGCTGAACGGGCGGAAAAGCGGTCATTTGAAGCCCCATTAGAGGTGACGAAGGAGATTGAGAACAGTGGCAGAGAAGGGACATTGCGAGGGTGTGTGGCAGGGTGACGGGGTGACGCTGTGTTCTCTGTGGGATGAGTGTAACCTTCTGTTAATGTACGTACAGACGAACGATGTGTGTGTGTGTGTGTGTGTGTGTGTGTGTGTGTGTGTGTGTGTGTGTGTGTGTGTGTGTGTGTGTGTGTGTGTGTGTGTGTTTGTCTACCTGTCTGATGGTGTATCTGTCTGATAGTTCTTATATATCATTATTATTGTTTTAATGATGATGATGATGATGATGATGATGATGATAATGATGATGATGATGACGACTTACGTACAGATTTCCTTTGGGTGTGTAGTACCTTACAAAACTTTATCACAAAAGCTTAAGGCAGCGAGTATTTAATGATCCCCAATTATGTCCTCTAGAAGCCAATGCCTCCACATCCCCAATTAGGCGTGTGACGTGGGGCAGCGCGATGCATCATACGGCTAAGCCAGGGCCTAGCGAGTGCTTCCCATTACTGCAGGCACGGGAAAGACCTAATCTTGCTGCGTAATGAGGGATAATGAGCACTAATGTCTTAATAATGAGCTTGCCACCTTAATAACTCTGGCTCGTGTCACTCACCGCCTGATGCATTAACCTTTATCATCGCCATGCCGTTAAGGCCGCCCAAGGTGTTGAATGAACTCATGCTGACCAGAGTACAATGGACACACACAGGGTGAAGGAACCTTACTAACACTCCCTCCTGCTGCGGCCTGACGCTGGATGGAGGAGAGACGGGTTCCTTTGGCTTCTGTTGTGTGGCAAGGAGGGGAAGACCTGCCTGGATTACGTAGGATTATGTAGTACGTGGGAGTTAATCAAGCCGGCGTGCTAATGAGTGAGGGGGAGGTGTGGCGTGGTGGGGGGGGAGATGTTTACTGGTCTGAGTCTTGAAGGTGGCTGGCTCGTGGGTTTGTTTAGTTGACGTGTAGCGACGGAAACACCTCAAGATGATATTTTGTTTTGAAAATTCAGAAAAAAATTGTTTCATTAATGTGAACGAAAGAAGTAAGAGATTGGTG
>JAPQNM010000021.1:5917664-5927664 GCA_029783475.1 Metacarcinus magister | reverse complement strand
CCTCCCTGCTTCTCTCTACACTCGTTATTGGAAACAAAGGACAAAGCAATCCTATTACTGCTTACAGGAGTGGCTGGGAAACTGTACTGCATCAACAGTGGTAGAACCTCGGAGTTCTCTGAAGCACCTGAGTCTCCTAGTTGGTGGTATTCACACGCGTCCTATTATCTCCCCACTGGTCAGGTTTTGTATCACTGACGAGATAATTTCTCATCCAACGCACAAAAGAGCATGTCTTGAGTGTGAGCCAGACTGTGTGTGTGTGTGTGTGTGTGTGTGTGTGTGTGTGTGTGTGGTGTGTGTGTGTGGTGTTGTGTGTGTGTGTGTGTGTGTGAGAGAGAGAGAGAGAGAGAGAGAGAGAGAGAGAGAGAGAGAGAGAGAGAGAGAGAGAGAGAGAGAGAGAGAGAGAGAGAGAGAGAGAGAGAGAGAGAGAGAGAGAGTATACTTAACGTGTCTTTGTGTAGGTAGGGGTCCGCCAGTACCGGTATCATCAGTATGTTATGACATATTGCCTCCACGAAAGGTAACGTTACTCACTACGTAACGCCACTTTGACGAAGAACCTGAACATGATTTTTTTGTCCTTCATAATAAATAATGTAAATAACGAGTGTGTGGCGGGGCACGTGCCGGCCTCAGCTCGACCGTTTGTTTGGTAATACTCGACAAGCCGAGTAGTGAAGGAGCTCAAAGGAGAGTTCCTGGTAGGACGCAGCAGGGAGGGTGCTTACATCGGCCAATTTGCGAGGCTAACACGAGAGTGAGTATGTCTGAAGAAGCGTGGTGTTAGTGCAAGACTCTGATAATGATGATACAGGAAGGCATGTCAGGGAGAGATGAAGTAGGGACGTCCAGCAGGGGATCATCACAGCAAAACGTCCAGGGATAATTTCCTGGCGATGGATCACCCGCGAGACTGTTGGAGGATCGTACCTCCTCCACGCCGCACCACCCTACTTTGCCTCACCTCGACCACACCTGCGTGAGGAAAAGTGTTCGGGTTCCGCTAGTGTGCATAATTATACAGGTGTGTGTGTGCGATGTGATGGCCAGGTAATGAAGCAATCCCCTGCAGACAAGGGAACACAAAGGAGTCTCAGAAATATATCGCTAAGGCCCTTCCTGTATATTCAGGATATTCTGAAACATATTTATAGCATCATGCAACTGTACCACTATCCATGAAAACACTGGACGCACCCGTTCAGGGGCGGGGATTACAGAGTGCATTTGTAAGACACGTTCACGTAATAGACAATTGACATGAGAATAGCCACAAGGAAACCTTCTTCATATATATATGAGCCTCCCTCCAGCCCCACTAAGGAACTAAAAATAGAAAATTAGGGAAGTTCCAACACAATTCTTGAATTATTATGTAAATTAATAGATAACTTAATAGATAAATAGATAAATGAATATATATATATATATATATATATATATATATATATATATATATATATATATATATATATATATAGAGAGAGAGAGAGAGAGAGAGAGAGAGAGAGAGAGAGATAGAGAGAGAGAGAGAGATAGACCCATAGTGCTCTGTGATTGCATGGCAACTTAATGAAAGCTTCATGAATACATGTAAACACAGACACATATACACGCACACACACACACACACACACACACACACACACACACACACACACACACACACACACACACACACACACACACACACACACACCATAAATATCATTGTTAACTTTATACAAAATATATTAGTGTTACATTGAGGCAAAAATGAACACAATCATTCATGATGTAGACATCTCGCTGAGTGCCTGGATGAACACTGTAAATAAAGTAAAGGTAGTGAGTGCGAAGACCATGAAATAAACAAAAACGTGAACACAAATAATGTGTGAGTGACAAAATAATTGAATTTTAACATTTTTAACTTTGAAAGACTGAGAAAATATATAAGATAATAGACATGAAATGGTGAGGATGGCATTGATGATATCGTTGTCTGTCCTCACCTTTTCAAGGTCACACACTTTGGAAAAGTGGGATGAAAAATAGCTAACATTCCAAAGTGTGATGAACGGAAGGAAAAACATGGTGTCAAAGAGAGAGAGAGAGAGAGAGAGAGAGAGAGAGAGAGAGAGAGAGAGAGAGAGAGAGAGAGAGAGAGAGAGAGAGAGAGCTCCGCTTACCATTCCGTGTCTCACAGATGAGAGTTGGTGCCTGACCCTCATGGAAGAGACCCACCACACCGTCCCTCTCCTTGTCGCCGCTCTCCCCCATCCACCACTCCACACTGAGCCTCACCGGTTGTACTGCAAGACACAGGGCGAGGATTGAAAAACACTCACGAACACGGAAAAGTGCATTGTGCTAGAAATAGACAAAAACACTGTGATTAAAACGTATTAGCTGCCTCTTAACCTGCAATAAAAACAGACTACCTGGCTAAAAATAAGAACGAAGTTGCTGGTTCTGAGCTGAGTGGAGGAAAAAAGAACACAGACCGACGTGGACGCTTGGGAAATTAAAAATGATTCACAAAATAGAGAGAGAGAAAGAGGGGGGAAAATAAGGGGGAAATTCCTAATATTCGTTTATACAAGCGTAATAATGTTAAAGACTAAAACGCAGGTAGTGCTTTTAATTTACACCGTACGGCTTCCCAACAAAGGAGTGTTAGAGGTCGGAGGTTGCATGAGGCTAAGCTGGATAACGCATAATAGAAGGAGAACAAAAAGAAGTCATTGTTTCACTACTGCAAATATTTTTCTACCTTTTCCGTGTGTTACGTGATTTGCAATATTTCTTTTTTTTATATGTTGCATGTATATACGTATCGTTTTACTGCACTCCGGCCTGAACGGTGATGATTGCTGTTTTAACGGCCATCCTTTTGCATTACAATAGAGAACAAATATCCGTGTTTTGTTATTTTTTCATTTTTATATATATATATTTTTTAATTTTCTTTACACGTTACTGTGATCTGACGTAGGTGGTAGAGAATGTTAAAAGATATGTATTGCAGTTTATGGATTTTTGCATTCAGGCTTTTCCAAACCTATTCTTCCATTTATGCAAAAAAAGAAAACATATCTATCAAAAAACTAAATAAAAAAAAAAAGATTGTACAGCTATGCAATTTCTGTAGACCATTACACCCAAGTCTATATAAATGTTAGTTACTACACGGCATGATGGATGAGTTACAGAGAGTTGCTTTTAACTTACTGTAGCGGGGAAAAAAACAAAAACAAATCAGAAAAAGACAGATTGATGTTCCCTGGATAGTGAGGCGTAAATCCATGACTGAAAAAAATATATTAATCGCAGGAAAGAATATTAAAAAGACGCAGTAGAGGATATTACACACACACACACACACACACACACACACACACACACACACACACACACACACACACACACACACACACACACACACACACACTCACTCACCCACGACGGTAAGGTTGACTCTCGTGTTCCTGGTGGGGGTGAGGAGAAAGTCAACACGGCAGCGATACACAGCCGAGTCATTCCTCTCCGCGTCCCTCACCATCAGCCCCACCTCCTTCTCCTTCCCTTCTCCGCTGTTCTTCTCCACGCTGCTCCCACCTCCAGATTGGTCACCGTAGGTCGCCTTCTGTCCATACCCAAGTCGCGGCCTGATCCCGTGCCCGTAGTCAGAGCCTTCTGCCACCCCCACGTCCACGTCAGCCAGTCTTAGGAAGGCTCGCTGGGCTGTGGAGGCTGTGTTGTCCCTCCATACTTGCGGCTTCCCACTGGCCTGCTCACGGTAGTCCACGCTGAGGAGGAGACATTAGTTGTTGAGAGAGAGTGAACGTGCGAGAGAGAGAGAGAGAGAGAGAGAGAGAGAGAGAGAGAGAGAGAGAGAGAGAGAGAGAGAGAGAGAGAGAGAGAGAGAGAGAGAGAGAGAGAGTCAGAAACGCATTACTATCGGTGCAAGGAAATTGATTATCCCTGAGTCAGTGTTGATTGGCAGCAGCGGGTGTGACAGCGATTCGTAGGTCAGCACTTCACGACGAGAGAGAGAGAGAGAGAGAGAGAGAGAGAGAGAGAGAGAGAGAGAGAGAGAGAGAGAGAGAGAGAGAGAGAGAGAGAGAGAGAGAGAGAGAGAGAGAGAGAGAATGAGTGAGAGTTAATCTTCCGCCATGAACGTTATGTATTTGTTTACTTACGTGAAACTATTTTCTTTGCCATTACGTCTGAACCTTCCACATTTTGTAAGTTGTGTTGCATGTGTTGTACTTTTCGTCATCTCCTTTACATTCCGTAGTTTCATTCCGTCCTCCAGATACTATAATGTGTTTCGAAGCAATCCAGTTCACCTGACAGCTACAAAATTACATCATCACTCGTGTACTGGAAGCGTTTACCTTCACCATCCTTCCTCCTTCACCATCCTTCCTCCTTCACCAACACTCATTACAACCAATCTTCAAACTCCCTCACATATACTACACCACACCACTATACATCACCATACCATACCACACAGTCCTCTACACCACACTATACACTATACAAATCACTACACCGCTATGGATTCTGTTAGCTGCACGAGAGCCTGATTCCATTCTTTATTCACGCCTCACGCTTCACACCCTCACCACTCACTGGTACTCGAAGACGGATACTTCCCTCACCACTCACGCACCTCCCCCATCAGGCAGGGGCGTGAGGGTGGTGCGGAAAGGGCGTGAGGGATGTTTTAGCTGGAGGCGCTGTTGGGGCGAGGGCGGCGCGAGGGGAGTGAAGGCGATAGTGAGGAACAGGAAATTTGAACTCCACAGTATATTTTTTGATAGAACGCCAAGCTATTGGTGTGTTCTCTCCTGAGCCTTTCCACTATATGAAGTTTTTCTTATACATTTTCTTTATCATGTTCTAATTATTTTTTGTCATCCTTTACTTGTCCTGTTTTTATGAAGGCAAGAACGAGCATCTTATAGTATTTTAGCGCGTTAAAAGTTTAGTCTACGTGCATCCATTCCCGGTCTTCTTTCCTCTGTGTCAAAGGGATATAGATGGTAGCAATCCAGGCTCGTGCAGTAGACGTAAACTAGCGTGGGTTCGACGTCTTGCAAGGCTCAGGTTTTCGGTGCTAAATTGTGCCTGATGTACAAACACTATTTATCTTCCAGCCATGTCGTGGATTGCTGCTGTGTACCCGCTGGCTCCTACTCAGGTCCCTGGCTGCTTGTACGGGTGAAAAGACGGGAAAGTGAAGCTATTTCTTCCCTGCTGTCATGGTGTGCACGTCTGTCCCCCTTTATTCAAACTTAAAGTGAATAATATTGTTAGTATTGGTTGTGCATTTGAAGCTCCCATTTTTGGATTCCTGAGTTTAAAGGAAAGTATACGTTCTTGTAATTTCATCATTGTTTTTGCTAGCATTCGTCGAAGCAGATTTAGCCGTTGTTGTGGTATGTTAGTTGGTTGTTGTTGGTGTGTTGTGGAACATGTATTCATATCACCCCGGTAGGAATAAAGCACGAGGATGTAATTATATGATGGTGGTGTACAGAATGCCCCTTTTGACGCGAGTGTAAAAATAATTCTGCCTGCAGGTGGAGTGAGGTATTTGTGTGGAAGCAGCAGCGAAATAAAGGAGGAACTTGTTTGCCGCAAATTTGAAATGAGAAGTGGAAAACATGTGTCCCATTTATTTCAGGCATTGGCATATCAGGGAAACGCTCACTCAAGCTGAGGGAGTAGCATTCGGCGCGTGTCTGTGTGTCTGTCGGTGTTGTTGACGGTGAGGAGGAGGAAAAGAAGGTTGTTGATGCTGTTGAAAAGAGAGCGTAAGTTTTGACTATTAACCCCATTAGTGGTGTTAATGGGTTGAGGGGGATTGGGAGGCTTCATTGGGAGTGAAATAGACTCACTTTAAAGCCTATTTTCCTCTATTTTGCTGGAATTGTGTAACTCGTCCAAAAATGTTGGTTTAGGTTTACACTTTATTATTTTAGAGGGACGAGGTTTGTTAACGACGAGTCCCGTGAGAGAGAGAGAGAGAGAGAGAGAGAGAGAGAGAGAGAGAGAGAGAGAGAGAGAGAGAGAGAGAGAGAGAGAGAGAGAGAGAGAGAGAGAGAGAGAGAAAAAAAAAAGTTGTTAGAAAAAATAAAACGATGAAACGTGGCCATAGTTGAAGCTCGTATGTTCACAGAATGGAAAAATAAGGAAGCCTACATGCATGATGGTGAGTCAAAAGTAAAGAAATAATGTGTAGAAATATTCCAGTTGAAAAAAAAAAACAATAATAATAAAAGGGTAGACCTCCTCGTGGCTTTGATTAGAAACACACACTTCTGGGACAAAAAAAAATAATCACTGTGGTTATTCTGGTGAAGGAAAGGAAAAAACGCCATAACGAAGAATGATGGAGGGAGGAAAGACACCACCATCACCACCACCACTATCATCATCATCATCATCATCACTAACACCATCATCATCATCGTCATCATCATCATACCTCTACCACCAAACTGCAAGGATTTTTTTCAACGGCATAAAAGCTTTGCAACAAGCTTCCTCCACCAACAGTTTGGAAATAGCCGGCGGGAGAGGAGCGAGGGTTATGAGAAGCATGGAGGAACGGGGGAGAGAAGAAGAGAGGAGGAAAAAAAACGGGGTAGGTGAGGAAGGGAGTGCGAAGGAAGAGGAGGGAATGATGGGCATGGATGAAGGAAAGGGAGAGAAAAAAAAGGGAGGAAGTGGAGGGAGAGGTAAGGGATGACGAGAGGCCTGGAACAAGGGAGGATAAAAAAGGGGTATTCGAGTAGGAGTAGGAGTAAAGGGGGTTTGAGTGTTGAGTGTTAGGTGAAACTCTGGACTATCAGTGTTGAGAGTCGTGTTGTTGGTGTCTGTTTTGTAACGCCCTAATGGTTGCTACCTCTTTTATGTGCTCGCTGAATAAATGGCGAACGAAGGGAACGAGACTCCAGAGGTCAAATGAGCTCCTGCATTCACCTCTCTCGTGTTGCCATGCCGAGGAGCAACACGCAGGCTGTGTGTGTGTGTGTGTTTGTGTGTCTTTTTGTGCATGTGATTTGATTGTTTTCAGGGTCAAATGAGCTTCTGTTATTTTTACAATCTGTTTCGTTGCTATGCTGGATCTTTTTCTTTCTATTTCAAATATATTTTCTTGTTTTTTTATGATCTGTCAAGGGATATTTGTAAAAATTTCACAGTTTCATTTCTGATTTTTGTTTTTCAATTCAAGCTTGAAAAGAAGGATTTCTATAAAGTGTTCGTAATACTCTGCGCAGAACGTCACTTATTCTCCAGTAAAGGTTTTCGTTGCTTATTTTTTCTATTTTCAGAGGATGTTATTGGCGTTTCCAGAGGATTCTACTCGCGCATTTTGTCCCTTACGGCTGTGGTTAAGTGACACCGCCCTCTTTTCCTCTGCTAATGTTGAGACACGAGCATTAACTGTGCAGTGGAGACCCGAAAGTGTTGACGTTTATGTGCCAACTGTACTGTGGCAAACGTTGAATCATGATCATGTGAGCATTCTACCTTTTCCATTACTTTCACCTTCCTTTTCTTACACTCTCCTATGACTCTTTCCATTTATATATGTTCTACTTCCCCCTCTTCTCTTCCCTGCATACTGTACTTTCTGTTGCCTTGCTATCTCCAATAACCAGTTTCAATTTTTGTTACTCTTCCTATCTCTCTATTCTATTTTTTTCATTTTCTTTCCTTCTTCCCATCCCCTCCATTCCTTACCTTCTGTTGGCTTATCTACCCTTAGACTATTTCTGTTTTTATCCTTTTCCCTTCCTTCCTATACATTTTTTTCTCATTCTTTAACAGTTTTATTGCTGCCACCCTTGCACTTTTTCCCCACTTTCTGTTCGTTCTCTTTGCCTCGTCTCCTCCTTTTGGCTTTCTACATTCCTTCCCTGCGGCGTCGCGTCAGTGCCTCAATCCCTTTGCCTCTCAGGTGTCAGGTAACATGCACACTTTCCCCATGAGAGCGTCTCGTGACCTCGACTCTGCCTTCCACCAACACATGTCGTCACCGCATGTTAAGGAAAGTCATTCTGGAGGGCTGTTTTGCGCTAACTTTATTAATTTCATAGCATGTCGTGGCTGGAAGGAGTCGTATAAAACCTCGTCAGGAAACGTCACTAAGAGAACAGATGTAGTGGTCCTCAACCGGACATCTGCCGCCCACCACCCACCCACCCGCCCACCTTGCCACTGGTAGCTATATTTACCGTGGAATTGTCTCCTCCCTCTATTTCTCGCTCTATCACCTCCACGACGGTCATAAAGCAGGTTGTTATGTCGGGAGTTCCGCACGGAGGCTCGGAGACAGCGGGTAGGGTCCGAGGCTGCCGTGTTTTATGGTTCAAATAATTCCCGCTCGCAACCTGGTTTTGTTTTTCTTCTTCCTCGGTGCTCGTTGTGTAAATATTTTTTTACGTGTGTTTGCAAGTTTTTTTTTTGGTATTGTTATTTGTTTTTTTTTGTTATATTTTTGATTTTTTTATGTATTTTCTGCAATTTTCTTCATTTTTTTGTTTTGTTTATGATTTATGTGATCTATGATTTGATTTGCAATGACGTTTATATTAATTAATTGTTGATATAAGTAAAAAAGACTCCTTTCGTCATCTTTTTAGTTATATATATATATATATATATATATATATATATATATATATATATATATATATATATATATATATATATATATATATTACCTAGCGTGTTTGTAAGGCGTAATCACGTGGGACAGCTTAACACCTTAACCTGCCTACTATTTTACCACCACACTACCAAACTTCGTGGCACACCTTATTCCAACCACATTCATTCTCTTTTCTATTAGAGTTTGGAGAAATAAATTTTTCTTTATCGAGGGCACCGCAATTAACTTGAACTCAATGTGTTGTGTCATGCTTCCCTTCTCCGTTTCTATCCCCTAAACCAGTCCTTGCTTTCAGCTTCCCCTACTGTTCTCTTTCCCTTCTTTCCTCTTTCTTTCCATCGTACCAACCCTACCGGACCCTCATGCCGTTTGCTACATCCCTATTTTCCTTCGATTGCTCCTTTTTCTTTTCCATCTTATTTTAACTATTTCTTTCAGAGTAATTCTTGCTGCATTTACTTATACTTCTCTTCCCTACCGAACCTTACCTCACTTTTTCCTTTTCCTTCCCTTTCCTTATCGTCTCTTCCTTCTCCTTATCTTCCTTTCCCTTCTCTTCCATTGCTTTGACATAACTTTCAATACCATACATCTCTTCATTCTCTACTTCTCATTCACCTCAAGCTACCTGTGCACAGTCCCAGCATCACACGTTCCCAAACATACCTGAAGAGCGGGGTGTGCGTTCCTTCCCTCAGCCACATCACCATCTGCACCGAATCTTTAGGGATGCGAATACTGAGGTCACAGGGAAGGAGGGTGGTGTCCCCTGCAAGCGCCCACACCTCCCTCGCAGGCACTGTTGAAAGAGAAATAAAGTGGATGAGTGAGTACGTCAGGTAGGGGTGAAGGGTGATGGTGGAGGGGAAGGTTACAATGGTGATGGTGATGTCATTACTACTTCTACTATCTCCACTACTGTTTTGATGATGATGATGATGATGATGTTGTTGCTGTTGCTGCTGAGTATTTCACGGATTTTTTTCGCTCGGCTGCTTTTGAAGCCTTAAATGCAAAATAGCGAAAGGAAATAATGGTGAATCGCTCACTCACTCTCTTGCACAAAGCATTTTTTTCGGTGGATTGCTGGTTCCTGGGAGAGAGAGAGAGAGAGAGAGAGAGAGAGAGAGAGAGAGAGAGAGAGAGAGAGAGAGAGAGAGAGAGAGAGAGAGTGAGAGAGTGATTGGAATAGTTTTATATATGTGTTCTGTTCCCCGAGTTTGAAGTCATTTCGATTTTCCTTTTCAAATTTGCCTCACAAACAAAAGCTAACGAAAGCTGGTTCCGTGTTTTCTATGCGATGAAGACTTACAATTTGCA
>JAPQNM010000021.1:5902664-5912664 GCA_029783475.1 Metacarcinus magister | reverse complement strand
ATCATATTTTTATAGATAAACATGAATCATATAACAATTAACCATATATTTTTAGATAATATATATTTTTTTTATGAATAACTCCATAGAGCAAGTACCTTCGACGCCGCTGCTGATATTAGAGAATTTTTCCTATTAACATTTAAAGTTGCTTACATACCAAAAAACACACATACAGGCAAACAAACAAACAAAAAAACAGACACACAAATTGAAAACATATCTTCTTGCTGAACTTGTTGGTGGAGGTAATAAAATAAATACAAGTGTACATGCATTGTTGTGCTACAAATAAACATGTTTTCCTTTGTTGAATGTAAATAACAATTCAGTAATTGTAAAATAGGAAGAAAAGAAAGACAAGAAAGTGTCGAGTATCAAAATAAAACAAGAATCACTTTTATAGTTTTTATCTTATGTTAATACCATTTTTACTGTTAGAAATACTTTGTTATACTATTTTACTTTATTTATTTTTAGTTTTATTATTACAACAAACATCAAATGGTACTTTTAATAGGCAGCAATGAATTAAACCAGTAGTTGTTGGTAATATTGTTATTTCTATTATTATTATCATTATTATTATTATTATTATTGTTGTTATTATTATTATTATTATTATTATTATTATTATCATTATTATTATAATAATTATTATTATTATTATTATTATTATTATTATTATTATTATTATTATTATTATTGTTTTTGTTATTATTATTATTATTGTTTTTATTATTATTATAATTTCTATTAATTATTTTATTAGTGATACTAATAGTCATAGTAGTTGTAGTAGAAGTGATAATAGCAGTATCAGTGATGATAGTAGTAGGAATATAAAAAGTATTATTAGTATTATTATCATCATTAGTAGTAACAGTAGTAGTAGTGGTAGTAGTAACAGTAGCAGCAGTAGTAGTACATAGTAGTAGTAGTAGTAGTAGTAGTAGTAGTAGTAGTAGTAGTAGTAGTAGTAGTAGTAGTAGTAATAAATAGAAGTAACAGCTGTACCGCCACTAGCAATAGTAAGCTTCTAGTTTATATCTTCTCACACAGACCATCGGTTCTTCTCTATATTCTCCCCTCGCGGCCTGACTCCCCTCCTACAGGTAAAATATTCACCTAGACACATGCATTAATCTTAAACGCACAAACTTACCCCTCGATATATGACCATTCTCTAAATGCAGGACACAGTAATTGAACGCGTGAGCGAATGTTATCATCCATCTTTTAATGGGAAATTAGTTTTGCCATCGAAAGGCCACGCACGAGGACACACGAGGCTTTTGATTTTGTTTATTAGTGAGAGTTATAAAGAACGCTGCACGGGAGGGGGGGGGAGGCAGGCGTAGTTCACGGTGACATTTTGGACCTTATGTGGTGGGTCCAGTTAAGTCTGGGGATGACACAGCGGAGGAGGAGGAGGAGGAGGAGGAGCTTCATGGAAAATCTAACATAAGTAGTAGTAGTAGTAGTAGGAGTAGAGTAATATCAATAATGATGATAATACTACTACTACTACTAATAATAATGATAATGATGATAATAAAAAAAACAATAATGAAAAATATAATGATAATAATAACAACCCAACACAGAAACTGGTAAGAGAGTGCAGTTGACTTTTATTAGTGGTCGTGGATTTACACGCTGCGGTTCAAGGGAAAAGAAAGTTTAAAGACAGTTTACACTCATTTCCACTTTTGTAAGCGTGAAGGCCGAGGCAGCGCTTTACGAACACGATGAAGGGGAAGCCAAGATGTGTTGGGGAGACGTTTGGGCGTTGTTTAAAGGAACTTACGAGGAAAAATATGGAGAATAGTCCTGTGCATCCTTCCTTGCTCTGCTGTGTGTGTGTGTGTGTGTGTGTGTGTGTTTTGCGAAGAGGTTGATTTTTACACCCACTTCTTCGGCCTGCTGTGTGCATTTGTGTGTGTGTGTGTGGGGGGGGGAGGGCGGGGAGGGTTTGAGTGGTTCATTATCTCACTGAATTCATTTACATTTTGTTTTATTACTTACAATACATTTTATTGTTCACATATTGCTCAACCTTCACCACGTTCCTAACTAAATGTCTTGTAATGCTAAAAATTCATATGATTGTTATGAAATTTCTACGTAGTCTACAAAATATAAGTCAATAGAGGTCATAATCTTGCACCACAGCACACCTTTATATTTTACTCTGCTCTTTTACTTTGTTTAGTCTTTCAAGGTGCAGTCTAAAATATCCTTGTGAATATATACATAAAATAACCACTTAATTTCATGTATAAAAATACGTTTCAAGGCGGAGGTGTATGCAAATTTGTATTAGTTTCATATTCCTTTTTCATTTTTACGTAACTTAGTAAATATAAATGGCAGGATATATGAGTATTTAAGACCAGTGGTGTGAAAATTGGGTTTCCAGACATATCCATATTATTGAATGTCTTAAGGTTAGGTTAAAGTGAGCATGAAGCGGATATGAAAGTTTGTCTAAAGAAAATAAATATCCTTTGTTTGTCAGAATTTCTCGCAATCGTCCCTGTTGTTTTCTCTGTTTTAGTTATTAAGGTTGTTCCAGAATTTACTCAGTTATGGGTTTTTATTCTTGATTTTACTACTACTACTACTACTACTAATATTACTACTACTACTACTACTACTACTACAAATGGATTCACAACAAAACATAGTGTAGTGTATTGCTTCAGATCTACACACCAACAACAACAAGGAGAGGTAAAAACAACAGCAGTAAAAGCAGCAGCACACAACAACCTGCAACATTTACCTTTTGAGCGTATCAACACATTTTTTTCCCCCTCTCTGCTGTTCCTCAACTTAACAGGAAAAAGTACCTACATGCCTATTTTTTCCTTTTTGAGTGCAGGTTGGGGAGAATGGAGGGGCGAGGGAAAGAGGTTTGGGTGGAAATTTTTGTGGGTTGGGGAGGAAGGGATGGGGAGGGGAAGGGTTCGTCTAGTGTCTTTTTTCCCCTGCTGTGGTAGTAACTTCTTTTTTCCTTCCATTCTTTTCAGCCCCAAACGCCCCACCTATTAGGGAGTTAATTACGAGGTGGGCGTGAGGTTTTTTTTGTCTGTCTGTCTATGTGTGTGTGTGTGTGTGTGTGTGTGTGTGTGTGTGTGTGTGTGTGTGTGTGTGTGTGGATGAGCCCATGTGTTATCCTGTTATCAGTCCGTGTTATTGTTACGACGGGACGGAGGGGAGAGAGAGAGAGAGAGAGAGAGAGAGAGAGAGAGAGAGAGAGAGAGAGAGAGAGAGAGAGAGAGAGAGAGAGAGAGAGAGAGAGAGAGAGAGAAACCCATCTACCTCCGTCACGTTTCCGGTAGAAAAAAAATCGTAGGCTGTGAGAATATTATAGGCATGATAGATGTTGATTTGTTTGTTTGTTTGTTTGTTTCCTAGTGTTGTGTTTGTTTCCTAGAGTTGTGTTTGTTTGCTGGTGTTGTGTTTGTTTAATTTTACCGGCGTAGTTGTCATACTTTTTGGTGTTACATGTATAAAAAGGTTTAATTTGTGAAAGTATTAATAATGAAATTTTGTAGCCTTCAACAGCGTTGTGATATTAGTAATGCTGATTTTATACACATGTAATTCACTTTTTTTGAACAAAGTGCCACATTTTTTCTGTATATATAGGCCATCGCTCAATATTAGTGCGCAGTTTTATATATCTGCAGGCCAGTTTTTTTTGTAATGTTGATTGCATACACTTGTAACTCATTTGTCTTCCATTATAGGCACACACACACACACACACACACACACACACACACACACACACACACACACACACACACACACACACACACACACACACACAGATATTTATTATGTATAGGCCATTGTTTCCCATCAAGGCAAATTCTTATACATTTCCAGGCTTCTATTCCCATTTGGGCTTTTGTTGATTTTTTTTACACAGATATTGCTTGTATAATTTTTATTATTAATTCCCGCCGTTTACATGGCCCCTGTGTGCTGTTAGGGTATATTGGGCCTCATAGCAGGCTGTGTGGAGGCTGCGAGGTTGTGTCCGGTGGTGCTGGTGTCCTACTCTCGAGGCCACGCCATGAACACTGCGGCTAATGGCCAACACGGAGGTAATATTAAGCCTCTTCTCCCGATGTGAACCTCGAACAGGTCACAATAACTGGCCGGCAGGTGCGCCACTCATACATAATACATAGTGCATACCACGCCTCCACATAGAATTGGGCAAAGTGTGCCTTGAGGATTATATTATGATTTTTTTTTCGGCCATCCCGTCTTTCTATTAAACTTTATCTCCAGATGTTTTATATTTCTTCAGATTTCCTCCGACGCATTTTAATCAAAGGTCAGCCACCCATAAAATTAGTCGTATTCTACTTTTTTGTTAGGCTTAAACATGAAAACCTTTAACATTAAGTTTTACATTCTTCCATTTGCTTATTTCTCTCTAAACTCACTCAAAACCAGCACTACACTGTCTCTTTGTGTATTGCTAAAGAAGCATTACACACACACACACACACACACACACACACACACACACACACACACACACACACACACACACACACACACACACACACACACACACACACCATTGAACCACCACGTCACAAGCGTAGCGTTAGGCTGGGACGGGCGCAAGGGGCTTGTAGGTTTGGCTTGTAATGGGGAGCTATTTACATTTTGCGTCAAAGAGGAAGTGAGTGAAAGGGTGTACAATGTGGCGGTGAGTGAAAGGCTACAGTGTGGCCATGCAGCGGGTGATGAATGATATGGTGGTACGCCGAGTGGATGAAACGGAGTGACAGAGTGGAATGACCGTTGGTGTTGTACGGAAGAGTGTAATGTGCACGAGGTGTTGCGTTGTGTGCTGTGATGTATGATGGCATATTGTGATGGAGATTACTACTACTACTACTGCTACTACTACTACTACTACTACTACTACTACTACTACTACTACTACTACTACTACTACTACTACTACTACTACTACTACTACTACTACTACTACTACTACTACTACTACTACTACTACTACTACTACTACTACTACTATCTAAAAGGAGGTGCAGGCGTTATGTTCGATACTTGTTATGTCATTGGTTGGGCCGCATCGATAAGCGTTTCGTAATTCTTGAAGGGACGCGAAGAGAGCCTCCCATTGGCTGAGGTAACAAGTAATCTCGCTCCTTATTACCGCTGGAAGAAAATCTGTGAAGGTTGGTAAGATCTTGGATGATACGGTGGTGGGGGGAGAGAGATGATCTTCTCAATTACCGGGGAAGAATGGTATCAATGTCCACACACACACACACACACACACACACACACACACACACACACACACACACACACACACACACACACACACACACGCACACACGCACACTCACACACACACACTCACACACACACACACACACACTCTCTCTCTCTCTCTCTCTCTCTCTCTCTCTCTCTCTCTCTCTCTCTCTCTCTCTCTCTCTCTCTCTCTCCCCCTCTCTCCCTCTCTCTCTCTAGGCAACTCGTGGATTCAAACTCTGCTCAGACTGCTTAGGATTTTTCACAGACAGGGACTAGTCACGATCCCCCTTAAGTATGGGGATGAGGAAGAGTGATGTGTGAGAGTTTTTAGCCCCTAGATCCGTCCCTATGGGCTTTGAGATCTTTCGGGGAGGGTAATGGGTGACGACCATGAGTGTAGCGCGTGATCATCCAGGCCATGGTGAATAACACATAGCAACAGCATCACCACTTAGTGTAACCACGATTCGCTTTGTTGATTGCAAGTGCATGTGTGTGTGTGTGTGTGTGTGTGTGTGTGTGTGTGTGTGTGTGTGTGTGTGTGTGTGTGTGTGGGTGTGTGTGTGCGTGTGTGTGTTCCCAGCTTTGACATTTTCCGATATAGCTATTTTTTTTCCTCGTTTTTTTAATCAACTTTTTGCTGTTTTAATTTTTCAGTATTTGACGCAGAACATCACTTAACCTCACTTCTGCATCCATTAGTTGAACACCTTTTTTTCTCCTTCCAAACTATACATATATGAATTGTATTTAGCACTATTGATGTATTTTTTTTTTACCTTTAAACCTTTGCCACACATTACTTTTTTAAATATTCAAATTCACATGAAAAAGCTCTTCACTTCTGTTGTGTGTCCTGTCACCTTTAACTCACCTGTGTTCTGTTCACCCCAGTCTTACCTGTCCTATTCACCCACCACCTCAGTTTTGTTTGGTCTCTTTCAACTCTCGCGCCACCCTCTCCCCCCTGCTGCCCACGCCTGCCCACGCCTGCTCACACCTGACCCTTCAGTTCTCCCAACCTTTCCCCAACAACGCCCTGCAGCCTCCTTAATGCTTGATAAATCCTGACTAATGTTACTTGTGGCTTCTTGTTGAAAGTCTTTGCCAAATCCTCCCCGGTTTCACTCATTTCTGTGCCACTAAAACAGGAAGAGGAGGAAAGGGAGAAGGATGTGTTCTATTCGTCCTTCCAGATGGTCTGTTATCACTCTCATTCTTCTTTCAGAGTCATTTTTTCTTTTTTTATCCATCGTAGCCGCATGTTTGTGTTCTTGCTGCGAGTGATTGTTGGTACGAGTGGGTGTGGATGTAAGGCATCCATCACCCCAGCAAGCAGTGCCAGACGATTCCTCGCCTTCATCCATCACAAAGAGGATCTCACGATTGCCTTCATCTATTCTGAGAACGCAATTCTAGATTTCCAGACAGACTAGACCAGATGAACCGATACTCCTCTCTTCCGTGTGTGTGTGTGTGTGTGTGTGTGTGTGTGTGTGTGTGTGTGTGTGTGTGTGTGTGTGTGTGTGTGTGTGTGTGTTTGTCGGTTGGTCTGTTTTAATTCTTCGTTTTCCCCAAATTGCCGTATAATGTAGTGAACTAACTTATCACATACTGCTCTCTTCCACGCGTGCGCGCCTACACACACACACACACACACACACACACACACACACACACACACACACACACACACACACACACACACACACACACACACATACACACACACACACACACACACACACACACACATACACACACACACACACACACACATACACACACACACACACACACACACATACACACACACACACACACACACACACACACACACACCTTAAAAAACGTAACAATGTAGCAGCCAACATCAACTCCTTTTTTAGAAGTTTTAGAGAAATTTTCAATTTCTCTAAAAAAGAAAGGTATAACGTGTTTGTACATTACGCAATATATGTATGTATATATATATATATATATATATATATATATATATATATATATATATATATATATATACATATATATATATATATATATATATATATATATATATATATATATATATAAGCCAAGTTGTTTTTCACGGCTTATTATCAAAACCTAGACCCCTTCTTTTTAACCTTAATTAATCTGTCAGGGTTTTTGGGTCTTTCCCTGGTGCGGCGTATCCATTAAAAGTTCAAATTAACCGCGGAAGTCAAAGGCGAAACAAGAAGAAAAAATAAAGGTTGGATTAAGACAGTTTGAAAAACGTCTCTCAACTTCTGTGGATCACCTTATTCTTTTATTTGATGCAAGATTCTTCCTGCAGTAGAGGAGGAAGTGAAATCCAATTAGCTGATGGAAATTTGGATGTAAGAGAGTGGTAATCCTTTCTTGACATATTTTCTTTCTTTCTTTTTTTTTTCTCTCAATTTTTTTTTCTCTCTCTCCCTCTCTCTCTCTTTCTCTCTCTCTCTCTCTCTCTCTCTCTCTCTCTCTCTCTCTCTCTCTCTCTCTCTCTCTCTCTCTCTCTCTCTCTCTCTCTCTCTCTCTCTCTCTCTCTCTCTCTCTCTCTCTCTCTCTCTCTCTCTCTCTCTCTCTCTCTCTCTCTCTCTCTTTCTCTCTTTCTCATTCTTTTTTAAATGCTTTAATTTGAATATTGCTGTATTACTTTTTTAATTTCGCTGTTGTGAACGTGTCTAAAATAGATTGTAACTTAATACTTATTATTTATCTGAATCCTTTGGTTGCCAAGTCTTCGTCTTTTTAATTCGTAAGTGATAAGTTGAATTTTCATTTTTTCACATTAAATCATGTCCAAAGACCTTGGATATTTTTTTTTTATAATGTTGGTATAATTCGGGGAAGAAAACTTTCAGGAAAATTGCTTCCGTGCTTTTTCAGTATTGTATCAGTATTGTGTTTGATTGTTTACACTTGTGATTCAATGTAACAAGGATTTAGAAGGTTGCTCTTTTGAAATATTTGAAAAGAGAGAGAGAGAGAGAGAGAGAGAGAGAGAGAGAGAGAGAGAGAGAGAGAGAGAGAGAGAGAGAGAGAGAGAGAGAGAGAGAGAGAGAGAGAGAGAGAGAGAGAGAGAGAGAGAGAGAGAGAGAGAGAGAGAGAGAGAGAGAGAGAGAGTTAAAAGTCGTGTGATATTTCGGGTAGTAAATACGTGATGCATTACGTACATACACATATATGTGTGTATATATATATATATATATATATATATATATATATATATATATATATATATATATATATATATGTATATTTGTGTTTCATTTTGATTCATGTGAATTCAAAGTAAAAAAATTACTGATTGTTTCCTTCTCTATGCTTTTTCTTTTGCATCCTCTTTCAGCCCCAACACACACTCTCACTCTCTCTCTCTCTCTCTCTCTCTCTCTCTCTCTCTCTCTCTCTCTCTCTCTCTCTCTCTCTCTCTCTCTCTCTTTCTTTAACTCTTGTCTCCTTACTTTCTCCCCTCTCAGTTTCCCCTGCCATGACCTTCCCTCCTTTTCTCCCCTCACCTCATTCGGCTTCCTATTCCTACCCTTGTTTCCCCTCGCCTCTCGCCTCAGCGTTGATAAATGACGTGTGACCGGGGAGGAGAGGGAGATAAAATAACCCTCTCTCCCCTCACACAAAGACCACCGTCCTCAGTAAACAAAGTGGAGATGATCATAGTAGTAGTAGTAGTAGTAGTAGTAGTAGTAGTAGTAGTAGAAGTAGTAGTAGTAGTAGTAGAAGTAGAAGTAGTACTGGTAGTTATTGGTGTTGTTGGTGTTGATGTTGTTGTTGTTGTTATTGTTGTTGTTGTTGTTGTTGTTGTTGTTGTTGTTGTTGTTGTTGTTGTTGTTGGATAGGAAGGCGTGGCAATGAATAATTATTTTTCACTCCTCCAGACGGTAAAGTTTTGATAGGGAAATTATCTTATCTTAACTAATTCCTCTTGTCAAAGTTTTATGCCACAAAATATTGGCATCCCTTCTTAAGACGCTTAAGATCCGCCCCTCCACCACCTGCTTTTTTCCTCCCTCCACCCCTCTATCCCTCCACCCCTCCACCCTTCCACTTCCTCCCTGCCCCTGATGTCCTCTACTTTCCTCTCCCGTAAAAGAAAATAATGATTAATAATTAGATATTTTTTGAAATTGTCCTTCAAATACTTAAGCAACAAATAGTTTTCCATTAATATTTTTAAAATCATAACATAAATCCTGAGAGAGAGAGAGAGAGAGAGAGAGAGAGAGAGAGAGAGAGAGAGAGAGAGAGAGAGAGAGAGAGAGAGAGAGAGAGAGAGAGAGAGAGAGAGAGAGAGAGAGAGAGAGAGAGAGAGAGAGAGAGAGAGAGAGAAAGCGCTAAGAAAACTCTTTCACGTAGGCTTTTTCGACAGGGTTAAAGTTGGGGTCTTCACAAGGGCAGAGTGGGAACGAGGAGGTAGAGAGGAGTGTATAGAGGGGGAGGAAGGGGGTTTATCACACACACACACACACACACACACACACACACACACACACACACACACACACACACACACACACACACACACACACACACACACACGTTCTATCGTTACACACACTCATAAAACATGTGAAGCAATAGTAATGAAGCAGGAATGAAATTGAAAGCGAAGCATTGAAAATAACAGTGAGATTGAATTGTAAGTAAAAGTGAAATG
>JAPQNM010000021.1:5882664-5897664 GCA_029783475.1 Metacarcinus magister | reverse complement strand
TGTGTGTGTGTGTGTTTGCTCACGTTATTTAACTGGTAATGCTCAGTAACTCCTACTAATGATAGAGAGAGAGAGAGAGAGAGAGAGAGAGAGAGAGAGAGAGAGAGAGAGAGAGAGAGAGAGAGAGAGAGAGAGAGAGAGAGAGAGAGAGAGAGAGATATATATATATATATATATATATATATATATATATATATATATATATATATATATATAGAGAGAGAGAGAGAGAGAGATAATGGGCCATATTTAGTCATTGTCTAGCTTTCAGCACATGTTTGTCTCTCTCTCTCTCTCTCTCTCTCTCTCTCTCTCTCTCTCTCTCTCTCTCTCTCTCTCTCTCTCTCTCTTTCTCTTTATCCCTCTTATTTATCCTTTACATAGGACTCATCTTCTGTATGAGACGAGATCCTTTCATCACTTTCATCATCTTTAGTACGTTTTATTTTCCCCCTTTTTGTACTTTTCATCACTTCCTCTTATAGTGCTTTTATTCTCTCTTTTTCCTTATCCATTGTTCACTTTCCTCTTTGATATATTTTCCTTTTTTTCTGTGGGGTAGGTGGTGAGTGAATGCTTGCTTATGTGGTTTCTCTATTCATTTATCAATATTTTAATTTTTTTAGATTTATTTTTTTCATGTTTTGTTTATTTATCAGTATTTTTTTTTCGTTCCGAGTCTGATGATGGGCCAATTTATATTTTTTGTATTTTGTTTGTTTGTTTATTTTTTCTTTAATTTTTTGTTTGATTTGCAGATGTGTTTTCATGTAAGGGTAATGGTTTATTGTATACACACAAATACACACACACACACACACACACACACACACACACACACACACACACACACACACACACACACACACACACACACACACACACACACACAGACACACACATTTTTTGCTAAGTCATGACAATGTTCTTTTTAACTATTTTTCATATTTTTGCCATATTGTTGTGACCAAAAATAATTGTCACTTTTTCTTTCATCGTCATGGATTTACATTCTTTTTCCTAATTTTTATTTTCTGAAATCTATTTATTCCTGCTATTTCGAGTTAGATTTAATATTGAACCTGGTTTTGTCATATTTTTTCTCCTCTATTTATTATGTCTATCTATCCTTCACTTTATTCGCTTGCCCTTTGTTCTCCTCCATCTTTTACAGACAGGTAAATGGTAACATGGAATAATAAACAGCTTTTTATCATTCTTTAATCTATTCGTCTCTTTATCTTTATCAGCATTTTTCTGTCGTTTTTCCTATGAATAGTTATTTGTCCCGTTTTTTCCCTTTGAATAATTATCAGATCTGTTCTTTTCTACGTGACCTTTGTCTTTATTCATCTCTCGTATCACCACATGTTTTATTACCGTTTGTATTTTATCTCTTCCCTCATAATAGCATTCCTTGTTTTTCCTCGTTGACTTTGTTTATTTGGCGAGGAATACTTGGCTTTCTCTTTACCGTGTTTCTGTCTATATACTGTAATTCGTGTGTTTATCCTTCCTGCTTAGTATCTGCATCACCTGAACACTAAACCTTATCATGCAGTCTAACACTCATTTTTGTGTACATCAGTGAGAGACTTCATTCTTGTGAGTGTGTGTTACGGGGAGGTAAGTGCTATACAGGTGGTGGTGGTGGTGGTGGTGGTGGTGGTGGTGGTGGTGGTGGTGGTGGTGGTGGTGGTGGTGGTGGTGGTGGTGGTGGTGGTGGTGGTGGTGGTGGTGGTGGTGGTGATGATGATGATGATGGTGGTGGTGGTGGTGGTGGTGGTGGTGAAAGGTTGAAGGATTGTGATATAACTAACATTGTGAAGGTCATGGATGATAGCGACATCTTTCTCAGGTTTGTGAGTTTATTGTGACACATTTATCACGTCTTTCCTCTCCCTATGAACAGAATATAGTGAGTTGTGTACCACTGCCATCATACTTTAAAGGTGTATAACATACAGCACCACCACAAATACCGCTCAACATCCGCAACAGAGGCTCACGTAGCACTTTTGTATTCTGCGTATGTGTGTATACGTAATCTACTTATGTACATTTTTTAATGCCGCACACTAAAGTAGAAGCAGGTTAATGTTCGTGTTCGCGCTGTGACAAAGGTTTTCCTAGCAGCAGTGTGTGTCGTCCATATAAGAGTGAGAAACTTCTACTGAAATTCTACTCACGTGCTGAAAGGTAGCGGAGTGCCCACAAGAGTGAGAGGCACAGCTAATTGTTACGTACCTCAGCTCTTAACTACAGGTACGTGACTATTTCATAGCATAACAACATGGTCATCACCCTACACTCGGCTTGAAAACAGTCTGGCACCCTGTGAGTCGTGCGTAATGAAGGCAATTATCTATGGCTGCTGACCACTTAATTATAGCTTTATGGCATACCTACGGAGCGCCAACGACCGATTGCGTGGAAATACAACAGTGGTGGCAGCGGGGAACCTTTTCCTCACCACACGACAAATGTTTTATTACCTGACGAAATTGTGTTTGTAAGCGTGGTGAAATATGGAAATAACCCTCACGAACCCTTTATTTATAACACAGCAAACACTAAAATTGCCCAACAGACGCAAATTACCCTGAGCAGCGTGCCTCTACAGCCTTACTTTCCTCCAATGCATCGTCACGTGTGGTATGTGCAGCATGGCGTGTGTTCACAAAGCCACCATTACGTTAACATGCCACAGAACCTCTCTTCAATCACCTAACACATACCTTGCTCTCATAACACCACTTGACACTCTGCCGCACTTCTTGCCGCTTCTCTTCCATTCCTTTCATCATTCCTTCCTTTACTCGCTGACCTGCATTTACGCTTCACATCAATCTCTCCTTCGTTTCCTTCCCATCTTTCCTCCTTCCTTCCATTCCACTTTGACTATCCTCCTTCTATCCTTCTTCCCTTTCTTTCCTTCTCTTCCTCCTCCCCATTCCTTCTCCAACCATCCTCCTCCAACCACAATTATGGCACGGAGGGCGGGGTGGTTGTGTGGTTGTGTGGTTGCGTTTGGGAGTCACCACCACCACACCTTCGTGACAGTTTGGGGAGCCGTTCACCTGGATTCGCGTGGCGGCACCCAATGCAGAACACAGGTGAGGCGGGTGACGCATGGACACACCTGACATATATACCTGTATGTTTCCGGACATTTTTCGTTCACGCTCCTGCATGTTTTTTGACATTTTTCGGTCGGGTTCCATATTTTTCTTTTCTACTTTTTATCCCTAGTGGGTTTGTGGGATCCAATGATTTTTTCACCGGGATCATTTTTCCAGCTCCAGTTTTTCGTTTTTTGGGTCCTCTCTCTCTCTCTCTCTCTCTCTCTCTCTCTCTCTCTCTCTCTCTCTCTCTCTCTCTCTCTCTCTCTCTCTCTCTCTCTCTCTCTCTCTCTCTTCACACACACACACACACACACACACACACACACACACACACACACACACACACACACACACACACACACACACTTTCAACACGCTTAAACGCCCATGACCACGTGTCTCGTAACCAAACGCTGAAAGAAAATTAAGAGCCTCGAATTTAATCCTTCCACACAAGCAAAATATTCCCTTCACCGCTGAACCTTTAAAAATGATTTCCACTTCCCTTTGCAGTTCCTCAAAAACCTCTTTCAACGGAGAGAGAAAAAAAAAACGGTAATAGGCAAACCAGCTTAGTGAAGAAAACCAGGCTTTAATACACACAGCGGAGCGTATATTTATGTGTTGATGAAAGGAAATGAATAATAAGGAAAGTTGACCAACCCACACACCCCTAAAACACATAGCCAGAGCACGATTTGCAATGATTAACTTTTTCCTCCCAGCAGACCAAGCTGAATGGAGGACCAGTCACCCACCGCCTTGGCCAGACAAAGAATATCATTATACTTAGGTAACCAGACGCTCACTGGGGAGACAGAGGGCTGGGAGGGGAGGAGGGACGGACGCAATGAGGGAAGGAATAAAGGGATGTGGGAAATGAAGGGTGCAGGAAGAAAAAGGGGATACGGTAAGGAAGGGGTAAAGGACGAATTGGTGAGTTGGAGAGAAAATTGAGGTAGGGAGGTAGGGAGGGAGAGAGGGAGGAAGGAAGAAAAGATAAGGGAGGGTCTGGGTGTGATAGGGTTGGACAAATGGTTGGATGGAGGGGGAGAGGAGGTAGAATGGGGAGACCGGAAGAATAGCAATAGAAGGGAGGGAGTACGGGAAGGAAGGGTTAAGGGGAGGTGTAGGCTACGTGGAATTCCTTTCATGTGTAGGAAACAAACAAGTGTAGCCTTGGAACGCGGCCAGAGAGGTGGGGGGGGGGAAGGGGTCAGCTGGGCGTCAGTGGATAGGTCACAGCGAGGTGCAAATTGAGGGTCTTTCAGCAAGGAGAAAAACATAGAACGTCAGTATTTATTTCACTGATTAATTATTATTTTTATTATGAGATGCTATTCCCTCCCGCGAAGATTGGATTGGATGCGTTTGGGAGAAATTTAAGTCAGTGTGTGTGTGTGTGTGTGTGTGTGTGTGTGTGTGTGTGTGTGTGTGTGTGTGTGTGTGTGTGTTGAGTGCAGCTTTTACTTTACTCTATTCGTGGTGCTTCATTTGGGGCTTTCGTCAATGGAGAGGAGGAGGAGGAGGAGGAGGAGGAGGAGGAGGAGGAGGAGGAGGAGGAGGAGGAGGAGGAGGAGGAGGAATGAACTATAATTTGTGAAATGAAACGTGTGAAGTGTGACCTTCAAAAAAGTAAAAATAATATAAAGATTAAAGTCACAGATATAGACGATGCAGCATTTAATCATCAGATGGGAGAGTCAATTCCTGTAATGGATTTTTTCTTCTCTTCATTCCATCACATTCCTCCTCATCACTTACGCTCAACTATTCATTGATATCCATGAATTTATCTGCACACCTTGTGGGATTCAAAGTATTGGAACAGGTAGACGGATCAGCAGGTGAGAAGGTGATAGGTAGAACGATATATATGTAGACAGGTATTTGAGTGAGATGCTTGGATATTATTATTATTATTATTATTATTATTATTATTATTATTATTATTATTATTATCATTGTTATTATCATTATTATTATTATTAAAACCCATGAAAGGGCAGCGAGGGAAAATCATAAACACACAAAAACCAATGAAAATAAAATAAAAATGCAACCAGTGGACAGTTAGATACAATAATAGTAGGTACAATTATAAGTACAAACATACTACACAGACAGGTGTACGGAGCGGAAAATTAATACATGTGACAGGTAGACACAATTGAACTGACAAAAAACCCCGAAAAAAACACAAGTACTAAATAAAAATTGGTATGCATAGGTGAATGTGTAGTAGTGAAGGCAGGCAGTGAGATACAGGTAAACATAGAGAAATACGTGCAGGTAGTAGATATATAGGTACACAGGACAGGGAATAACGGAGGGGACTGATAATGATAGGAAAAATGAAGTGTTATGTAAATAGAGGTGGGAAGGGAGACAGAAAGAGGTGAGGGAGAGTTCAATATACTAATGGAACAAAGGATTTAAATAATAATGGAGGGAGGAAGGGAAGTCAAAGCACACACACATGCAGTCACACACACACACACACACACACACACACACACACACACACACACACACACACACACACACACACACACACACACACACACACACACACAAACACACAAAGTAAGAAAAGAATGGAGAGAGAGAGAGAGAGAGAGAGAGAGAGAGAGAGAGAGAGAGAGAGAGAGAGAGAGAGAGAGAGAGAGAGAGAGAGAGCGAACGCAAAGAAATCACACGGAAAGATAAGTTCTACCCTCTCATAACTCTCTCTTTCTCTCACTCTCATTCTCTCACCGCATCATCAATAAGACATTGGTGGTCTGTCATCTCTCTCTTCAATCCTTTTGCTTACACATCATTAGTTAGGGCGCTCATCTACTCTCTCCCTCCCTCTCCCCTCTCTCCCTTCCTCCTCTCTCTCTTTCCCCTTTCCGCACCTTCTTGCTACCTTCCTTTCCTCTCCTCCGTGACTTTCTGCCTCCTTCCTTAGTCCTATTTTCCTCACCCTCACTGTCCATGCAATACTCCTTCACCCACACTGTTTTTCACTGTATATCTGTGTGTGTGTGTGTGTGTGTGTGTGTGTGTGTGTGTGTGTGTGTGTGTGTGTGTGTGTGTGTGTGTGTGTGTGTGTGTGTGTGTGTGTGTGTGTGTCTTAGAAGTCTGGACCTTTTCTCACTGCCTTTCCTTCACCCTTTCTAAACTTTCTTATGCTATCCCTATCTTGCCTCCTCTTATATATACCTTACAACTACAACTCTTTCTTCCCACTTCTTTCTTCCCCTCACTTACGATGGATATCTGTTCTCACATATGAAGAGAACTATTTTCATTTATTTTCCTCCTCCACACGACACACTCCCTCAACACCTCACACACACAAGTCTACTCCCTCAGCGTCACACATAAAACACACTCACTCCTACCCTCTCATTTACCCTCACTCCTTAAGCACACACATTCCTCTTAACCTTTCATCCCTCTCATACACCTTTCCTCTTGGTCCTGTCCACTCACTCCTCTTTACTATTCATCCACATTCCCCTCATTACACTCCTTCCCTGTCCATTCCGTATTACTCCTTGGTAAGACACAGGATACCGAGACAGGAAGACGGTGGGAAGGCAGCGTCCGGCCCACTAACGAGGAAGACAGAAGGAAAGGAGAGGAGGAGGAAGGGAAGGTGAGAGGGAAAGAAGAGAAAGGTAGTAGAGGGTGGAGAGGAAATGACCATGAAAGGGATATTATTAAAGGTACATCATTAATCATTTGTGAACGAATATAGTATTACCTGTTTATTGTTAGTATTGTTATTATTGTTATTATTATTTTTTATTATCATCATTTTCATTATTATTATTATTATCATTATTACTATTATTATTATTATTAGTAGTAGTAGTAATAATAATTCTTACTATCATCGTTATTACTATTATTATTTATCTATTTATTTATTAGTTTATGATATTACTATTTTCATTATTTCAGTTTTATTTTCTATCAATTACTGCAAGTGAGTATGTCTTCCAAGGAATTAAACATAAGTCACATGTTTTTGTTTTGTTTTAATTAATGTAATGTATGCAGGTGAATTTGTCGACAGGTAATGCAGACTCGCCTAACCAAGCAACCGATGATAATAAATTGCTCGTGATTTATAAGTTACAACGAGACTGCAGGAGGAGGAGGAGGAGGAGGAGGAGGAGGAGGAGGAGGAGGAGGAGGAGGAGGAGGAAGAAGAAGAAGATGAAAAAGAAGAGGTGGTGGTGGATGAAGAAGAGTGTTTGCTATCCTGCACTTCCCTCGCTTCGAATCCCAAACGTGAGATAAACTAAGTCTGCTCGTATTGGGTTCAGACGAGAGAGAGAGAGAGAGAGAGAGAGAGAGAGAGAGAGAGAGAGAGAGAGAGAGAGAGAGAGAGAGAGAGAGATGGGAGAGATGGGAGAATAAGGATGTGAGAGAAAGAAAGGGAGGGATGGAGAGGGAGGAAACTATTTGACATAAGAATGGAGGGACAAGAAGGGAACGGAGAGAAGAAGGAAGAGTAAGAGGGAATGGGAGGAATGTGGTGGAAGGCTGGAGGGATAAGCGTTATAAAAAAAATATTAAAAAGAAAATAAGGTGATAGGCTCTTGAAAACCTTCCTTTACCTCCCTCCCTTCCTCCTTTCCCTTACCTTTATTATTCATTGAACTTGAATTTCCTCCTCATCCTTTTCCTCCTCCTATTTTCCCTCCTCTTCCTCCTCCTCCTCCTCCTCCTCTTCCTCTTCTTCCTCATCCTCCTTCTTCGTTCTTAAAAAATAAATACTTATATTGACTGCACTTTAGAGGCAGAAAAAAAGGTCTGCTATAGAATGTTAGGTGACGGTAAATATTTCTCCCCAATTTTTTTTTCTATAATTAACGAAATTAATGAGTTAATGCCAATAATAAATTCATCGTCAAACAGAGTAGCACTTTTTAATATTTCATTGACGTTAAAGGATGTTAATTTGAGCTTATGGGATTTCCTTTTTATATCTTTATGTGACATTGATGGTGTGTTATTGAAAGTGAATGTGCTTCTTCACACGTATGATGAAATGTGTGTGAAATATGATGCGAGAGAGAGAGAGAGAGAGAGAGAGAGAGAGAGAGAGAGAGAGAGAGAGAGAGAGAGAGAGAGAGAGAGAGAGAGAGAGAGAGAGAGAGAGAGAGAGAGAGAGAGAGAGAGGATGCCAGGTAAGGAACGCTAACAAGAAAAGACAAGTAAAGAGAGAGGATTATATTCTTTTCCTTCCTCTAACTGTCTTACTGTCTGTCTGTCTCACACAAAAAATATTTCTTACTTTTAATCACAACTTTAAGCCCCATATATTTACTTTCCAGAACGCGTCAGCAACATACTTCGTCACCCTTTTCTCTCCTCCTTCTCTCTCCTTACCTACCCACAAACATTCCCTCCAGTGTCCTCCTCTCCCCTCCCCTCCACTCCTCTCCCTCTTCTCTCCCCTTCTCTCGCCTTAGCGTTGATAAATGACGTGTGACCGGGGAGGAGAGGGTGATAAAACAACCCTATCTCCCCTCACACAAAGACCACCGTCCCCAGTAAACAAAGTGGAGATGATCATAGTAGTAGTAGTAGTAGTAGTAGTAGTAGAAGTAGTAGTAGTAGTAGTAGTAGTAGTAGTAGTAGTAGAAGTAGTAGTAGTAGTAGTAGTAGTAGTAGTAGTAGTAGTAGTAGTAGTAGTAGTAGTTGTAGTAGGCTTGGCAAAACAAAAAAAATCACTCTTCCAGACGGTAAAGTTTTGATAGGGAAATTATCTTATCTTAGCTAATTCCTCTTGTCAAAGTTTTATGCCACAAAATATTGGCATCCCTTCTTAAGACACTTAAGGCCCACTCCTCCACCACCTGCTCTTCTCCTCCCTCCACCCCTCCACCCCTCCACTTCCTCCCTGCCCCTGATGTCCTTTTTCACTCCTCCTTCGCCGCCCGTCACAAAAAATAAAACAATTAAAAAAAATGGAATTGTCCGTCGAACACTAAGTAAAGTAACAACTATATAGTTTCTCATTAGTGGACTTAAAATTTTAATTATGTTAGAGAGAGAGAGAGAGAGAGAGAGAGAGAGAGAGAGAGAGAGAGAGAGAGAGAGAGAGAGAGAGAGAGAGAGAGAGAGAGAGAGAGAGAGAGAGAGAGAGAGTAAAGAAAGCTCCTTCACTCCTTCACACAGACTTTCTCGACAGGGTTAAAGTTGGGGTCTTCACAAGGCTAGAGAGGGGAGTGGCTAGAAGGGAGGAGGGGAATGTTGGCTCTGCAACTCCTGTATTCTCCACAGCAGCCCAGTGGCAGGAAATCTCCGCCTGGTTCTTGTCCCCGAGTGAGGTGAAGTTCGTTATAGTTGCTTATTCTGGTTTGCATGTTTTGTTGATTAGGTGAGAAGGAAGGAGAGTGCACATATAACGTCTGCCAAGAATTGGTCATACAATAGTATTTCTTTGTGTTGTGTTGCCTTTGTTGGTCTGAGATCCTTTCGTGGTTTGGTGTTAATAATCACTTCATATCATCGTTCTCCATCGGTTGCTTCCTCTCCCAAATCAGATTTAAATAATCTCTATCCCTTCCTCTTCCTCTCTCACTCGCTCTCTCTTTGTTAACATATTTTTCATCCCGCCGTGAAGGCAGGAACTCTTGTTTCAATATCAGTCGATCTCGCAGACAACAGCATCTCATCGCTGGAGGACATGCAGCGTCCTCGTGGGTGCTGCTGCAGCGACGGATTGCCGAGATCAACTCTGGCGGGGATTGCTTGCCACACACACACACACACACACACACACACACACACACACACACACACACACACACACACACACACACACACACACACACACACACACACCATTGCCAGAGAGGTGCGGGGTGGTCGTGGGGGGCGGAGTGCTTGCAGTGAGTGTGTGTGGAGGGGGGGCGTGGTAGGGGGCTGCCAGGCAACACAGAGTCGCATTATCTGATGTTTTATGCATCGAGGCGGCGGGCAGGTCGTGGCGAATCGGGAAGTGAATGAAATTTTGGAGGAAAAGCTGTGCATTTTAATGTACTGTTTTGTGAGGTTTATTATTCTTTGTTTAATTTTTTTTTGTTTATTATCAGGTATGTTTTTAGTGTATATGTGTGTGTGTGTGTGTGTGTGTGTGTGTGTGTGTGTGTGTGTGTGTGTGTGTGTGTGTGTGTGTGTGTGTGTGAGAGAGAGAGAGAGAGAGAGAGAGAGAGAGAGAGAGAGAGAGAGAGAGAGAGAGAGAGAGAGAGAGAGAGAGAGAGAGAGAGAGAGAGAGAGAGAGAGAGAGGGTCGTGGCTATATATAAGGAGATTTTAGATGACTAAGTTATGTCATATAGTAATCCTACTTTGCTTTTGTTTATGATTCGTTTTATAAAGTTGAGGTGCACTTAATTTGATTTCTCTGCAGATAATAAAGTGAACTCGGTCTCTGGTCGAGTGGTTGAGTCCTTTTGTATGTATGTTTCTTTACAGTTGTGGATAATCTCAAAGAAACTTAATTACGTTCCTGAAGACTCCTTATAATCATGTTTCGAAAGCAAAAGTGACCTTACATGATCCTCTTCCTACTTCTCTTCCTCCTCCTCCTCCTCCTCCTCCTCCTCCTCCTCCTCCTCCTCCTTCTCCCTTTCTTCCTGCATCTCCTACTCTTTCTCTTTCTGCTCCTGATCCTTTCCTCTTGTTCCTTCCGTCGTAGTTTTCTGGTGTTCCTTATCAAATATTCCTCCGTTCTATCATTAAACAGTGTTAGGTAAGGAAGGAAGGAAGAAAAGGAGAAAGGAAGGAAAAAAGGAGAAAGGAAGGAAGGAAGGAAGAAAGGAAAGAAGGAATGAAGGAAGGAAGGAAGGAAGAAAGGAATGGATGGATGGATTGATTGATTGATTGATTAATTGAGGGAGGGAGGGAGGGAGGGAGGGTAGGGAGAGCCATGGAATAGATAGTGTTGCATGAAGGGAGGGAGTCATGCACAGCCTCAACAACACAGGACTTGGTAACAGCACATTATGCATGACACAATGAGCAGCAGTATTTTTCATCCAGTATGTAAATGTCTTGAGAGAGCAAACACTGAGGCATTGTGGCGGGCGCCAAATAGCAGGGCATAGTTGCTGCTGTTGCTGCTGCTGCTGCTGGTGCTGCTGCTGGTACTGGTGCTGGTGCTGGTGCTGGTGCTGGTGCTGCTGGTGCTTGTAGTGGTACTGATGCTGCTGCTGGTGCTTGTAGTGGTACTGATGCTGCTTGTGGTGTTGTTTCTACGGCTCGTAGAGGTTTTGTTGTTGCTGCTGCTGCTGCTGGTGCTGGTGCTGCTTCTATTGTGTTATTGTGAACACGAAACTCACCTCCCATGATCATCGTGCACCGTGATATTAATCACTTTAAAAGGAATTCAACTACGTTCAATGAAATTGATCAAAACCTTTATATTGCAAAATCATATAATTTTGGTGATAGTTTTGTCGCGTGAGTTAATGTCTTGTAGAGTACAGGAATCATCCGTGTAATGGCAAGGTGTGTTATCAGCACAAATGGTGTTTAGTAACCAGCGTCATGGACGAACACACACATTAATAGTTTCCACCGGTACTCTCGTCGCTAATAATCGTGTTCATGTTACCATTCGTCCTTTTAGTGCTATTACATGAACCAATTCTAATTTTACTTCTGATACACTAATTGCATAATTGTTACTCGTAAAGCAGTAACATAAAACTGTGCCACTCTTGCTGCTATAATATTACACATATGAGCGTTGTTAATACCTCCAACCAAGGATTAAGAATATAAAATTAAAAGATTTCAAGCTTCAAAGAGGAAAACATTGATTATTTGGTGAACAGGTGAAGGTGTTTGCTCGCAAGTTTTAATCAAGGAAGACAACCTGCGCAGCTGAAATTGTTAAATCATGGAATGTATGGGGAGTAGATGCCTCAGGACTTGGTGTATGTAGAGGCATGTTCAGACAGGAGGGGCTGACAGGGGCTGTTCTGTCAGGTTCCCCGTAACCTAAATATACTTTGTCTTCTGTTACCATCAGCTGCATGTTAGTTCGAAAAAAACACGGCAGGTAAAAATGTATTTGTTTTAACCCATCACTTAACACACTGTGATGGTACTCGGCACAAACAAAAAACGGAAACTTTACAGAAAAAAAAGAGTTGCGAAAAAATACTTCTGTCTACCTGTTTTAAAGGTGACCTCTCAGTAGGTCTCTATAGGTGAGTGCACAGGTGCCTCAGGTAATGTAGACTGTTCTCCTCCTTCCCCACCTTTACGGTTCACTGACACTAACATCTTGACACACACACACACACACACACACACACACACACACACACACCACACACACACACACACACACACACACACACAGACACACACACACTCTGCTCGCTAGCTAAGTAATAAGATTCCCGCTTGTCCCTTTACAGGCTCAAGGCGCTTAATTTTAATGATGAGTGAACTGTTAGTGTCCTTGAGCAAGAGGATCTGGTTTGAAGGTTGTGAAAGGTCGCAGCCTTACCCATAAATAGATCGGTCTAAACTAGCAATAAGCAATCTCCGGGAGTGCCATAGCTGGAGATCACGAGTACATTGCGTGGTCCTCAAAATCGCACACACACACACCCTGGAAGATTTGGCCATAGAAAACGATGTGAATGTGTGTGTGTGTGTGTGTGTGTGTGTGTGTGTGTGTGTGTGTGTGTGTGTGTGTGTGTGTGTGTGTGTGTGTGTTTCGTCGGCAAGATGAGAGGCAAGAGTGAGAGGCGACGAAAACTTGGAGTGAGTTGAGTGGGTGAGGGGAGGAGGGTTAAGTCTGAGAGTTGAAAAATGAGGCAAGAGAAAAAGTGGACAGGGAAGGAAGCGTTAGCGGAAGAAAGGTGAAAACAGTGAAGAAAGAAGAGAGAGAGAGAGAGAGAGAGAGAGAGAGAGAGAGAGAGAGAGAGAGAGAGAGAGAGAGAGAGAGAGAGAGAGAGAGAGAGAGAGACAGAGACTACGGTTCATTCCTTAAAACCTGGTATCATGAAAAGTGCAATATAAAAATGATAAAACCTTGTATCATGTCATCACACTAGCAGTAAATGTTATGGGAAGGTTGCCGGAGAGGAGAAGAGATGCGGGGAAAGGAGGGGAAGGGAATAAGGGAAGGGAGGAGGATGACGTGAGCCTACTTATACCCTTCCCCTTCTGTATGTCATCGTCTCCTCCTTCCCATCCATCCTTCATCCGCGTCACCCTTCCTCTCTACCCTCACTTATGAGCCTTCTTGACTAACAGTTCACGATCATTATCTCTAGTCGTTTGCTGTTAATCTTGTCACCATTAACTACTTCGTCTTCCTACCCCTCCTCTTCCTCCTCTTCCTTTTCATCATTGTCATCATCACCATTATCATAATCATCAGGAGACACATCATTCCTTCGTCACCACCACCACCGCCACCACCACCACCACCACCACCACCACCACCACCACCACCACCACCGCCACCGCCACCCTGACACTGTTGATATCTCCATCCCTGTACCATTAGCCTCGCCTCGTCAGAATGTTACTCGCTCATTGAAGTGGAAGGTTTTAATCATTCACCGGAACACGGTAACACGAGGAAATTTTCCGTCATATTTAATCTAATGCAAATATAATGCCGTGCAAAGCCGTTTACTAATATTTTTATGTGAGTCTTTTTTTTATCTCATTCGAGGTTGTTAATGTATATATTATGCTCTTATCTCACGCCTCTTACTCTAATATTAATTTTTAAAATGTTTCTTTATGTGCTTGTGTGGTTAGAGGTTCATGGATTGCAATGTTTTTTTCAGTGAATGATTAGTGTGTGTGTGTGTGTGTGTGTGTGTGTGTGTGTGTGTGTGTGTGTGTGTGTGTGTGTCTTCTCTGTCTGCTTATCTTGTCAGTGTTCAAACGCGGGCTACACATATACACACTCCTCTCTCTCTCTCTCTCTCTCTCTCTCTCTCTCTCTCTCTCTCTCTCTCTCTCTCTCTCTCTCTCTCTCTCTCTCTCAACTCTCATCTAACAGTTAACTCGCTCTCCTGGCCTCCGTGTCCCCTTGCCAACGTAATTACCATACAAAACGCCCTCAGAGGCAAGTGTGGACATGAACCATCACACCTGAAAAGCCTCACCTTCACGTGTTGCTTGCTATTGAATGGACACACGCGGTAATTAAGTATTTAGTAATGTGACTTTGGTTGCTAGTGAGTCTGTATTGTTCTTGGTATGTGGCGGCGGAAGCAGGAGGAGGAGGCTGTGGAAATGTTATATGCTATCATGTGTGTGTGTGTGTGTGTGTGTGTGTTGAGAGAGGAGGTGGTGGTGGTCATTTGTCTATCATAATGGTGTTGTTATCACTATCACAGGTTGTAGGGAAAAATCTAATGTTTTATTCTAACTCCTCTTTTTCCTCTCCCTCCTCCTCCTCCTCCTCCTCCTCCTCCTCCTACTCCTACTACTACTACTACTACTACTACTACTACTACTACTACTACTACATTTCCATTCTTGATAAGTATGTCACATCAAATTTCGATAACCCACAACCTTGTCTCCTGATCCATTCCCTTCCTATTTCCCTTTGGCCCATATCTTCCTCCCTCCCTCGCAACACAACACACCACCACACAGCCCAGCTAATGGTGTGTCTAATCTCAAGGGTGTCAGAGGCGAGACGTGTGATTCTTGGAGGTGATGAAGCTCCTACCATCGCAACCATCACGATTTCCTTTCTGTAAACAACGTGTTAGTCTTGATTATGTGTACCTTGCTCGTCTTTCTTTATCTGTTTGTCTCTTTGTTTTAAGCTATGTAAAACTATATATGCAAAGGAGATAGTATGTAATTGGTTT
>JAPQNM010000021.1:5875164-5877664 GCA_029783475.1 Metacarcinus magister | reverse complement strand
GTGTTGCCTATACCTTCGGGCGAAATAAAAGAAAATTATTATTATTAAAAAAATAAAAGAGAGAGAGAGAGAGAGAGAGAGAGAGAGAGAGAGAGAGAGAGAGAGAGAGAGAGAGAGAGAGAGAGAGAGAGAGAGAGAGAGAGAGAGAGAGAGAGAGAGAGAGAGAGAGATTAATTTTCTGTAGTCCCGCCCCATAAACTGTTTCTCCCTCAAGTGATTATACCGAGAAGGCTGTTCACTTTCGTGTGTGTGTGTGTGTGTGTGTGTGTGTGTGTGTGTGTGTGTGTGTGTGTGTGTGTGTGTGTGTGTTTGCAAAGTGTTGACTCTACACAACCTTCTGGTGTTTCATATTTTCTTTAGCATTCTTACCGTCAAAATAACACACACACACACACACACACACACACACACACACACACACACACACACACACACACACACACACACACACATACACACACACACACACACACACACACACACACACACACACACACACACACACATGCACAGATTAGGTGTCGCAAGAATTGTTTATAAATCAGTGTAAAATATAGAAATAAGCTGCTAGGACACATATTTATATTATTTATTTGTTTGTTTGTTTGTTTGTTGACGCAATACTCTAATCCATTAAAACAATAACAACAATAAAAACAACAACAATAAATAGTTCAACATTTTTACGCGTCATACATCAGTTGAAACATAAACGAGATGGATTTTGAGCGACAACAATGCAAACAAACCAGTAAACACGACTAACACAACGATTGGTAGCGACACAAACACACGCTAAAACAAACAAACAAATAAAACAAACAAACAAAAACATTGTACTCTCCGGTAGGGTCGGCTTTTGGCCCTTCGCCATTTTTTTTTCCTTTCCTCTTTCCCCTTTTGACTTCCTTCCTCCTTTTCCCCTTATATCTCCTTACTCCATTTTCCGTTTTCACTCTCCTTTTTTTCTTTCTCCCATTAACTTCTCTCCTCCTCTTCCTATTTTTCTTCCTCTCGTCCTTCGATTTTCCTTTGAAATTTAATTCTTTTGCATCCTTCACTTTCATGTCCTCTTTTTTTCTCCCACTTTTCCTCCATTTCCATTCTCAGTTTTTCCTCCTTTCCCTTGAGTTTCATTTCCTACATTCCTTGGTTTTCCTCTCATCTGCGGTTCTCTTCCCTCCCTTCTTCCCAACCGCCATCTTCCTCACTTCATTTTCCACTTCCCTTGTTCCTCCTCGTCACCCAGGTACTTCAGATCATCTAAAGTTAATTACCTGAGGCGCTCCACCTACAACGTGACTAAGAACCCGCAAAATTGTATTGACGTGATATCAAAAGGTCCGCTAATTGTATCCTGTTGAGAGCAGAAGCTGGAACTTGGATGAGGTTGTGTCCAAGAAGAAGAAAAAAAATGCAATACGCCACGAAATTAGAGAGAGAGAGAGAGAGAGAGAGAGAGAGAGAGAGAGAGAGAGAGAGAGAGAGAGAGAGAGAGAGAGAGAGAGAGAGAGAGAGAGAGAGAGAGAGAGAGAAGTGTGACCTTGCCTCTCTCCCCCCGTTTGTGAAGTCAACATAAGGGATTTACATACTGGCACCTGGAAGACACACGACGTAATCTTGAGTCTCAACAACATATCATGGGATTGCAGGTGGATTAGACCCGCTCACCTGTGTGCTTAGGTGGACACTTTAGGTAATGCTGCGCCACTATGACCAGGTGACTTAATTTGGACACACCGCTCAGGTAAACTCAGGTAAGGCCTTCACTCTATGACCACGGAACTGAATTGTTAGGTGTGTGTGTGTGTGTGTGTGTGTGTGTGTGTGTGTGTGTGTGTGTGTGTGTGTGTGTGTGTGTGTGTGTGTGTGTGTGTGTGTGTCTGCGTGTGCGTGTGTCCAGGTATGACTTAGATGCAGGTTCTCTACTTAAATTTCTGCGGCTGAGTGAAGTTTTTTTTCCCTTTTCTTTCCATTTTTTCCGTCGTCATTCACTTGGCTGGAACACCTGTCTCGTGTGTGCTTCATGTATGTGACGTGTATCCCTTTGGGCCAAATTTTGCTGTGGAAATATGAGGCAGGTTGTGTTTGAACCCGCAGCTGCAGCCTCTCTCCTTCCCTTGTCCTTTCTCTCTTTTTGCTTTTATATCTCTCTTACACCTCCCCTTGTCCTCCTTCCTCCTCCTTCCTTTACACACATATTCTCTCTTTATTTTTTTCTTTCTCGCTCTCTCTTCCTCTCTTTCTCTCTCTTTTACAGTCTAGTATCTCTTCCGTCTTTCTCTCTACATCCTATTCACTCCTTGCACTTTGCTTTTAACACTCCTTCTTTCACTCCCACTGCTTTCTCTCATTTTACCCTTATTTTCCACTCCTTCTCTCTCTTTCTCTTTCTTTCTCTCTGCCCTGAAACAAGAGAAGCATTAATTTCCAGCTGTAGTTTATCTCTAAATTTTATGTTCGTCTTGGAATCTGCAAGGACTTCGTGGATTTGTCAACC
>JAPQNM010000021.1:5862664-5867664 GCA_029783475.1 Metacarcinus magister | reverse complement strand
GAGAGAGACTACCCGAGGATCTTCAAAGACTTCCTCCCATCAAATAAAACCGACAACCGGATGTACAAGTAATGTTTCTTGCTTATCTCTCTCTCTCTCTCTCTCTCTCTCTCTCTCTCTCTCTCTCTCTCTCTCTCTCTCTCTCTCTCTCTCTCTCTCGTCGGGTTTCTTTCTTCTTATATATCTAGTTGTTGATTATGTGTTATTCATGGTGGTGAAGGTCGGTGGTTCTCTATCTAATGAAGATTTATGGGAGTACTGATTTTTTTGTCTTTTTTTCTGATATATGGGTTGTCATTTTATTTCGGGTGCCTGACATGATTCTTTTTCTCCTTCAATCGCTCTCTCTCTCTCTCTCTCTCTCTCTCTCTCTCTCTCTCTCTCTCTCTCTCTCGCTCTCTCGCTCTCTCGCTCTCTCATTATTTATTTACGTTCACTTAATGTCCTCTCAAACTCAATTATGACTCGTTTAAGCTTGATATTCATATTGCTAATGTTATTTTGTTTAATAATTATATAGGTGCGTGCGTTTTATCAAATAAGATATACACGCATATTAACAAGAACATTTTAACGAAAAGAACCAAAGTTATACGAAAATGAAGAAAAAAAAATCAATTCGTGTTTTTTCTATCGGTGTTATTTTTTGGTGTTGACGTGATAGATGAGACCGCTAACCTCTGCCAATAGCACCCTTGTGATGGCGAGTCGAATCCTGTTTGTGCCAAGAAGTAAATTTGGTGTGGACTAAGAAGTGTCACAAGGCCTGATAAGACCATCCATCACATGACAAATGATGACACCTGAAAAAAGGCCTTTATATGTGACGTTTTTTTTTCTCCTCGAAGAAAAAAATAGCTAACAATTTTGGTTTTTGGAATTCCTTGATTTGTATTTGCTATTGATTTTGAGTTTGTTTATTTATTTATTCCATGAAAAAATTAGCATAGCTGAGCGTTAGGTTGAAAAATTGTACAATGAATGTGAAAGTTGAATTATGTCAGTCAGTTTAGTTAGCAAGGTGTGTTAATACTCGCCTCCACGACTGATTATGATTACAAATTCCCGAAAAAAAGTAACAGTAACAAGTAATTAAAACTACTCTTTAGGTGATTAAACGTATGTGTCACGTGGGTACCATTTGGAGATTAACTTGGAGCTTGCGATGATGATTAGAAGGATTTAAGTATTAATGAAGGCGTACTGGCTGCTTGTTATTAGCTGCTAATGATATCCCCCAATCTCTCTCTCTCTCTCTCTCTCTCTCTCTCTCTCTCTCTCTCTCTCTCTCTCTCTCTCTCTCTCTCTCTCTCTCTCTCTCTCTCTCTGTTGCAAGCTTGGCAAAGTTTATTTTGAAATCAGTATTTTTGCTTCGGTAGGTAATTGTTGCATGAAATTAAGTGAAGTCAAGTGAACATGTCAGACTGAAACTATCATTTTCCAGATTTCATTTTGATATCTACGTTCAGGATCAATACTGCCATCCTCCTCCTCCTCCTCCTCCTCCTCCTCCTCCTCCTCCTCTCCTCCTCCTCCTCCCCCTCCTGCTCACTCATTTTGTTGCTCCGTCTCATCCGTCTGTTCGTGGAGGCAGGAACCTTCCTTTCCCCACTAGGAAGCAGTGTATCATTCTACCTTTTCTCTTACAGGATGAACCTATGATTCCGCTCCTTTCATACGGCTCACAAAGATGGTTTCCCTTCCCATTACCCCATTCAACTAGCTCTATTTACTCCCCCTTCCCCTTAATACCCTGTTCTTCCTTCCATACTTTATCTCTCTCTCTCTCTCTCTCTCTCTCTCTCTCTCTCTCTCTCTCTCTCTCTCTCTCTCTCTCTCTCTCTCTTTCTCTTTCTCTTTCTGTCTCTCTAACCATCCGCCTCTATGATCCTTGCTTATCCATACATAGGAAATATATTTTTTATTGTGCTTTTTTTCCCGCTTTTCTTCCCTTCTCCATAATCCTCTCCCATTCCATGCCCTTATGAACACATCACATACATTATACATTCTAACCATGTCCTTATTTATTCATGGTTCTGACTCCTCCTCTTCTCCGCCTCATTCATTTCTCGTTTTTTTTTATCTTTTTTTAGGCAAATTAACATATATCAATTTTCAGATTTTTTTGGGTTTTTTATTTCTTGTCTTTTTGGTATTCATCGCGGCGTCATTTGTATTCTTATTACAAATTTTTTTTTTTTTATTATTTTTATTATACTGAGGGTTGTCTCCTTTCATTTCCCTTTTTCCATTGTCTGTCTCCTTAACACGGCTCATTTTCCTGTTGGTTTCGTCCTCCCTTTCATATCTCTGGCTCATTCCTCCCCTTCCCTCTCTCCCTTTTCATTCTGTTCTGTCCCCCTCTTGCCATTCATCCTTCTCTCTTCTCTTCTCTTTTCTTCTCTTCTCGCCTCTTTTTCTGCGATATGTCGGCAGTTATTTTTACACTTTTTATTTTTTTTATTTTTTTATTTCGTTCTTCCTTTCTCCCCACTATTTCCACCACTCCCTACCCACACCTATGTATTTTTTTTAATCTTTCTTTTATATTTTTTGTTCTTCCTCTCCCCCCCACCTCTTTTTTCAATCGAACTGCCTCTCTATCTATATTTATTCCATTTCCTTGCCTTGTGTCTGCCTTTCATCCGTTTTTGAACATTTATTCTGTAGAAAATTTGGTTTATTTTTTCTCTCCTGCTTTATTTAATTTCCTTCCCCTCTGCCGTTCAACTGATTTGCTTTCCCAGTTAGGCATAGTGTGTGCGTGTGCGTGTGCGTGTGTGTACATGTGTGTGTGTGTGGGTGTGGGTATGTGTATGTGTGTAGGGGGGCGTGTGTGTGTGTGCATTTCCGTTTTTCTCTCCATTTATTTGATATATTTCTTTATTTGTATTCTTTGTATTCTTCTTTTCTTATGCACTTCCATTTCATTTTCTCTATTGTGTCTGTTCTTCAGCCTTTTTTCGTAACAATATTTTCCTCCAAGGCTTCCTCTTTTTCTTATCATCTTTTTTATCCTCCTCATATATTTTACTCTTTTTCCTCATATTTCTTTTTCTTTCTCTATCTACTCCTCATCGTTCTCGTTCTCGTCATTGCATTCATCATCATCTTCTTTCTCGTCCTCTTCCCTCTCCTCCTCTTCCCTTTCCTCCTCTTCCCTTTCCTCTTCTTTCTCCTATTGTTACTTTAAAAAACTCGATAGTACAAGGCTCGCAAATCACCCATTGTCAATTACCATAAGAATAACAAGAAAATATCATTGCAGATTCATCAAGTACATTGGATGACATTTGAAAAGATTGGATTTTTCTCCGTGTTTCTCATTTTTATATGAATCCTAATCCCGTTGAGTTACGTTTAGACGAATGAGCTTCCCCTGCCACTGCTACGTGACTATTGTGGAATATCAATGATTCATAAGAGTCCCCTTTATTAATATTAGTATTTTCTTTTAGTATTACATTGCGGGAAAGTTTTTTTTTATATATACTTTTTGTAGATACCCGTTTTTATTTTCATAGATGCGTTTTGGAGTTCGTTGCACTTTTGTGTTCTCTCTCTCTCTTTCTCTCTCTTTCTTTTTCTCTTTCTCTTTCTCTCTCTTTGTGTGTCTGACAGCCTCCCAAGCAAAATTGCACATCACCACCTACGCAGCTCTCCCCTACCATCCTTCTGTTCATCAATTTCTCTATCTCTTCCATCTCTGACTGTCTCGTTCATTCAGTTCCTCCTCCACCCCCCTTTTCTCCCCTTGACTCTTCACCATCACCCTCATCCTTTCCTTTCATTCAATTCCTTTCCGTTATTCTTTCCCTTCTCTCTCTTCTCTTTATCATCCACTCTTACCATTTCCTTCTCTTTCATCCATACCTCTCATTCACCCACCAACACCCTCATCCCCTATCTATTCATCCCTTCCTTCCCTCTTCTCCTCTAGCTCTTCACCTCTTACGTGGCTACTCTTACCCTCTCTTCCCTTTCTTCCGCTTTTCAGTCTTCCCTCAAAAGGTTCCACAGAAGAGCCATTGTCTAGAGGTAGGACACGAAAGACTACTTACCTTCCTTGTCGGATCTCCTTCTAAGATGGAAGGTGAGGCTTAGGACTACAAGGTAAGGTTTAGGGCTCCAGCAGATATTTAACCTTCACCTGTCATGCCCTAGATAGAGAGTAATAGAAATAGGGACTTCAACTCTAGTTATTATTAGTGTTATTATTGTTATTGTTGGGAGTGGCCGGTATTGTAACACACACACACACACACACACACACACACACACGCACACAAGCAAGTAAACACATACACCTATACAAACACACATGAAGGAAGGAGAGAGAGGAAAAAATGAGGTAAATAGTAACCGGAAAGGTAAAGAAAACACGACAAACACACACACACACACACACACACACACACACACACACACACACACACACACACACCCACACCCACACCCACACCCACACACACACACACACACAAGTTTCTCGTGATTGCATGTTCTCAGCGAGGGTCAAGCAACATTGTTTCCCGCTGGGCTTCCCGGAATAAATAAATGCAGCATAAACATGTAAGCATATCAATAATACGTGGAGGGAGTATTTGTGAGGAGGAGGAGGAAGAGGAGGAGGAGGAGGAAGAAGAAGAGAGAGGAAAAGCAGATAACTTATATTCACCCTAATTGTTTTTGCTCTCTCTCTCTCTCTCTCTCTCTCTCTCTCTCTCTCTCTCTCTCTCTCTCTCTCTCTCTCTCTCTCTCTCTCTCTCTCTCTCTCTCTCTCTCTCTCCCGTTATGTTTCGTTATGTTGCTATCTATTTCTTCCCTTCCCCTCTCCTCACTCGCGTACTCTTCCCCTCTAACTTCTTCCCTTCTTCTATGCAGGTAACAATGTGCATGAACCTGTGTGTGTGTGTGTGTGTGTGTGTGTGTGTGTGTGTGTGTGTGTGTGTGTGTGTGTGTGTGTGTGTGTGTGTGTGTGTGTGTGTGTGTTCTAT
>JAPQNM010000021.1:5852664-5855164 GCA_029783475.1 Metacarcinus magister | reverse complement strand
TACTATAATGAAGACAATGATAGAAATATTAATGGTAATAATAATAATAATAATAATAATAATTATAATGCAAATGATAATAATGATAATAGTAATTGTTATTATTATTTTTATTATTATTATTATTATTATTATTATTATTATTATTACAATTATTATTATTATTGTTATTATTATTGTAATAATGATGTAAAATCTATTATGATATGTTATGTTAGTGACTACGATCTTTGTATTTCTATCCATTTAATCGTCTATGTTGTCGTCCTCCTCCTCCTCCTTCTCCTCCTCAGCTTCCTCTTTCGATACGGGTTGCTTGGATACGTCAGTAGGTTCTTCATGTTTTTGGTTGGATAGATTAGGTTTCCAGGCGCCAATACCTCATGTGTAAAGGTATTTTCTGGAATGGTGGTAGCGGCGGCGTGCATCATAGCAAGGCTCCTTCCTCTAAGAAGAGAAACCTAGGACGGGTACTTCAGGTAGCGAGCGATCAGGTAAGGTAATAGAATATCGGCCAATACCTGGATTCATATTGCGTTACAACTCCGACCAGGTGAAAAAAGAAAAGAAAACATGTAATAATACATCTGATATTATTTTGACATCAATCGGATGAACGGTGGAAAAAGAAGGGGAACTTTTTTTTTGTAGGAGTAACTTGTAAGAAAAGAACTTTTGTGGTCAAGATTATATCAATTTTGGAAGACGAATGAAACGTTATCTCTCTCTCTCTCTCTCTCTCTCTCTCTCTCTCTCTCTCTCTCTCTCTCTCTCTCTCTCTCTCTCTCTCTCTCTCTCTCTCTCTCTCTCTCTCTCTCTCTCTCTCTCTCTCTCTCTCACACACACACACACACACACACACACACACACACACACACACACACACACACACACACACACACACACACACACACACACACACACACACACACACACACATCCTCAAAGGTTACTTCAAGTCAAAAAGGTGATTTAATGAGCCTCTGGAGAAGGCACTGACTCAACAAAGTATAGAGAGGGAGGGAGAAGAGGACGGCAAGGAACATGAAACGAGCTTCTTGGTTTGCCGAGACACTGAGCAAACCTTGGAGTTGATGTGATATTGGGGCTGCCTCATCACCATTGGAAATCAGATATGAGCAGGGGACGGGATATCAAAGACACACACACACACACACACACACCAGTGATGGAAGATGTCGCGTATTCCTTATTTGAAAGAGAGAGAGAGAGAGAGAGAGAGAGAGAGAGAGAGAGAGAGAGAGAGAGAGAGAGAGAGAGAGAGAGAGAGGAGAGAGAGAGAGAGAGAGAGAGAGAGAGAGAGAGAGAGAGAGATTGGGAGGGGGAGGGGGATTTGTCAGCAATCTGTATTTATTGGAACACGCTGTTGTTGCAGTAAACTGACGGAATGTCGTTTCGTAGTACTCGTAATGTAGTCATGACATGGTGTGTGTGTGTGTGTGTGTGTGTGTGTGTGTGTGTGTGTGTGTGTGTGTGTGTGTTTTCCTGTAAGTATTAACGTTCACTTATACAACATGTAGTAAACACATATAACCTTCAAAAACACAATTACCATCACCTTTTTTTGTGGGGCTCAGATCTCACCTCCAGAAATGAAAAAAAAAATGATTTAGCTTTGTCCAGGATGAGAGTAACTTTATTGGGACTTCTCCTAAACTACTTTTTATGGATCGTCTGCAAGTGGCTATTTTATTACGACAGTGATATGAATGTATAGTCAATATTGAAACAATCCTTCATGTGTAAAGAAAAACAGATGCATGTCATGTTTACGCAACCCTGTGTTAGCTGTATTCAATCTTTAACCTGCTAGCGTGTGTAAAAATATCGAAAAATACCATGTGTAGCGTATGGAGGATTAGTTATATATGCGAGCGTTATCTGCACGTGAAGCGAAGAGATTTATGCGTCGATATAGATAAAATTGTACAATAGAGGGGAACAGGGAGGCGTGACTATCTACGTGCCAATATATCAAGTCTCCGAGGGAAGCTGAGGAATGCTTCGAGGTACCGCATTCCCTCTTCAAGCCGTGGGAGGAGGAGGAGGAGGAGGAGGAGGAGGAGGAGGAGGAGGAGGAGGAGGAGGAGGAGGAGGAGGAGGAGGAGGAGGAGGAGGAGGAGGAAAAATAGAAGCAGCAGCAGCACGAGTAATGGTGTAGGAGGTTGGTGCATAGGAGGGAGACGTGGTGTAGGAGGAGATAGAGGAGGTGTAGGTGTAGGTGTAGGAGTGGTGTGTCGTGAGAGGCATGACTGGTTTCGTTCCCACATGGCTGAGCAGCACAAGATGGCTCTCTGGTGACATGCTCTCCATCTTGTCTGGAGTAACGAGACCCTCGGTTCGAAACCCAGTCTAAAGGGAAGCTATTTGTCTCTTTTACCCATTCTGGTACATATACGTTCATAGGCGTTCATACATGTAAACAGACACACACACACACACACACACACACACACACACACACACACACACACACACA
>JAPQNM010000021.1:5827664-5850164 GCA_029783475.1 Metacarcinus magister | reverse complement strand
GAGAGAGAGAGAGAGAGAGAGAGAGAGAGAGAGAGAGAGAGAGAGAGAGAGAGAGAGAGAGAGAGAGAGAGAGAGAGAGAGAGAGACGTACTTTCCCCAGTATGTGAATGGTGCCTCATTAATATATCATCTCAAGGGAAATAGTTGATCCTATATAATTAACAGATGCAGTGACAACCAGGTACTCCCACGGTAATCGACCCACGGTACATTTTACTATCACCTTTACATTCCCTGTTGCAACATTTATTTTTACTCCCTCCTTGCTGTAAATGTAGGCGCTGCTGTACCCAACGTCCTCACTTGCCTGACATTTTCTTACTAGTCTCTATTCTTTATGTATTATGTGTATTTATTCATGTTATTTATTTTTTTTTTATATCCCTTCTGTGTCCCTTTCTTTTTCGCTTTATCTTTTTCCTTGGCGTGCTTGTCCTCGCTTAATGGATCTTTCGGCGCCGGTAACGCTGTGGTGAGGTATGTTATGCAGGTGATTACTGGGAAGGTGAACATAACTCTCTCTTTCTCTCTCTCTCTTTTTTTTTCTCTTTCATATTTGTTTGCTGAATCACCTCACGATTTTTGTTTTTGAGAGAGAGAGAGAGAGAGAGAGAGAGAGAGAGAGAGAGAGGGAGAGAGGGAGAGAGTATAGGTAGACGGACATGCATAGACAAACTTGCAGACGGACAGAAGTAGGTGCTTTGTGGTGCTGTGTCTAGAGTCTCCGTAAAGGTTTTGAGTCAAGTGGCGCATTAAACCCGCTTAACTCGGGCTCAGAATCACCTCGGTCACGCAGAGAACAAGGACTGGACGCTACCTGGGCTTAAATCCGGGTGTGTTTCAGTGTTTTAAGTCTTCTTTTTTTAAGGCTACCTGGTCTGCTTGCCTTGGAAAAAAAAATTGTTTGTGTGTGTTTCTCTTGTGTTTTATAGTGGAGCGTGTTTAGAAATAATAGTTATGCATGTTTTGGAATTATTCTCTACTATGAATTTGTATTTTGTGATGTTGCAAAAGAAATAATGTATCCCAATATTTTTCTTCATAGGAGGTGTATGTATACATATACTCACCATTCTTTTGCCTGTATGTTCGTGTTTGTCCAAATCCACTTTCTGTTTATATTAATACCTTTACTATATTATTTATGTCAGTTTGATTATAGTATGAACTCTATTTTCATGATTACCGCTAAGCTATTATTTCTGTCAGTCTGATTATACTGTACTTTTTTATGCATATGACGTGTATACATGAGGGATTGAGTGGCAGGTTTCCAGGAAGTAACTAATTCAATAAAGAGCACATTGGGGAACTGCCAGCATTGCGGAAACACTATAGGCAACACGCAACACACAATTACATCAGCACAAAGCACAGCACCAGAAAAAAAAGTTATCCTGCCACTCATATTTTTGTCCCCTTTTTATCTTTCTCTTTGTAATGTGTTCACTGAAGCTTACGGAACACCAGGTGGCACTCAGTCTGCCTTACACACGTCACTCAGGTGTGTGTGTGTGTGTGTGTGTGTGTGTGTGTGTGTGTGTGTGTGTGTGTGTGTGTGTGTGTGTGTGTGTGTGTGTGAGTAATTATGTGAGAGAAAGAGAGAGAGAGAGAGAGAGAGAGAGAGAGAGAGAGAGAGAGAGAGAGAGAGAGAGAGAGAGAGAGAGAGAGAGAGAGAGAGAGAGAGAGAGAGAGAGAGAGATAATGTGTTTGGTTAAGGCTTAGATGTGTGGTAATTTGCATGTCATGTGTCTGTGATGATTCCAGTGAAAATTCCAGTTTTTATTCTGCAGGTGACACGTGTTTTGCAATACGTGTAGGTGTTATTTGCATCAATCTTACTTTTTTCTCATATTCTTCGAGCTATTCTCACTTTTTTTTTTCCTTGTGCAGGTCATGTGATTTCGGTAAGCCCTTCCTCCCTAACACTGTGTTCTGACTGTGATACGTACGGTATTTATGTTTACTGGGCCAGAGCAGACTATAGAGTACTGCCCAGTTTGATTAATTTGTTATCGACACAATCTTGTTTAAGGTGTGACTAGTTATCTTTTTCTTTATAGTTTGATATCTGTATCTATTTATCTATCTGTCAATGTTCATCTGTCTATCTATCTAATTATCTTTATCTATCTATTTATCTATCTTTCTATATTAGTTTATATAACTGGTGTATAGTATACGGTATACATTGACTCCCTTCGTACCTTTATGTATGAAATGTGTTCTGATGTGTAGGTAGAGAAGCATCACAATATTCGTAGAATGAAGGTATGACGTACATTTGACATGTTTTACAACGCTATTTTAATAACAGATTAAAATTTTCAAAAGCAATTATTCCCAACACACGTATAAAAAATTAATTTAATGTTAATATACATCAGAAGTAGAATAATTTTCACCTTTTTCAGTGGATATTTACAAAACAAAATTTTGTCAACCAGACTTTGCCGCCAACAAATTTCACGCACCAGAAAATATCTCACTCATATTTCTTTTGCATTTTTCTTCATGGCAACTTGAATCGAAAGTCATGAAATTATATAAAAAAAGTAAATAAACAAATATAGTTTTACTAGATCAGCAGAAATAATAGAGAGGCAGCCACTTACATTACAGTTCTTAGGAAATAAATCAGGACACTAATGAAAATAAATATAAGATGAGACTTAATAATATTATTGGAGCTTTCCACAACCTGGCTGTGACCCCCAAGCCTGCCTGCAGCGCCCTTCACATGATGAGTGAGCCAAGGCCGCCCACTCCACCCTCACTCCTGCGGTGGCTCGTTGTCTCATGGAAGAGCTTAACCTTCCTCTTTATGCGTGGAAAATGTTCCTGAGCGCAATCCCCGAGATGCCTGTCAGGGCGGGGAGGCGGCAGGGGAGGGAGTCATTGAGGGTTGGGGGCAGGGATGGAGATGCGTTGAGGAAACTTGCCTTAGGCAAGAGTAAGCTAAGGAGGGTGAGTTGTTCTTGTGTGGGTTGATTGTATTATATATAATTTTGTGGCGCTGCTTCAAGGTCACCTGGGCGTCGTCTTGAGTTGAAGGAGCAAGGCAGGGAAGAGGGATGCCTTGTCTTCTCATCTCGCTTCGTGTCCTACGTGTCGCGCGTTGTTAGTGATTTGTCTCATGGTCAGAGTACTTAGTTTTTCTTCCATCCCCTTCCCTTCCTCCCCCCTTCCCCTCTTCTCCCCCCCCCCCATCCCTCCCCACTCATCTACTCTTCCCCTATCCTACCCCCACCCCCCCCTCCTCTCCCTCCTCCCCCCCCTCCTCTTTCTTCTCTCTCCTCTCCCTCCCTTTTCATCCCTCTCCTCCTACCCTCCTCCCCTCATCTCCTCTCTCTTCTCCCCCCCCCATCCCCCCCACCCCCCCCCTCCTCTCAAGCTGATCACCGAGCGACCACGTCCCTTTTAGTACCCCGCGCCGGTCAGCAGTGCACACAACCCCTGCGCCTCCCCCTCCTCTTAGCTATACACTCGGTAGTATCATCGACCCCATCTTCTACGGGGCAAAGCTAAGGCTGAAGGCAGAAGGAGAGAGAAGGAGGGTGAGGGAAGGACAGTGTGCAAAGAAACAAGAGGATGACGATAGCGGGTGAAGAGCATAGTAGCACACACAGAAGACGAAAAACAAAGCAAGAAGTCGGAGCGACTGGCCAGGAAATAATATGAAAACCTTTTAGCGGAATACGAGCGTGAATTATACATGTTGTTTCTTAATGGATTATTCTGCCTCTTCTCATGACGAAGTGAAGTGGCTCGCTTAATTTTTCTTTATGGCAAAAATGCAAATTAAATGCATTCTTGAATTATTAAAAAGACAGGTGCTTTTCGTAGGAGATGGAGAGGGTCTGATGGTGGTGGTGGTGATGGTGGTGGTGGTGGTGGTGGTGGTGGTGGTGGTGGTGGTGGTGGTGGTGGTACAAAATGACTGTAGTTTGTGGATTAAACACGAACAAAAATCCTGTGACCTTGTGTTTGTGTTTACCTTAATGTAAGAAAGATATTAGGATTTTCTCTTTGTTTTCTCTCTCTCTCTCTCTCTCTCTCTCTCTCTCTCTCTCTCTCTCTCTCTCTCTCTCTCTCTCTCTCTCTCTCTCTCTCTCTCTCTCTCTCTCTCTCTCTCTCTCTTTCTCGTGAGACACCCGGATATAACATTGCTACTTGGTGTATTTTTTTGCCGGCACTAACCTGCGCAAATCAGCACACCGCGTCACGGAGAGCGGGATTGGAGCCAAAAGGTTATAGAAGGTGGCACGGACTCAGACCAGCACGGACACGATCATGGACGTCAATAACCTTTGTAAGAATAGACGCACGTGCAAGTCTGACACGTACACATGCAAATCACTAACTTTATGAGCCGTGCGTGCAGGTGACCAGGTAAGAGTTGCGTGGTGTGCTGGACAAAATGACAGGTGTTGAATAGGTTAAATCCACCCCCTCCCTCTCCTCTCCTCCTCCGTAACCACTTCTTGTCCGTGCCCGTGAGTATCCATGACGAGGCAAGGCGGAAGGAATAACAGTGCAGGAGTAACACCAATGCTAACCAAAACGTCCTTGCCCTATTTATTCTGCCTTCGTTACGTGGCTGTGATTGCTGGTCGTGCTGTGGTCTGCATGAACCTTCGCCTCTGTCGCTGCGTCGTGGCCAAAACCATGGTAAAAAAAATTGAGTTGAAGAAGGAATTGAAGAAAAAGTGTTAGTCCATTATACTTCGTTGACTTGAAAAATATTTATATGAAATCTAATTTATACAGTTATATTTCCGTGCACGTGAAAAAGAGAGGCATGTGAGCGACAATTTAGACATTATATAAATTATGAAATGAAAAACTGATGGACAAAATAAAGTATAAATATTTACGTGTACTGGATGCCCTCTCGTCACATTTTTTTTATTTTTCAACTTATATTTTCGTTTGCTAATATTAGTGCGACATAATAAATCTACCTACTGGTGGGAATGTAAGCTTTGCCCGACGACTGGGATTATATTGATCCTGGCGTCACAGATTGAAGCTCCAGCATGGGTACACACTCGCCGGCACACCTACACTCACCTCAATGACCTCGGCGGGCTGGGAAATTGCTACATCCGGCTCCTTACTGTATAATGTATCACCGGAAGTTACAGCGAACCCACTACTACGAAAGTATACGAAGGGGGGGACTATGATTCCTATGTTTTACGAAATAGGGAAATATATAACGAATTTAATATAAGAAAGTGACCTAAGGCAGCCACCCCGATTCTTCAATGCGAATGTTATAGCAAAATATAACTCGCAAAACATGACTCGCGAGCTGCTGCATCACGTAATCAGATGCAGTAATCCGGCCTTCAAGTTCTAATTATGACCAGGTATCAGTGAGGCGTGTATCGTGATCGTCAGAGAATCCATAACACAATCCGCTGAGGCAACTTCCCCGACACAAAGGGTGCAGCTTCATCCCCTGCGGCGTGCGTTTGAAACTCATTAAGACTTTCCACCATCATTACTTTTATGGTGTTTTGTTTTGCTGTGTGTGCCTCGATGAACTCAACAGCTTGTGTGTGGGTGTATGTTGTATATTTTTTTTGGATCATTTCATAGTGAGGATATATATGGAATGTTTGTATATTATAGAGATGCAGGAAAAATAAAGTTAGACACCAGGGATGATATATACATAAATACATTAGAAGTAAATGGGGTGTGCACGCATAAGAAGGAAAAAAAAGGCATAAAAGATCCCAGTTAAAACTCATCTTTCTCCTCTTATGACGATTCCAAAACATATAAAGAAGTGTTCATTGTTTATTCTGCCGAGTGTGTGTACCATACTGTTGTTATTATTCATTTTTCACTGGGTGGTGGATGTATAATGTGCGTATAACTATGGACTCACACACTCATGGGAAAAATGCTGGGATACTGTGTGTGTGTGTGTGTGTGTGTGTGTGTGTGTGTGTGTGTGTGTGTGTGTGTGTGGAGGAAAGGGACATCGTCATCTAAGTCGTTACTAACCATGTATGAGAGAGAGAGAGAGAGAGAGAGAGAGAGAGAGAGAGAGAGAGAGAGAGAGAGAGAGAGAGAGAGAGAGAGAGAGAGAGAGAGAGAGAGAGAGAGAGAGAGTACATTTCCCAAGCAACATTTAACTCCAAAACAAACACTGCTACTCCTCTTGCACTCTGATTTATGGCTGCCTGGAACTTGCTAATGACACCCTTCCAGTTTGGCTTTGGATCCTCTCCTCTCGTTTTCCTTTCTCTTTTCGACTTCTCTTTTATCGTCTACTTTCTCCTATTCCCTTGTTCCATCTAATTTTGTTTACTTTCATCCTTTCCTCTCCTCACATTTCTCTTCCTTTACTACTCTTCTCTTCCTTTCCAGTCTCTGACACGCACTTTCTCTTCCTCACTCTAACCAAGTTTACCTTACTCAACCCCTCTTCTGCAGTATCCAATCACCCTATGCTTGCCCGTTCCTCCCTCACCCAGCAATCCACATGCTGCCTCCTTTAACCTTTCACAACCCCTACACCATCTCTTCCTTCTCTGTACTGCTCCCCTGCTAAATTTTCTTCTTCTATCCTCTCTGCCTGCAGCCTCCTCCTTCATCTTATTATATCCCCTTTCCCTCTCCCATTCCTGGACTCAATCGCCATTTCTTCCAGCCAGCTTCCCCTTTCTCGCTTACTTCCTCTCCCCGCAGAGAATCACTGGCACCGAAAATTAAGTTGGTCGTCGATACTACAAATAAATCCCAGTTCATGGTCACAGTGACCCAGAGTTTTAATTTTCTTAAAGGTGAAGGTACATTTTTTTCTTTTATTATGTCTTTCTATGGATTATTTCCTTTGCTTCTTACTGTTTTTTAGTAATATATAACAAAGTTTTATCAGACGACAGGACGTGTGATAGACAAAAATTTTTCACTGCTGTTTATTCCACAGACGTGCACGGAATTCTTAACGATGATCACGTATTAATATAATTTTTCATCCATTTACCATTTACTGTTGGTCGTGCTATTTTAGGCAAATTATAAGATAAGAAACACGGTGATAAAGAGCAGACAGTCAGCTTATCGTGGGTGTTTATGTGGTGGTCGTGCTGTGAATCCCAACAAGATATACACACTTGTTTATAATAATTTCTTTTTCTAGCACCAATGAGGACGCAGAGTAAGCCATTATTCTCCTCCGCCTGTTTCTGGGTTGAACATTTAAAATATTCAAGACAATGCTGCGGCAGAAATTCACTTAATGAGATGCTTGAAAGAAGAGCGTTTATATCTTTACAGCCAAGACCAGGACACCCCGGAGCTATTGGTGTCCCCAGGAGGCTGATGGACTGGCCCTCTTACCCTCCCGTTATTCCATCCCCCTCCCCTTCCCCCCCTTACCTCCCCGGCACACGAATGACCCTCGGGAAAATTGGGTGAATATTTGTTTCCTCCTGTTTAATTTAATGGAGGATGGAGTGTGGTTTATTTGCGTGCCTGCTGCAGTGGTTGTGTGTGTGTGTGTGTGTGTGTGTGTGTGTGTGTGTGTGTGTGTGTGTGTGTGTGTGTGTGTGTGTGGGTGTATGTGTATAGGTACTTTCTCCTGTGTGTTCTAACGTTGTATTTCCTATTGTTGTTCTATTTTTTTAACGTTGACTCGATTCTACTGTCTATTCCCTCAATGGTTTGCGTATTTTTTCTTCTTCAACTTTACAATATAATTCTTCGCGTGTAATTGAATTTATCCAGGTGCGTAGTTTGTGTGTTGGCCCCAAGAACACCTGTCACTTCAAGATCGTTCACGTTAATTAAGGACCACGCATGCTGCCTCTCTGCTTCACTGCCTTGCTCTCCCTATCTCTGTCTCGCCTTCCCTTCCTCCCCTCCCCTCCTCCTCCTCCTCTTCTTCCTCCTCCTTCTCTTTGTGTGCAACCCTCTACTTCAAACTGCTCCTCTTCCTCTTTCCCTTTCCCTCTATTTCTCTTTCTTTCTCTCTCTCTAACTCTCTCTCTCTCCCTCTCTATCTGTATTTCACTCTGTTTCTCACGGTTGTTTTTTTTTCTTCATTCTTCCTCTATTCGTCCCCATCCTCCCTCTTTTCTCCATTTGGTTCTTCTCCGTGCGTTCAATTTAGCCTCTTTGCCTCCCTGCCTCCTCTTCATCCTCCTCTTCTTTCCTTCCATCGACCTCTGTTTCCCTTTCCCTCGCTTTTCGTTTTTCTTCGTCTTTGTGTCTTCATTCCATTTCCCTTTGACCACTAATTGTACGTGTCTTCTTATCTATCTCTTTGTACTTACTTTGCCTTTTCTTCCCTCTTTATTTTCACATTTACTTTGTGTAGTTTTGTTCCTGTGTCTCTGTTTAGGTGTATTCTTGTATTTCTTTTGTATGTCTTCTTCCTTGTCTTGGTCCTTCCGCCTTGCCCTGACACCCTTCTCATCAGGCTAATTCCACGTCTTGAGGCATGTCTGACGCCTCCACCACCGTCTTGTCCTAACCCACACCAAAAGAAAGACGGAAAGTTGTGAAAATTCTAACCACGCGAAAAATTTCCTTTGGCAGAGAATCGTGTGGGTGTTGTGGTGGTTTCAGTACCTTCGTCACTTTCTCTTTTGTGTGGTGGTGACTGTGGTGGTCTATGTTCACTTGTTTTCTGTGTGTTGTTTTGTTTGTTAAAGGGGTTGTGGAGGGAACTGAAGTGGTTATTGCTTTGTTTTAATAGTTAGTGGGCCGTTAACTTTGTTTTGATAGTTTCTTCGTGGCAAGAATAAAACAAAGAGTAGACGCATTATGTAAAAGGAAGGTCTGGCATTAATATACATAAGCGATTACGTGTGTTCAAACGAAGGCTGGGATAGTCAGTTTTAGGAGGAGGAGGAGGAGGAGGAGGAGGAGGAGGAGGAGGAGGAGGAGGAGGAGGAGGAGGAGGAGGAGGTTGGTGGTGGTGGTGGCAGTGGTGGTTTGGATAAACGAGCAGGGAAGGCTAAGGAGGCGGAGAAGGAAGGAAATAAGATAAGTTTGTGCAGAAGAACAACAAAATGATGAAAACTGCATGTACGAGGAAGATGATAGCGGAACGTAAGATGATGATGATGATGATGATGATGATGAGATGATGATGAGGAGGAGGAGGAGGAGGAGGAGGAGGAGGAGGAGGAGGAGGAGGAGGAGGAGGAGGAGGAGGAAGAAGATGACGAAATAGAAGTTAGAGTCACAGGAAATGCTAGAAGACGATGCAGGAAGAGGAGGAATAGCAGCTGCACGATGAAGGGAGACTAGGAGGATGTAACACGCAGGGAGGAGAGAGGCGGAGGAGGAGTCATTCCCACCAAGCATGGCAACATAAATTCCACAAATGAGTGTATCTTGGTATAAGCTGCAAGAGTAGTGTTTACCTTGAAGGCGACAGGCACGTGTATGTGTGTCTGTTTATGTGTGTGTCTCGTGTGTGTGTGTGTGTGTGTGTGTGTGTGTGTGTGTGTGTGTGTGTGTGTGTGTGTGTGTGTGTGTGTGTGTGTGTGTCTCTTAGCCTCACGCTCTGGTGCCCCTCGCCGCCCCTTGCCAGGTCTCACAGGAGTGTCTGGGATGAACGAGAAACAAGTGAAAAACATCTACTGATCCTCCTTTTGTCGTGGACTGAAAATCCTCGACTTCAAGGTTTGCAGTCATGAGCGCTGCGTCTTTGCCAGGGGAGTGTGGCACGCCCGGACGTCTCACTTGCAAGGAGGTCACACGTAATGAATAATAGTTTTATTTGTGTGCGTGCCAAGGGGTTCACGGCCATCGCCATTACCCGTATATCTAACACCTTCCCCGTGCCTCGATCTAACGCTACGTGACGCAAACAGTAAGTACCATTTACACACGTGTTTATTTCTATGTCACAGTAATTTTCCTGCTGGGGACGTGTCTAGCATGCCACTGCGGAGGACCACAACGCACCTCGGAGGCGGGAAATGCAGGGTACTACAAACAGCACCGCCAGGCTTTACAAATTACATGTCAGAAACAGGTACTTTACGATGACGTTAAGGCTGTGTGTCAGGTTGCCGGGGTTGTAAGGTGCGGGAGGAGGTCATGGGGATGCTGGGGATTAGGGTTAGGGATGCAGAGAGAGAGAGAGAGAGAGAGAGAGAGAGAGAGAGAGAGAGAGAGAGAGAGAGAGAGAGAGAGAGAGAGAGAGAGAGAGAGAGAGAGAGAGAGAGAGAGAGAATAAAGGCACCGTCAGTTTGCAAGTTGTCATCATGTTGTGGGAGTAAAACTTTTCCCCGTGTCTGATATCCTATTTTCCTGTTTAGCTTTCCCTTTACTCTCTTTTCCTTTGTGTCCTGATTGCTTTTCTGGGTATTAGCAGTTGAGTGCATTATTATTTTTTTTTGGGTTGACTTGTGATGGTTGCGTTTCGTACTACATTAAATAGTTTGTTGTTTCATTAATTAACGTGCAGGCAATTAATAACGGATGTTGTGTAATGTTTCATAATATATATCTGTTTTATGTCATTTATTTCAGTACCAAGAGCTATTAATGAAGGAGAAAAGTCTATAATTTATCTCCCTTTGTTCTTTAATATCCAGTACTAAACCGTAGTGCCTTTCCAGCCCTCTTTGACAGCCATTAGCCGCCCATCTGGTAGCCCTATTATCTCCCATAAGTTAAGTATCCCATTAGTGTGTCTCCTCCTTCGGTTGTGTACTATTTCATCACTAAACAAGACACTAACCACACCTCACCCTACCCTCACCACACCCATACACCCCTTGCTTCCCTTACCCTTCACCCTTTGACCCTTTGCCTTCATCCTCCCTTCATCCCCCTTTTATCATCTAAATTCTGATATCCTCATTTTCTCATTTTTCTTACCACCAGCTTTCTTCCTTTTTTCCTTTATTTTTGTTCTCTCCATTCATACATTTCCCTTCTATTCATATTTTTCATTTAAGTCACTCTCGCTTTATCCTTCCCTTCCGCCTGTCGCTTGAGCTGCCACGTGCTAACCATAAAGTGAAGGAATACATCGAATAACCATAGTTGGGTGACGCTAACCTACATTTTCCTTATCACTAACTGCTGTTTGATGTGCTGTGGGTGTGTGTGTGTGTGTGTGTGTGTGTGTGTGTGTGTGTGTGTGTGTGTGTGTGTGTGTGTGTGTGTGTGTGTGTGTGTGTGTGTGTGTGCGTGTGTGTGTGTGCGTGTGTGTGTGTCGGAAGTTGTGTTAGTAATGTCTGGATTGGATTAGGATATTACTAGTGGTGGTGGTGGTTGTGGTTGTGGTAGTGATGGCAGGGAAGGCGTAGACAGCCACACACTTGTCGTTACGGTTACAAAACACCCTTTGAGAGATGCTTAAGGGATGAGGGAGCCATGCACATTTCACGCTGACTCTCCCTGTGTGCTCTCAGACTGTTTAATTCATGTCTCAATAGTATCAGAGAACATTTGTAGTCTGTTCTATCCATATGAAATCTTTGTTCTGTCATGCAACCCTGCACGCGCGTGTATATAAACACAAACTTCAAAGCTATTCAAACTCCGGAAACCTTGATTAACCATGCATCAGAATTCCTTTCACTAGTAAACTCAGGAACGCTAGCTTGTTATGTACGTCCATCCTGCTTTGATTTGCAATATTCAGAGAGGATCAGCAAAACACCTTAAACACATTACATAATTCCTCTCCGAATTATTCAATGCCTGAATTTGATGGAATTGCGATTCAGTTGTATTTTTCATTCTTATTTAACTTTTATCCGTTGGTCATTCTCTTATCCACATTAGAAAATAGTAATAGCTTTCTTTCTCTTTCCTCACCCTCACCTCAGCGCACCCCGCCCACCATCAGCTTGCACAGCCCCACCCACTGTCTCCTAAAGTTTGGTCAAGGTTAAGAACAGAGCTAAAGGAGGTGAACGTGAGCTGAACACAACCTCTCTTTTTTTTTCTTCTTCTCTCTCTCTCTCTCTCCCCCCCCCTCTCTCTCTCTCCCCCCCCTTATTCCGTCAGAATGCAGCTTCATATCCTCCCTTTACAGATACTTTCTTATTCCTCTGCTCGGAGCGTGTAAGCACGAGGCCGCCTCATGTAACAAGGGAATGTAAATATTTCTCCTTATCCACTCATGGAACACCTTTCATCTCATGCCTGGACCCGAAGTGTTTTCATTGTCCTGCTCCTGTGAGGGTGTAGGATGGCGGAGGGACGGAGGGAAGAGGATCGAGAGGGAAGGAGAGAGGGTGGGTGTATTATTTTTTCCTCCTCCTCTACCTCTTCTTCCTCGTTGTCCTCGTACAGGTGTGAAATGCAATCAGTCAAGTGTTCCATACCATCATCGCTCAGGTACTTTTTGTGTCTCTTGCATTGAAGTTATCCACTCTTCACTCAATAGACTGAATCGGCCTTCCACCTTTTTTTATCCCTCCATTTTTTCCTCTCCTTCATTGTATCAGTTTATGGCGGGAAATGCGATACTTAGGATAAAAATGGAAGACCTCATTATCAACTTTGCGTCAGGGAGATGGTAAGTGAGGGAAGCCGATTAACTACTCTATTGACGATACTGAATTGTGTCTTTTCATCCGGCCAAAGTTCGTGCAAATGTTTCAACGCTGCCTTCCAATTACATACAATAAGTCTTATAGATTTATTCACCGCATGACAAGGAGCCTCAAGTCACATTCCAACGATACATTTTCTCTTGACATTTTTACCAACCAACACGTTAACAATGCTCTTGGCTCACCTGTCGATAAAATAATTGTCAGGTGAAGAACTCATAGCTGTTCACTTCTCTTTCTACTCCTTACCTTTGTTTCTTCTTCTCCTACAAGCTTCTCTGTTCAATTATTTTACATATTCTACTCCTCTTCCTTTTCTCCTCCCCTTCCTCCTCCTCCTCCTCCTCCTCCTCCTCCTCCTCCTCTGCTATGCTCTCTGATGTGCAAGAGTTCAAGGGAGCTGTTACATTAGTGGGAAGAGGTCTCCTTCATCCCACTCTCTATGGTGTTATAAGGATAAAGTGGGAGATAGGCAAGAAAACGTCCGGGAGAGAGAGAGAGAGAGAGAGAGAGAGAGAGAGAGAGAGAGAGAGAGAGAGAGAGAGAGAGAGAGAGAGAGAGAGAGAGAGAGAGAGAGAGAGAGAGAGAGAGAGAGTAATTTCCATACAGTCCAACGCTGAGACTCCACCACAAACGTCACCTCCAACGGCAATGATTCCTTCTTTCACACTTTTCTTCCTATTCATCTATTCTCTCTTTCCTCCTCCTATTCCTCCTCCTTCGCCTCTTTCTGCTTGCATTCCTCACCAGGCATTTCCAATTTTTATGTCAATACTACCACCGCCACTACCATTTCCTCCTCCTCCTCCTCCTCCTCCTCCTCCTCCTCCTCCTCCTCCTCCTCCTCCTCCCCCCACACCTGATCGCCACATATGCTCGTTCGATTCGCAGGTTTTGCTTACCTTCACCTGGGCATGTAATTACAGGTTAAATTTATTTGATATTTTTTTCTACCTGTATTTTTTTTCGACGTGACTTTTGATGCGTGTTTATATTTAGTATACATGATTAAAGGTGAATTTCAGTATCCCCCGAATTTTTTTTTTTTTTATTCAGTACATTTGCTTTGGTTATATATGTACTTTGAACACATTTTTTTTTATTACATTACTATTTGGAATAATGATGTATTGAAATAGAGATGTATTTATAAGTAGTGATAAGGAGTAAATAAGTAATAAGGATGAATAACTAATGAATAAGTAATAATAATAAGTAACAAATAAATAATAAGTTAATAAGGAGTAATATAATAATTTTTAACGAGTCATTAGCTGAAGGATGGTGATGGTAGTGTATTCCTGCGACAAACTCATTACGTAGTGCATTCAGGAGGTAGATGTCGTAAGAAATGCGTTAATTGCCTGCACGGTGGTTCTTGCAGCAGTGGTTATAGCGTCACCGGTGCGTCATCAGTCATCAGTCATCACAACGTCATAAGCAGGTCACACACTTTCGTCATTGCACTCCACCAGCTGCACGCAACCACATCATCACCAGGCTAAGTTAAGGTAATGGTACTAAAATTTCACCATATTTCGAAATGACTTGTTGCCGCTTGGTTTTACACACACCCACACACACACACACACACACACACCTACACACACACAAAAACATACATACATACATACATCATACCTACATACATGCAAGCACGCTAATTAAAAGTCAATACCAGTTTGCACCACGTCCGGTGTGATAGGATTGTTGTGAAATTTATGCAAACATTCCATTTTGAAAGTATTGGTATCAAACATGTTTTTTCCTCAAACTTTATATAAATTGTAGGATTGAGACATGAGAGAGAGAGAGAGAGAGAGAGAGAGAGAGAGAGAGAGAGAGAGAGAGAGAGAGAGAGAGAGAGAGAGAGAGAGAGAGAGAGAGAGAGAGAGAGAGAGAGAGAGAGAGAGAGAGAGAGAGAGAGAGAGAAAAAAAGAGAGAGAACCCGTCAAACAAACATAATTAAAGACAGCAAGGGAGGGAGGGAGGTAAAAGTGAAAGGGAGGAAAGAGAGGGAGGGAGGGAGGGAGGGGCGGTGTAGGTGAAAAAGAGAATATTGATAGTGAAAGAAAGATAACGAGAAGGAAGACGGGCTGGGAAATTACCTCTTTGGCAGCCGTGACTGAAATATCTTTCTTTATAGGTCGTTATTTTGGCCTTTTGTTAGCACTGATTGTGTGTGTGAGTGCGTGTGTGTGTGCGAGAGAGAGAGAGAGAGAGAGAGAGAGAGAGAGAGAGAGAGAGAGAGAGAGAGAGAGAGAGAGAGAGAGAGAGAGAGAGAGAGAGAGAGAGAGAGAGAGAGAGAGAGAGAGAATTAAGTTGAAGATCAGACTGAAAGGAGCACTTATAGACTAATGGGAGTCATTACACACCTATTTTAGCAGAATCATCCCCTCAAAAACACTTAAATTATCATCATCATCATCATCATCATCATCATCATCATCACCGTCATCGTCAGCCCCTTCAGTATGTGTCAGGTAATGAGGTAGTTCCAAGGTTGTTTCTTGAGCCTCAGAAGCTCTAGGATTCGCAGGTGTTTCCCTTAATGAACAGGTAATATGCAATGAGGATCCACCTTTGAAAATTCTTTTTATTCCGTTTCCTTTGTGCGCAATGGAATCCAAGACGATGGTGGTGGTGGTGGTGGTGGTGGTGGTGGTGGTGATTGCAAGGGGATTTTCTTTTGTGGTGGGCTGGATTTAGGGTGGTGGTGTGATAGTGGTGGGGATGCAGGTGTGGTGAGTTTCAAGGTAGCAGTCCGTTTCATGGTGTGTGGTGGTGATGGTGTTGGGGTGTAGTGAGGTGACGTGTGGTGGTGTTGATGGTGTAGTGAAGCTATGGGTGGGAGTGTTGGTAAATTGGTGGTGGTGGTGGTGGTGGTGGTGGTGGTTGTGGAGGAGGAAGGTTCAGGTGGTAATGATAGTAGTGACAGTGTGGTATGAGTAATGGTGATGGTGGTGAGGAAGGTAAAGGGTGGCAATATTTTAGGAGAGGAGTGGTAGTGGTAAAGATGAAGGACTGTAAGAGACAATGGAGGGATAAAGATGGAGTAGTAAAAGGAGTAGCAGGGTGTAGTCTTCCTCCCTCTTTTCCTCCCTCCTCTTCCTCTCACTCACTCTTCATCCCTCCCTCCCTCCCTCCCAAACTGCTCCGAGGAACAATAAAACATGTATCAGATGCAGTTCACGGTATTGTCAGAACTAGTTTGCAATAAATATTTTAACAACGAAACATGTAGCTTTAAGAGACGCTTCTGCTGCTGTTGTTGTTGCTGCTGCTGCTGCTGCTGGTGCTGCTGGTGCTGGTGCTGCTGCTGTTGCTGCTGCTGCTGGTGCCACTGCCGGCATAGCTTACCATTACCTTCTGCAGGAGAGTTGGTGCAGCAATATGTTAGTGTGACTGAGGGATGTAGTTTTGACAGTCAAGCATCGCTATGGAATACAGTTGTGTGAATGTGAAGGTGAAATTTTGTATAGTTCGACGTGGATATCTCATACAAGGGATGTGTTTTATATTAAGTGAAAATAAATTGTGTATGCATAAGGTAATTCTTTGTTCATCTTGTGTACTGAGCTTGAATGTCTGGAGGAGTGGAGTGGTGTGTGTATATACAAGAATGAGTGAGAGAAATTGACAGAGGGAAGGTATCAGTTTTTCCCAAGAGTAAGTGGGAATGAAGTTCTCGCTTTCTCGTATGATTGAGGAATTGAATGGGCAATGTCTCGTAAAAGTGTGAAGGCATGAGATAGTGTAAGGCTTATTGCCCCTTGAAAGCGAGTGAGGGTGAGATATGTAATGGAATACTCACAATCCGGTATAAGAATTGAGTGGAAAATAATGCAGTGGTCAGTGTCTCGTAAAACCTTGAGGGAAGAAAGAGATACTGGGACGCCTTCTCTCGCTCCCCTCCGAAGTCTGCCCACCGCCAACTGATATTTAAAGCGATAATCCTGTGCTTGACAACGTGTTCTCGTAAACCATGGAAGCAAAACCCAACAAAGGCAAAGGCGATTCCTTGAGGTCACGTTTTGGCCAATAATTTAATGGAAAAATAGTGTAAGACGAACACTGTCCATCACCATTAAAAAGTACATAATGAATCATCCTTTTTATCAACTACGGTGGACTGTTCTGGAGAAAGGAAGAGGAAGAGGAAGAGGAAGAGGAAGAGGAAGAGGAAGAGGAGGAGGAGGAGGAGGAGGAGGAGGAGGAGGAGGAGGAGGAGGAGGAGGAGGAGAAGGAAGAGGCCAGGAACAGAGCATAGCTGAATTCTTTCTTATCTCTTGAATATTTCGAGGCATGTTTTAAAGGAGAAAGGTTGGAGTACGAAGATGAATCTGTTAATATTACATGAACTTGTGTTTAGGGAGAGTGTGAGGAGAGGACTTGTGTCGGGAGGTGTACCTGGCTGGCGTTACCTGGACGGAGGCGCATCAGCAACACACCTTTACCGTGGCGATTAAATGCGTCCTGAGGTCAAAGCCTTTCCATGGTGACTTGAAGGTGAAAAGAATTTATCCTTTACTTCAGTTCCATTTTTCAAGACATGGAGAAGCTCACATGAAATAATTCAATACATTATAGATAGATAATACTTAGAGGTGAAGCTGCATCAATGGACTGAGAGGAAAGATAAACTCAAAGGTCACTTTTGGATAATGTCAAAAGAAGCTGTCATCCCAAGGGTCACTTCAGGGTCTGGAATCACCCCAAAGATGACCTCGATGGCACTTAGGTCTTCAGTGATTCCTCGTTGGAGTCGCATTCGCCTAGTCTCTCTGGTCCCCTCAACCCATCCCTCCCACAACCCAAGGAAAGGATGCTCGTTGAAGGGTAAACATTCCCACAGGATTCCAATGTTTACGGAGGAGTGTTCTCTCTCTCTTTCTTTGGCATCATTCCCGACGCGCATTTTTCATCCTCTAGTGCATAAAAGAGAGAGAGAGAGAGAGAGAGAGAGAGAGAGAGAGAGAGAGAGAGAGAGAGAGAGAGAGAGAGAGAGAGAGAGAGAGAGAGAGAGAGAGAGAGAGAGAGAGAGAGACGACTGACTGACATATAGGCGAATAGGAGGCACATAAATTATTCCACCAACATTTTTTAATCGGAAATATAAAGCGAAACGTGGAGTGATTGCTGATGTGTGTATGGATGTGGGGGCAAGGGTGTGTGGGGGGTGGAGGGGAAGGCATACATTGTTCCTCCTGGCACTGCGTTTTGCTGGGTAAAGTACAGAAGAGAAAGGAGAGATGACTGAAGCCTCACTATCTTTCCCCCGTAAAAGCTGGATATTCGGCTCTGGTTCTTCCTGGATCCCCTGCAAATCGGCCGCGTCTCCCTTCCTCTCCCTCCCCGTCCAGACACCCATAAAGAACCTTCGATCTCCTAGAAGTGCGACGTCTGGTCCTATCAGGAAACTACCCTCCTCTCCCTCCAACTCTCCCTCCTTCCTTCCTTCTTTCTTTTTTTTTTTCTTCCTTCTAGTTCTCCGTCCCGTCTCGCCTTTCCTTTGTTTTCCCTCCTGCTGTCTTTGGGAGAGATAAGCTTTCAGACAAGACGGTCTCTCGCCCTCGCATCCCCGCCAACGAGGAAACTGAAGGGAGGAAGCTAAAGCGTAAGACCCTCAGCTTCTCCCCAGCAGGATGGTCGTCACGTTGAGGGCGACAGGACGACCACTGCTGCGTCTACTCCCACAACTGCAGACTCAACTAGTTCTCGTAGAAGCTTTCTTTTATCTATCCTGAAGCGAAGTTGTGTTTGTGAGTTGAATCCTGCTCCCTACGACCTTCGTTTCCTCTTTTCCCTCCTCCTTTTCCACCTCGTCTTGTTGATGTCTGACTAAAGCCGAAAGGCTTCTGGAATAGAGGGGGATTGAGGACCTATGAAGCCTTGGTGGGCAATTTGTGAAGTTGGAAAGTCGTGTAAAGTCTGGAGTAGTGATGTCATCATTGATCTCCGCCGAAGTACCGTGCTGAGGTTGACGAGCGTTTGATGCAGATGTGGCGGCAGGGACGAACAACTTGTATCTGTCAGGGGCTGCCAAGGTAGGCCTAAGGCGAAGATTGGTGGCAGGTTGATGATCTGGAATGTCTTTTTGATATAGTTTTACATATTTTTCTGTGATTTTGTTGCAAGTCAAACGGTGGGATATTTAGTTTCTACAACATATGTATTTATTCATTTACACGCTTTATTATTTACGTTCTATTTCTCATCTTTTTGATGTTTAATACCTCTAAGCAGCTATAAATAGATTTCTGTGAATATTGAATCTGTTTGCCATTAAGTTTCATATTATCTTAGGTTATTGCTGTTGTGTTGAGTATAGTTGGATTAATTAAAATCATACCTGACACGCCTCATCTTGCTACTCCTGAGTGCTGGTGGAATCCAATTACCATTGTGGTTTGAACTTTCTTCATGGAGCTAATGTTACAGTAATGAATTCACACACACACACACACACACACACACACACACACACACACACACACACACACACATACACACACACACACACACACTATCAGTAATGTTTGCTTCCAAGGACTCAAGGAAAGCATTGTATACTATCATAACAAAGCCAATCATTGGACTACATCACGCTGACTCTTCACGAGAATCCTCCTCCTCTTCCTCCTCCTCCTCCTTCTCCTCCTCCTTCTCCTCCTTCTCCTCCTCCTCCTCCTCCTCCTCCTCCTCCTCCTCCTCCTCCTCCTCCTCCTCCTCCTCCTCCTCCTCCTCCTCTTCGGTAATACCAGCCCGCAAAATTAGCTTCTGAATTTCTAAGAGCCGAGGCATCGATAAAGTGCATCATTACGTACTCCTCCTCCTCCTCCTCCTCCTCTCCTCCTCTCCTCCTCCTCCTCCTCCTCCTCCTCCTCCTCCTCCTCCTGAAATACGAGGACGAACTTCACAACCTTTCATGGCATTCGGAGTTTATCACCGTGAATAATTTCCTGCATTATGCCACGTGTCCCCTCCACACCCACGTAAAAAAGAAGGAAAGAATAAAAAAGATACACAGTCGGGTGTTCACGGCAGGAATTTCCATATATATGTTTTCCTGGTGTTTTGCGGGAGAAGACTTGGTAGTGAGGAAGGTTGTGAGGATGTGATTGAAGGTGTGTGTGTGGGTGTGTGTGTGGGTGTGGGTGTGTGTGTGTGTGGGTGTGTGGGTGTGTGTGTGGGTGTGCGTGTACGCTTCCATTCCTTTCTCATATTCTCTGTGTGTCAATTTCACTTCCTCCTTTGTTGCACTTCACTAGTTCTGTTTACATCTTCGTTTTTCTTCTACTCCCCTCGTTCGCTTTCTCCCTTCTTATCACATATCCTCCCTTCCTCCCTTCTTTCCTCTTGGCTAGTTCCTGGTTCCCTCTCTCTTCAAGGTCACGTTGGTAAAATCAATTTCGGAAACTCTGTCGACAGCAAACTAGTTAGGTATCCTTCGCACTCCTCTCTCCTATCTCCTTCCTTCCTTCCCTCCCTCTCTCTCTCTCTTCCTCCTATTCCCTCTTTCTTTTCCATTCCGTTCTCCTCCTTTAAGCACTTTTTTCACGCTTTCTCAACTCCCCTTTCGTAAATCCTCTCACAGTATTCCCTTCTTACATTCTTTCTCGTGCTGTATACTATTTTATGCCTGAAGTTTTGCTATCTCTCTCTCTCTCTCTCTCTCTCTCTCTCTCTCTCTCTCTCTCTCTCTCTCTCTCTCTCTCTCTCTCTCTCTCTCTCTCTCTCTCTCTCTCTCTCTCGGGCACATTTTCCTTTCCTTTCCCTTTTCTTTCCTCTCCTCTCCTCATCTGCCCTCTTGTCCTATCAACTTCCCTATCTATCACTCTTGTTTCCATTGCACTTTCTTTTATTAAACCATTTATCTATCCCCAATTGTTCCCTATCTCCTCTCCCTCATCCCTCATCCCTCATCCCTCATCCGACTTTCCATTTGTCGCTCCATCCCTTTTCGTGCTCCTCTGGTTCCCCTTTTTTCCCTTTTTTCTGACATTTCAAGAATTTTTTTTCTCTCGCTTTTATTTAGTGTTCATGAATTTTTTTTATTTATTTATTTATTTTTTCGGGTTGTGTCATATTCTAAGTAATTTTTTTTTCATCGTGTAATTGAGTTTGTGAGCTTTTTAAATTTTTTGTTCCATACATGTAATTTTTCTTTTTCCTTTTATCCTTCACTCTTTGTTGTTTTTCGGTCCCTACAAATATCTCTTACATTTCCATTTCAATTTACTGTATTCGCTCTAAGCCTCTCGTAACCTCCTACTCCCACAGTTTCCTTTCTTTCCTTCTCTGCATCTCTCTCTCTCTCTCTCTCTCTCTCTCTCTCTCTCTCTCTCTCTCTCTCTCTCTCTCTCTCTCTCTCTCTCTCTCTCTCTCTCTCTCTCTCTCTCTGTTTCTCGAGTTGTGTACACCCATGGATTGGTCTTTGTCGAAGATCAAACAGTGTGTGTGTGTGTGTGTGTGTGTGTGTGTGTGTGTGTGTGTGTGTGTGTGTGTGTGTGTGTGTGTGTGTGTGACCCTCTGTGTATGAGCAGAGAGAAAGAGCAGGAGGAGAAGAAGAAAGGAAGTGGAAGAAGAAAGGAAGAAGAGTACTGGGAGTATGAAAGAGGAGAAGGAGGAGGAAGAGGAGGAGGAGAGGAGGAGGAACATTATGGGGGAGGAGAAGAACGAGCAAGATTAGAAGGGGGAGCGGAGGAGGACGACGAGGAAACCCTAGAGACAGTGTAAAGAGCAGCAGGAGAGGGAAGAGGAAGAGGAAGAGAAAGGAAGAGGAATAGAGAGAAAGAAAAAAAGGAGAAGGAGGAAGAGGAAGGAAGGAGGAAGGAACATTTATATACATTGGGTAGAATGGCAAAGCTCAGAATATAATGGCATCTAAAGGAACTGGAAGAGGATGTGGAGAAGGAAGAGGAGGAAGAAGAGGAAAACAGGGGGAAGAAAGAGGAAGGGGAACAGGAAAACGTGCCACTAAACATTAGGTAGAATGGTATAATGCTGCGAGTAATAGTAGTTGTAATAGTCGTAATATGAGGTGGAAATAAGGTGGGGAGGGTGTTGTGTTGGAGGAAAATCAGTAAGAAGAGAAAGGCATTGAAGGTGGTAATAGTAATGTTACTATACGTTAAGTAGAAACCTGTATGGATGAAAACTGTTATAACAATGGTAATAGGAACAGGAAAGGTTAGATAATGTAGGAAAAAAGGGAGGAATATAGGGAAAGAAAGGAAACAATGAATAGGAGAGGAAAACCATGAAAGTGTCCCATTACAGTCAACCTGAGAGAGTGAGAGGCCGAGGAGGAGGAGAAGGAGGAGGAGGAAGAGGAGGAGGAGGAGAAGGAGGATGAGGAGGAGGAGGAAGAGCCCAGCAGATAATAACACAAGAGACAGAAATTACCTTGGAGTAACATGGCAGGGGTGACAGGGTCGGGAGGGATGACAGGGGGAGTAGAGGGCTTACCTGAGGACGGGATGTGAAGGAGATATTACCTGTGAGACCATGAATAGGGTAGTGGACACCTGGGGGAGGGGAGGGGAAGGACTAAACGAGAGAAGACGGATTACTGGAGGCGGGCAACACAGGTGAGCAGCGAGGTATTACGAGGTGAGACAGGTAGGGTGATACCTGGCTTAGGGAGGGACCTATCTGGCTCACCTTGACAATGATGTAGTATTTTTGGACACAATTTTGTTGATATATCATTCTTTACTGAATCATTGGCTTGACATTTTGGTATAATTTTTCTTTTCATTGCTTTAATTTTTTTTCCCATTGTTTTATTTATGAATGTAGATCTACTTTCGAATATTTTATTGTATTGATGACATGGACAACAGTTATTTTTATCTTCACTCGCAATATTTTCACTGTTTTGGTGATTGTTTTTCATTGTAAATTTTCTTTTTTTTATGCCTCTGGGTGTTTGCTCTTTGTG
>JAPQNM010000021.1:5805164-5820164 GCA_029783475.1 Metacarcinus magister | reverse complement strand
TGCACTGGTGAAAACGTGTCCTCCAAAAGAAAACCATTAAAGACTCAAGAGATAATTTTATGCACGGAAGCGAAGAAAAAAAAGTGTGTGAGTGTGGCGGAGAGAAGTGAGCACTGGAGCGAGTAGTCATCAGAGGCAGGGCAAGGCGAGGCTAATTTAGCTTTCAATTATTGCATTAGTGGATCTCGGCTGCCGGGACTGGGGAAAATTTTCACTACTTATCTCGATAGTTTTATTTTTTTTATTTTGTTAACTCCAGCTGTCGTTATTATTGGCTTAAACACTAAACCCGTTCCCAAATCTCTTTTTCTATCTTACAATAATATTTCCTTTCTCGTTCCCTCTTCCTCTCTTCTTCCCTTCCTCCCTTCCTCCCTTCCTCCCTCCATAATGTTTAGCTTTTGTTTTCTCTTCTTTACTTCATCCCTTTCATCTCCCGGAGGTCACAACCTTATCTTCCCTCTTCCGTCTCACTTCTCTCCACCATATCTCTTTCCCTCACACTCATTCTTGCTCTCTATTTCACATTTTCTTCTATTTTCTCTTCATGTCTTTTCTATCTTAAAATTGAATTTGTTTTCTCACTCACTCGTCCGTCACAGTAAGAAAGACACTTCGGTTAAAACAAACTGGAAGAAAATTTAGTCTAGTTGGTCTTGATGCCAATACGTGTCTTTGCTGAGCCAGAAATCAGGTTAACGATGGACATCTCTTGGACACTTGTCGCGAGGATGCTCTGCAATGAATGACTCTGATTACGTGCTCAATAAGCTGCAGCAATCAGGCAGTCAGGGCCATTACCAGCTCACTCAGATACTCTCCACTCTCTCCTCTCCTCAGTAGCTCCCTCTCCTTCCTTCTCCTTCCTATCACCACTCTCCCTCCCTTGACGTGTGTGCATACACGCTAGAAACACACCGGCAAATCACCAATCAGAAAGTGGCCGTTCCCAAGCCTGACCTGACCTCCCAATCATTGTCAAGCAAAGGGCGTGGAGCTTGAGTGGTGGAGCAATTAGCAAGTTAGCCTCTATCTGTCTGTCTTTGTGTCTTCTCTTTCTCTAACTCTCTCTCTCTCTCTCTCTCTCTCTCTCTCTCTCTCTCTCTCTCTCTCTCTCTCTCTCTCTCTCTCTCTCTCTCTCTCTCTCTCTCTCTCTCTCAAAAGTTTGTCTGGAGGTTTTGTTTTATTTACCGTCCTCCTTCGTCAAGGGATTTGAATTGAAAGTGCAGAATGATTGGAACAGGTGAATAAGACTTGTTTGTTTTCTCTGTGTGTGGGTGTGTGTGGGTGTGTGTGTGTGTGTGTGTGTGTGTGTGTGTGTGTGTGTGTCTTAACTATAAAATATAATAAACTCGTATGTATATCTTCAAATTTGTTTTCCTTTACGATTGCATACACTCGCACTTGTAAGGAAACTCCATGAAAAGAAAAGGATTATGAAAAACGTGAGAAAGGAAACAGGGAGAAAGCAAAAAAAAAAGAAAGGTATAATAACAAAGGAAGGAAGGAAGGATGAGAGGAGAGGAAGCAAAAGTTGTTTCTTACCGCCAAAAAAATGACACACACACACATACACACACACACACACACACACACACACACACACACACACACACATACACACAGCTGGGCAAGAGGTAAGAAGGAAAAAGTTAAGGCAATTTTGATAGAGTATATAACAAAAACTTGGTGACACCCTGGCCTTATGTTAACCTAGTTTGTCCCCTTTTTCCTCCGCCCACCCTAACCCCCACAACTGATGCTGATCGCGTAGAAAGAAGGGGAGGAATTGGGAGGGAGCAGCTGGAATGGGGAAAGGAGGGTAGAAAGATTGAGAGAGGATGGTGTAAGGAGGTGGAAGGAGGGAGGAAAAGGAAAGGGAGGGAAATGCGGAAAGAGTGAGAGATGAAACTGTTAAAGTCTCCTCAAGGTGAACTTCTGCTTTTCCCATCATCTCTTCCCTTCCCCTTCCCTTCCCCTTCCCTCCCCTTCCCCTCCCTGATCCCCCTTCCTCCTCATCCTTGGTTCTGTTTTCAAGTTCTCGTTAGCCTTCCTCTCTCCTTCCTTCCTTCCTCCTCCCTCTCCTTCCTGTTACCCTGCTTGCTTACCTCCTCCCCCTACTCTCTCCTCTCCCCTCTCTCTCTCTCTCCCTGCTTTTTCATTCCTCATCTTCCTCCTCTCGACTCTCCCTCTGCACACAAAACCATCATATCTTCCTCCTTCTCTTTCTCTTCCTCTTCGTTGTCCTCCTCTTCGTTGTCCTCCTCCTCCTCCTCCTCCTCCTCCTCCTCCTCCTCCTCCTCCTCCTCCTCCTCCTCCTCCTCCTCCTGTTCCTTCCTCCTACTTACTCAAGTTTTGTGTTGGTATAATGAAGGATGCGCCGAGAGAGAGAGAGAGAGAGAGAGAGAGAGAGAGAGAGAGAGAGAGAGAGAGAGAGAGAGAGAGAGAGAGAGAGAGAGAGAGAGAGAGAGAGAGAGAGAGAATGTCAGAGGCAGTTTTGCATGATTAGACGACATACCGCAATAATTATGATAATATTAATTAATTATGACAAACAATGATAATAATATTGATAATAATAATGATAATAACAATAGTAATAATAATAATAATAATAATAATAATAACAATAATAACAATACTGATAATGATAATGCAAATTAAAACACGAGTAACAGGCTTACATTTTATCAGGCGCAAAATATAGACTTATTTTATTTTAAGTGTACAAGGGAAAAAATTAATTGTCTGGTTGAATTGGAAGTGAATGCAAATCTCGTGATAAAATCTGCGATGAGGTCAGGGATTGTCATTGGCATGTTTATTATTAACGTAGTGGAGAGGATGTGTGGTTATATGTGTGTGTGTGTGTGTGTGTGTGTGTGTGTGTGTGTGTGTGTGTGTGTGTGTGTGTGTGTGTGTGTGCGCGCATGTGTGTTCCTGTCTGTCTCTTTTCATGTCTCCGTAGAACAAAGAGACAATGATTGGATCGTATGTGTGTGTGTGTGTGTGTGTGTGTGTGTGTGTGTGTGTGTGTGTGTGTGTGTGTGTGTGTGTGTGTGTGTGTGTGTGTGTGTGTGTGTGTGTGCATGGAGACAGGTAGCGAGTGGATCGTGTCTTGGGCCAAACGAGGCAAAAATTAACAGAATTTACGATCCTACCTCTGCATTTTTATTGGCCGGGAAATTGATTGCTGGCTTCCTTCCTTCCCTTCCTCCCTCTTTCCTCCCTCTTTCCTCCACCTCATTACTCCCTACACCCATTTTCCATCTAGCTTACTTACACTACTTTTCTCCTTTTCCTCTCCTTTCTATATTATTTTCCTCCTTTTCCTCCCTCCCCATTACTTCAACCCATTTCTACCCTTCCCTCTTTCCCCTTATTTTTCCTATCTCCTTGTCCCTGTTTTCCTCCTCTTGCTCAGTTCCCTCTTACTATCGTCGCTCCTCTAGACACCTCTCCTCCTTCCCCTCCACCCCTTGCTTCTCAGTAAATCGTACCACCTCAATAAATTTCTAAATACATTCGGCTGAAGAATAAAAACTTTCATTCCAATACGACTGAATGCAGACGCCCAGCTCTCTGCCTTGCCTTTTATTCATGATGATTTCTGCGAATTTTCCCCTGCAATTTTTCCTTATTTTTCCTTGTCTTCTTCATTATTTTCGCAATTTATTTTTCATATTTGCTGTCTTCTCCTTGTCATATATATGTTTTTTTGGTATATATTTTCAACTTCTCATTTCAGTTCAGTTTTCCTCACATTTCTACTATATATTCTTGTTTTCTTATTTACTGCTATTTCTTAGAACGTCTTTGCTCATTTCATCTGATTTAAGTAGGTGGTGACGGCAGGCATGTTATCAAAATCGTGAATCAGACTATTTCCCATTAATAGTATTGGTATTAGTGTATTAGGAGGAAGGAGAGAGAGAGTTTGGGAGGCTGCAATATTTGTCTCTATTGTCTCGTCGCCAGCGTTCTTCATACAAGGAATGAAAGACAATGAAGAAGAATAAAAAGAATACATACATCACTGAAAGGAAAGACAGACTCGTAAAACTGATTAACGAGCTGCTGCATATAAAGAGGAAAACAACAAAAGATAAAAGATAAAAGAGAGAAAGAGAGAGAGAGAGAGAGAGAAAAAAAAAAATAAAGAGCAAGAGAGAGAGAATAAAAGGATACCAGAACAATGGCCTTCCTCTAATTCTCACATCTACAATATGCAACTTCTCTGTAACTTTTCCTTCCTCTCCTTTCCCTTCCTCATTCCCTTTACTTGACTCTCCTGGGATCTCACTCAGCCTTGTAAGGGGAAAAAAGGCTGATGGAATTACCTCTGGCAGTAGCAAGAAGCCTTAAGAGGACGTAAACACTAGGAGAAGCGAGTCATTTGCATCCTCTCCTCTAGTCTCCATTTAACTCATAACTTTGAGGGAAATTCCTATTATACTCTAAGAGGGGAAACGTCACGGAGGAAGACTGTGGTGGTGATGCTGTGTTTATGTGATGCTGTCTGGTGCTGTGGTGATGGTGTGGTGTGTTGTGATTGGTAGTAATGGAGCTCAATTTGTCTTATTTCTCTGTCTCCTTTTTTTCTTCTTTGCTTTTCTTTGACTTTTTAAAAACAAATTTATTCATATATATATTTATTTCTTATTTTATTCTCTTCCTTTTTATTTTTTTTTCTTATTTTTCTGATTCTTCTGTGTCTTTGCCTTCTTCTCTTCTTCTTTTCTTTTCTCTTTCTATATAGCTTATGTTGTCTCCTTTCTTTTGTCTTGCCTTCATCAGTTTCCTGTCATCAATTCCTACATATCCTCTTTTTCCTTTTCTTTCGACTTCCTCTTCTTACATCATAACCCACTTAGCATCATTACGAAGAAGAGAGTAAAAAATGAAAAGAGTAAAGGAAGGAAAAGGAGAGAGGGCGATCAAGTTGAATCGCTTATCATAATTTTAGAAACACATCAAAAATGCATCAGCGTAAGAATGGGAAAGTGGATGATGTGAAAAGCGAAGAAAAGGCGATAATAACGGGAATAATGAATACTCAGGTGTAAAAGGGGGTTACCTGCGGAAATGACCATGACCCAAATAGTAGGGGTGGTAGTAGTAGTGGTAGAAGTAGTAGTGGTAGTGGTAGTAGTAGTAGTAGTAGTAGTAGTAGTAGTAGTAGTAGTAGTAGTAGTAGTAGTAGTAGTAGTAATTATGACTACTACTACCACTACTACTACTACTATAATTACTACTACTACTACTACTACAACCACTACTACTACTACTACTACTACTACTAATAATAATAATAATAATAATACAAATAATAACAATAATGATAGTAATTATAATAGTAATAATAATAATAATGATAGTAATTATAATAGTAATAATAGAGAGAAAACTTCAATATCACATTTGCCTCATTTGCATTCCGCCGCGTCGGCCTCGTTAAGTGATACTGTTAATTTAGCTTCGTGTTTGTCTGTCTTTAAGTGAAACCAAGCAAGGGAGGGAGGGAGAGAGAGAGGGAAGGAGGGAGGGAGGGAGGAAGGGAGGAATGTGTGTGTAAATTCAGAAGTGCGTTTGTTGGCGAAGGGTACACACACACACACACACACACACACACACACACACACACACACACACACACACACACACACACACACACACACATACACACACATAAAATAAATAACCCTCATTACTCTAAGCTTAGGTCAGAGTCACGCAAGAAGAATAGCAGGAAAGTGTAAAATCACCCAAATAACAAAGGACGGAGCAGTTGCCTCCACCCGCTACCCCGAGCAAGGCAATGGTGAGAGTCCCTTTAGAAATTACCAGGCAAATTCTGCGCCATAAGACTGGTTCCCTTATCCTCCCCTGCTCCTGGGTGAAGATGGAAGGTGTGGGTGGTGCATCTTTTGAATGTTTGCTGCCCCAGAGTGGATGTGTATCTTTAATATCTTGTAGGGTGCGAGGTGGAAGCTTCTCTTAATGATATTCTTAATGAGAACAATTGTGGTTTTATATGCAAAGATTTCTTATTTCACTTTTTATTATTATTATTATTATTATGATTATTTTTTTTGTGGTTTATTAAAGTGTAGAGTGTAGAGGCATATTTTATGGTTAGGTATGTGTTAGAGGCAATACATCTTTTTAAAATTATGGCTGACGAGAATTATGGCGCTGCTGGTCATGTTGATTATATATTCCTGGGAACAAATAATCGTATGTATATTATTTAGGGGCACGTGTGTGTGTGTGTGTGTGTGTGTGTGTGTGTGTGTGTGTGTGTGTGTGTGTGTGTGTGTGTGTGTGTGTGTGTGTGTGAAAGTGTTTTTTTTGTGTATTTATAAGTGTGTGTGCTTTGTTTTCCCATTGTCCTTCGCTCAAAAGAAAAATACAGATTAATACCAGAGGGGGCAGTCAGTAGAGGACGAGTACTGTTCCTCCAATGCCATCGCTGATACTCGTGAACTTTTCCTGGACCTTGACCATTGACCTTGAACTTTATGAATAATGGAGTTGATACTACGGGCTGCAGGTCATGTTGGTAAGTTTTATGAAGTTGTGGTGTGTTTTGAAAGTTGTGATATTATTTTAAATTCTATAGGTCGGCGGCTAGCTACGTGTTGGGCGCGCTGGAGCTGCGTCCAAGATAGCATCCAATAGGAATATTAATGATGCCGTCTAATTTTTACTAACCCTTACCTTTGACTTTGAACATTACACATTTGATGGAGTGGAGTTTTGGGTAAGGAGTGATGTTGATGAAACTTCATGAGGCTGCAGTGCATGGTGTTGAAGTATGAAGTTGTTCGTATACCGACAAACAGACAGACAGACAAACAAACAAAGTGAAAACATAACCTCTCGCTCAATTTCGTTGGTGGATGAATAAAAAGAGAAGGTGATTCGTGGAAAGCAAACAACAATATAAGCCATTGAGAAAAAAAGGTGTTTAGTATCGTTGCATTATTCACGCAGCAAGGTTATTCTGTGATCTGAAAATAAAAATGGTTTGACAACTTTTTGACATGTTTTACCAGTTTGTGGAATCCAGTAAAGGTGTAAAGGTGTATGATAGGATGATGATTGACAATGGGGCTAAGAAACACATAAGGTGCTGCTGTATGCAATGGAATGGTGATGTCATAAGCTACGTGGTGCAAAAGATAAATAGTAAGTGAAATGGCTATAACCTGAATGAAGTGAGTAGTATTAGTTTGTTGTCATATGGAAGCTCAGGAATGATGGACAGTATTTGTGAAGGCAGGTAACACTCACCTTTCCGCTTGGCTCTGTTCCTGCTGCGGGCGTGGCGTTGCTGAGGCGTCTTGGTGAAGCCTCTCTCGCCCTTCATGTGCTTATTGGTTCCCTTGACACGCGACGACGTCCAGCCAGCGTGCACACCTGAGGCTCGGGACGACTTTCTCTCATATCTGCCATCCACCTGCGAACCTCGGGGGACGAGGGTGTCCCCGGCGCTTCCCTCCGCACCTGCCTGCAATGCCTCTACGTAGGGAAGCCTTTTTGTGTCGGCGGCAGGGTTGTAGCTGCTGTACAAGTGCGTAAAGCTGCCGGGAAACACCCTGGAGTACATCCCCGGCGGGACATTGTCGTAAGATTGTAACACCGACGACCACCGCTTCACCCGCCCCGCTTCACCACGCACGTCCTCACCGTCATCTTCCTCCCCATCCTCATACTCTTCCTCAACGCCCGGCGATAGCTTTTTGGAACCCACGGTGAGAAATGGCTCCGAAAGGTCCTTGGTACGACCCCATTTCGGCTTTTTCTGTCCACTGTCCTCAGCAAGGCACCCACCACCTCCAGCCCCCATGCATTCCTGCGCCACTGGCTTCTTCATCCTCCTGAGCGCCGTCCCCCCACCTTGGCCTTGGCCCGCCGCCATGTCCGACTGACCTTCATTGGCTCCAGCGTCAACTACCACAAACTCATTTTTCCGCGTCCCTACTGCCTCTCGTTTCTCACGCTGTAGGACCACGGGGCTGCTTCCCTTCCAGCCAGCTTCTCTGTCTGCTTTGTTGGCCCTAAATAATGAGTTCTTGGCCTTTTTGTTTCTGTTCTCAGCGGGAAGAGCTGCTGGTGATGCTGTTGCTGCTGTTTCTTGTGTTAGCCTCTCGCTTCCGTTCCTCCCAACCGTGCTAAGTAGAGCGTCCGCTTCATACACACTGGAATTTCCTACGACGCTAGAGATATTGCTTAAGGACTTATTTTTTGTCATTAGCACGTTGTCGGGGTTATCATTCACGAGAAGAATCGGTGTCTGTCTGTTGTGCTCTTCTAATACAGTGGAGAGTTGAGGCTTTGTGTGGCGGATGGTGGCTGAGGCGAGAGTTAAGTCAATGCCTCTTCCTCCTCCTCCACCCATTTCGTGCTTCAAGTGAGCTGCGTGTGAGTTCTTTACACTCGCCTTTGATATATGGCTTTGCACTGTATGATCATCCTCTGTGCGGGTGTCTTGTGTGTGGACGCCAGACGGACCTTTGAAGGTGTGAGTTTCTGCAGCCAAAGAGTCATCGTCTTGGCTGACCTTCTCTGGATGAGTCGATGCCGGTTTGGGGCTGTGGCCCAGTTTTTCTTTGCTACTGCTGCCAGACAGGCCATTTACCCTTATTTCATTTAGGAGAGGCTCTCCCGAGGGTCTGGTAAGGCTCGTGTCCCTAGAGACCGAGGAGGGAACGTTATTATGGTGCAAGTTTACTTGATGGAGAGGAAAGTCTTGGTTGGTGAGGGGTTGAGGTAGCCTTACGCTCCCCGGCGTGTGCGAGATTATCTGGTTAGCGTTGGCCGGGGCGTCGGGGTGCAGGCAGCCTCGTGCTGTGCTAAGAGAAGGTTTCTGGTGAGAGAGGTGGTGATTACTATGGGCTGGCTCCTCCTCCCCAGACGCCCCACTAATTACCCAGGTGTTAACTCGTCCGCTGGGATATGAGCTCCCCCAGGGGCGTGGTGGACTGGAAATGGAAAGTGTGCTTAACTCGGCAGCTGTGGGTGCGTGGGCGGGCCGGGAGACCATCCTGCTGAGCTGATGGATGAATGACCCCTCCCTCGCCAACCCCCCATGTCCGGCACGCGGCTTCCTGGGGTGATTGGCGGGTGAAGCTTCATAGTGGTCGCCGGAGGGACGTCGGAGGTGGTCAGCTGCATCTAAAAGAACTTCGTTTCTGACTTTAATTTCCGGTGGAGAGGAAGTGAGTGTGTCTGCGCCGTGACCACGCTCCGGACGCCCGGCGGGGGGCTGCTTCGGGGAGGGACGGCTCGTTGAGGAGGCCTTCCAGGGGGGAGGAGGGGGTGGAGAAAAGTCCGACCCTCCGGAGGAAACGAGGAGGAGCAGGAGGGCGGGGAAGTGAGGCAGCATGAGGCCACGCCCACCTAGCTCTCTCGAGACGCCCAGCCGACGCCACACAACCTCATGGGAACCTCACACGGTCCGTCCCGTCTGGCGTCGTGTTTCGCTGAATGTCATCCCTCATGCGGCTTCCTAGTGTGAACTTTGGCCCTATAAATAACACATGGTCGATCTTCCTGCCAGAATTCTGGGAATGTTAATCATACGATTGTAGCAACACTGAGGGTGGACTGTGACCACTATTACACTCGGTACAGGCTAGGAAAGGCGTGCGACACACTGCCCGCCAAACACACTGTTCTGGACCACCGACTCATAACTCCCGGGTAACACTCAAAAATAGTCACTGAAAAAAAAGACGTATACTTATAGAGACGTGCATGTATAGGCGTTGTACTGCATCAAAGATAGAGTTACGCGTGTATCCATGGCGGGATAACGGAGGTGCTTTTTCATAGGCTGTATTACGAGACGTTTCAGTATTGTTGTTGTAGTCACGACGTTACACTAGGAGGGGCGTCAACACCACAGGGTTGTAGCACATTAGGTGAGGTGTTGTAGTGGTGGTGTTGCTGGCTGTGACATGTGTTTGAGTGGCAGGCAAAGCTTGGTTAATGTCCAGCTGTTTGGGTGTAAATTTACGACTTTACTCTGTACACTGTTATGTATGCCCCGCGCTGTGACGCACGCACACAAAAGTACACATTAATTCATCGTATTATGAAGTTTTAGCACCCGATAACAGTACACATTGTTACACACGAACGCGTTGTGTACACATACAAAACTAACCCTCTGTCTCTCTCTCACACACACACACACACACACACACACACACACACACACACACACATATGACATCCATAGCTTCGTGCAACCGTGGCATCTATTGGATTCTTTAACTCTACTTTCTTTTTATTTATGTGTTTTCTTTCTTGTTTCTACCGCTATTTGTTTATCAGTTTTATGTCTTCTTCTTTGTTATTATTATTTTTTTTCAAACAGGCGTATGTTGGTTTGTTTTTGTTTTCCATTCATTTGCGTTCTGTTTTGATTCTGTGTTTTAACCATTGTGTGTTTGCTTGCGTCTGTATTTTTAATGTTTGTGTGTTTGTGTTTGTGTATGTGTGTGTGTGTGTGTGTGTGTGTGTGTGTGTGTGTGTGTGTGTGTGTGTGTGTGTGTGTGTGTGTGTGTGTGCGTGTGCGTGTATGTCTGTTTTCTACTTAAGGACGTATACCTCTCTTATGAGTTTCTGTTTGTTAATTCCTTTTATAACCAAGTACATGTAAAGATTCCTCTTACCTTCTTTCCTCCCTACCTCTTTACCTCCCTCCCTGCCTCCCTCCCTCTCTCTCCATCCTCTCACACCTGCCCACCTCCTTACCTACCTTCCCATACCTGTCCAGTTAGCCGCCGGAAGCCCTTACCCTCCCCTCTCAAGACCACTTCCACACCGACCCTTTCACCTCCTGGATGGTAAAGAGGGCGACGTCCCTTTATCCTACGTCAACGCCAGGCTCGGGATGGCGTGAAGGACCCCGAGGTTGTATTTTCCGGGAGAATTAAAGCTAAATTACTGTACGTGGGTTGGAGGCCTTGATTTAATTGTCGTCATTAGGGGTGCAGAGATGACTGACTTACTAGTGGAGAGAGAGAGAGAGAGAGAGAGAGAGAGAGAGAGAGAGAGAGAGAGAGAGAGAGAGAGAGAGAGAGAGAGAGAGAGAGAGAGAGAGAGAGGGTGTTAGGTAGTCTTAGGAGGAAAATGTTCATAGTTTCCTCATTATAAGTTTTTTTTTCTAATTATATTCTTTCTTCGTGTTCTTATGATTTTATCCCTTCGTGTATTTGTTTTTGTTTTTGTTTTGTTTTTCACGTTGTTTTTTTAATTATGATTTTCTTCCTGTTATTGTTTAGGTAAACTATTGCTTTTCCTCTTTTCCTGCATTGAGTTTGAGATATTAAGTGTTATTCAGAATTCTATTTAATCCTCTCAGTATTGTTCTCTTTTTTCTTATTTCCTCAATGAATTCATATCTATTTTCATTGCAACAACGTAGCATAATTGTATTTAGCTCTGTGTGTATTTTAATGTGTGTGGATTATTTTCTAATACCAATGGAACCTACTTAGTGATTTTTATTATAATTGTATCGTTGTTTGCGTATCTTGCTTTAACATTATTCATTTAGCGGTGAAATAATGCAACTTGTTCTTTCTTATGTTTATCAAGGACTAACGAACTTCTTTTTTTTTAATTTATATGATAATTTTTGTTAATTTTAATATGTATGATAATTATTTAGGTAGTTTTCAAATTGATGTAAGTCTTGCCTTGTCTAGTTTTTTTGTTTTTTTCCCCGGTGAAACAAAATAATATTGCAAGTTTTCATTTTTCATTTTCAAGTAGTAAATTTTTCCTTCTATGTATCGTTTATCAAGCACGTAAACTTGTACACTTATTTTCTGAAGTGTATCACAGTTTTCTTCATTATCCTCCTTGAGTTTGCCTGTTGGTCTCAAGCGCCGCCTTGTCCCCTCTGTCGCTGCCCGCCTTGGCTTTAATAATACCCTCAGGCTGGGAAAAAATAGACGTGAAAAAATCTTCACTACTTTTCCTAGGCTAAGAATTAATTAAGACAACGTGGGTCTTTTTATTCTTCTAGGCCACTGGTTCGAACCTTTGGATATTACGCTTCGAGATCACAAGTTTTTGAGTCTCGCCTTCAGCACCCTCACCCCCTCACTGACTCATCATCCCCCATCCTCCTCCTTTCCTCCTTATTTCCTCCATTCTTCCATGGTTCATCGTCCTTACTCTTTGCCCGGAATATCTTTTTGGTTTAAAGTTTCCCTTGAAATCTTCCTTCTTCCCTACCCTCCATCCTCCTCATTTCTCACTCCTTATATCCCTCGTAAAGCCTTCCTTAGCCCCTCCCTCATCTCTCACCCTCCACTCCTCCCTCCCTCATCCCCTGTATCTTCCTCCATCATTCTTCATACCTTCCTCCCTCTATCGTCCCTTCTCTCTCTCTTTCCCTCTCTCCCTTCACAGTCACAGCCATTATCATTTCCATCCTTCCCTTCTCCTCCTCTTCCTCTCCTTCCATGCCACGATCTCACGAGAGGAACTCCATTGTCTAAGTTATTAAAGTGATTGCTTAGAATATTCATGGCGCGGCGAGCATTGTGGGAGGAGATCAACACCTGGAATTAAGGGCAAAGGTGTGTGAGAACCAGGTGAGCTGCTACTCTGTGGGGGAAAAACGAGTCTATGCTGAGAATGATTAAGTCAGTTTGAAGGGCTGGTGAGCAGGTAAAAACAGGTGGAAGGTTCTGTGATGAGGCAAATTACAGTATCAGGTGAGATTAGGGTGGTCGTCAGGGCTTCCCTCATACCAGTGGGAAGCGTGGTGTTGGGGGAGTTATTGCCCATCTAGGAGTGTTTTGTTGGATGGCGAGTGATAGGCGGGGAGAGTGTGTGTTGTGTTCCTGTTTCACCTACTTATTGTCATTACCTCTCTCTCTCTCTCTCTCTCTCTCTCTCTCTCTCTCTCTCTCTCTCTCTCTCTCTCTCTCTCTCTCTCTCTCTCTCTCTCTCTCTCTCTCTCTCTCTCTTCCCAGTCTTTCTTTAGATGATAATTATGAAGGTTTTTTGGAAGTGGTAGAAAAAAAAATTACACTGAACGAGGACAAAAAAATATTCCTTCATTTCACCACCACCACCACCACCACCACCACCACCACCACCACCACCACCACCACCACCACCACCACCACCACCACCACCACCTTCATTCTTGCAGAGGCTCACATCACCTGTCCTCGCAACACACTTCAATATCACCTCCCTTGGGCCTCCTCTCTGGATAGCAAGGATTATCTGGCCGCCCCGCTGATCCCCCGCCCCGCGCCACACAGCCACGGGGTAATATTCACAAGGTTCGGTCCATTTGTCTCCTGGGCTTCGTAATAGGGGTCGGGTGCAGGCTGTGGTGGAGGCGAGTCGGAGGGTATTGTGTCGGTTGTGTTTATTACTTGTGGTGGTGATGGTGGTGTTCTTCTTTCTTTCTTTTTTTCATTCATTGTTTGAGTGTTTTTTTTGGTGGTGGAAGAATGAAAAGGTGAAGAGAAAAAAGAAAATGAGATTGTATGTGCTACTACTACTTCTACTACTATTTCTATTACTACTGCTACTACTACTACTACTACTACTACTACTACTACTACTTCTACTACTACTACTACTACTACTACTACTACTACTACTACTACTACTACTGTTGATCATGATGATGGTAATAGTAATGATAATTGGAGTAATGATAATAATAATAATAATAATAATAATAATAATAATAATAATAATAATAATATAACAATAACACCGTCACTACCACAACGTCACCTTTACCTTTCCTACTTCACTCACACCTTCATCAAACACCTCATTATGCACCACCATCATCTTCCCTGCTTATTATTTATAGCTTCGTTAATAAAGACGATCTTTCTTCACCACCACCACCACCACCACCACCACCACCACCACCACCACCACCACCACCACCATCATCATCATCATCATCATCATCATCATCATCATCATCACCACCACCACCACCACCACCACCACCACCACCCCACCACCACCACCACCACCACCATCATCATCATCATCATCATCACCACCACCACCATCACCACCATTAGTGTTACTGCCGCAATACCTCGCATCATCACTATTAATATTAAAAAATGTTCTCACTTATTTTTCCCTCACCTGCTCTTTTTTAAAATTTTTGCGCAAAGTTGAGCGTGAAAATGTCCTAATTAGTTTCTAAGATTAGTTTGTGAGCCTCTGTCAACATTGTTTCCATAATACTTGCAGTTATATGCTGTTTTCTGCTTGATATTTTCCACGTCTATTAATTTACATAACACACTTCATAGTTCACATTTTTACGCAGTTTTTCCCCACTTTTTCCATTCTTTCCCTTTACCTCCCATTATCTCCTTTCCTTCCCATCCTAATTTCATAATTTCCCTTCCCCTCTCCTTTCAAATGTTCACTATTTTCCTCCCCCTATTGTTTCTCTCTCCTATTCCCTTCCTCCCCTTCCCTCCCCTCTCCCCAAACCAGGTCATTAGATGGTATCATTATCGTGTTTCACATTTAGTTAAACACAATTTGTATTTTGTTAAACTCACAGAATTGCAAAATTTATGTTTTGTTTTGCAATCTCGCTTCATTAAAACCTTTTATTAAAGTTAGTCTTTTATATGCTTTTTGGAACAATCTCGAAAATTGGAACTCAATGAAAATGAAACTATTTAATTGTGTTTTTTCATATATTTCTTTACTCTATGTAGCTTTGAATTTATAAGATTTCAATAGTGTGGTATTGTTCACTCGTATTTCCAATTAAATTTTTTTTTTTATTCATCTTAATTTATTTACGTTTATTTATTTATTTATTTATTTGTTTTTTAGTTTTTATCTGAAAGTTAAAAAATGTAACTTGTGTTATTCACTTTAGTTTTGATAATCCTCTTCCCCTTCCTTCCCTACGTTCATATTTGCTTCCTCCCTCATGCCCTTCATTCCCCTCTCCCCTCT
>JAPQNM010000021.1:5777664-5797664 GCA_029783475.1 Metacarcinus magister | reverse complement strand
ACGAACATGTACACGCATGGAGTTGACAAGACAGAAACGCATCTCCGAGACGCACGTGATTAGCCAACCGGACAACACCACCTTCAGATATCCGGATCCGTACACACGACGTCTAGGCACCACAGAAGGCCACCTTAGCCGCACATTTCCTTTCGATTTCCAGGAGCGAGCGAGTAAATGGGCGGAGCGGCGCACGTCCTCACTCTGGGCAGGTTAGAACAGCACTGAGCGAGAATCAATGGTGCGACCTCCCTGGCAAAGGCACAGAGCTGGCGGGTGTGGATGACCCAGTGTGCCGCCGGAGTCACACAGCCCCTGCCACAGCTCTGCCACAGCTATGCCACACAACAGAACCCAATCACAGTCCTTCCACACTGTTAAAACCCATCCAGAGCAGTGCCACAGAAACACCGCACATACAGCCTGGATACAGTCGGTATATCACAGTTCTTTCTGCCGTGCTGTTCGTATCTTTGCTGCAGCTTTTGCCAAAGTTTTGCCACAGCCTTGCCACACAGCAATAGTGCAGCCACAACATGTATTGTGTTTTCAGTTTTTCTGTATAAGTCTGTCATGGCCTTACCGCTTGGCTGCATGCCATCAAAGGACTGTTAACAATCACAGTGGTGCATGTGAAGCAATTCTTCTCTAAGACTACTTGTTCTGACTCCTAACTCACCAGTACACCACCATGGGTACTGTGATGTAGCCCAGCCTGATCACACCTTCACCACAACTAGTCCCATCCCTTCCACAACACCACCTCAGTGCACCACCATCACGTCCTCTGCCACAGCTCCACCATAACTCATCTCTTTCCTCTGTATCCCTGAAACCAACCCTTGACACAACACGACACACGACAGCCGCCCTGACTCACCCATCACCACCCCCCCTCGCCTAACACACACACACACACACACACACACACACACACACACACACACACACACACACACACACACACACACACACACACACACACACACACTATGTGCCGCCAGCCGTACGGGAGTCATTTAAAAACGTCGTGTTTTCCTCTTGTCACCGTGGACTTACTTGAAACGGATTGGACAGTTCCGAATTTTCCCCCGGGAAGGTCGCTTGGGGTGCTGCCCTGTTTGCAGACCGTGAAAAAAGGTTCCTGATAGAGAAGACGAAAAATCAGACCAAAACACGAACGCTCACATAAAAAAAACGTAAAAATAACCAAAGGGGAAGAGGAAATACAGATCAAAGCCATGGATTTTATAAAGAACAACGAAAAAATGCAGATGGAAAGCATAAAAGGAGACAAAAAGATAACATGTATGATATCAGATAAGCGAGTAGTGGAAGGAAGGAAGGACGAAACAACAAAAGTCGGAAGATGGAAGGAACATCAGCATCGAGCTCCTCTGTCATAATTTCTGAGCCTCATCACTTTCTTGTCTCGTGCAAAACTTTCCGACTCGTCTTGGGAAATAAATTAAAGTACTTGTCTTCCTCTGGCTTCCTTTAATTTTGGGAATCCTTTGTTGGGTACTGTGTCGTGTTGTGTGACGGAGGAAAAGAATTGCGTTTGTTGTCTTCACTGTTTATATACGCATGTTTGTAGTGTGTGTGTGTGTGTGTGTGTGTGTGTGTGTGTGTGTGTGTGTGTGTGTGTGTGTGTGTGTGTGTGTGGTCATGTAAGTTTGGTGTTCTATTTGCTTTCGTAAGTTTCCCCATTAGAGAGAGAGAGAGAGAGAGAGAGAGAGAGAGAGAGAGAGAGAGAGAGAGAGAGAGAGAGAGAGAGAGAGAGAGAGAGAGAGAGAGAGAGAGAGAGAGAGAGAGAGAGAGCCAAACAAAAATCTTGAAATGCAACACATCTCGGGAAATTCTTTTGACCTGTGTTCGCTTGGGGGGGAGTAGGGTAAAGGGTTATATCGAGACAGACTTATGTGATACTCAGGAGAGGAGGAGGAGGTCAGATGAAGAAGAAGAAGAAGGAGGGGAGGGGAGATGAGACTGAGGGGAGAGTAGTTGTAGGAAAGAGAGAGAAGGAAAGAGGGAAGGAAGAAGCAAGGGAAAGGGAGAAAGGGATAGACTGTGAGCGCGTGTAAACAACAAATAAAACATTGAAAGAGAAGGAAAAGAAAGCGAGGGAGACGGTGAAATATGAATGAGAGAGAGAGAGAGAGAGAGAGAGAGAGAGAGAGAGAGAGAGAGAGAGAGAGAGAGAGAGAGAGAGGGAGAGGGAGAGAGAGGTGAAGGGGACGTCAAAGAAGAGTCGTGATGGGAGAGAAGACTTACCAAAGCAGTAAAAGGGAAGGAAAATGGTAAAAAGATTGAAGAAAGCTAAATCACACCAGATTCCTAAGAGGAGTGAGAGAGAAGCAAAAAAAGACGGAAGAAAAAAAGAATAGAGCAAGAAGGAAGGAGAAGGAGAAGGAGGGAAATAAGAAGGATAGAGGCATGAATCCTAGTTGACAGCTTCAGAGGAATACAAAGAACATGCAAGCTTATGGTCCTGCCACGGAAAGGAATAAGGCAAGATGGAGGGAGGGAGGCAGGAAAGGGTGAGAGGAGGAGGTAAGAGGTGGGGGGGGTGGGGGGAGGAAGGTAGCAGGTGCTTACATCGGAAAAGAGATATTGGAAACCGCACTTCGCTGCTCCCCCCTTCCATTTACTCCCCCTCCCCCTCCCCCTCCCCCCCCATCACCTCACACCCAACCACGAAATTATTATTTTTTTTTCCTATCAGATCATGACGTTGGTTTGTGAAATTTTATAATTGTGAAGAAAAAAAACCTGCTAATAATTGATGCTTCCATGACATTTCACTTCATTGTATTAGTTATATATAAAATACTTTGTAGATATGTAGTGTAGATCAAATAAATATTAGTCTATAAAAACACATTTCATCTTAATTCTTTGTGTGTTTCTATATTCTATTTTCTTCTTCTTTTGTTGCACGTTGGTAGGAAAGGAAATTAAAAGCAAAGGTGAAATGTCGCGAATTTCAGAGGGAAGCGAACGAGGCGGGAAAAATGGAGAAGGAAATGAAGGTGTCTGCGTGTGTCCCGCGATGGCTGGGGCGGCGAGCAAACTGACCTCACGCTGCAGGAAGTCCGGATAACCGACGAAAGTTTGGATAAATGGGAAAATTCGGATACTTATGGAATGTCCGCATATCTGTGAAAAAAAAATCTGAGAACGGGAAAGTCTTGCATAACTGGGGAATCCTGATAAATGGGAAATCCGGATAACTGGGGTATATGTACGGATAACTGGGGAAGAAATGTTGAGAAATTTTCGGTTAATTGATTTGATATGATGAAAGAAAGACTTACACAAGACTTTCTACTTACTCTCACTCTATTCAATACATCTTACTAATGCAATAGTTAACCAGTGTCTTTGCTCTTTCATCCTTCTCACTGGTAACCTCTGGAATACTGTCGCTTTTATGTATTTATGTTCCCCTTCCTATGACATAAAATATTTTAAAGGAGATTTAAGATTCCAGTAACTTCAGAAAATATTTTACTGCATAATACGTTAGAGGACGTTTGTTTTAGCTTTTTGTATCCATATATAAATTAATATGATAATGATAATAATAATACCAATAGTAATGATAATAATGATAGTAATGATGATAGTAATAGTAATAATAATGATAAGGAAAATTACGTTTAACCAAGAAATTGAAGACAACCTAAAAAAATTCAGATAAATCCTGCCTGGTACGGATTATTGAAAAAAAATCCCTATAGCTGAAGGCAGATTTGGATAACCGGAGAATAGAGGTGATAGGTAAATATAAAACAGGTGATAGGATAACCGTCCGGATAACTGAATGGAAAGCCGGATTAGTGCAGGCAAGGTCACAAAACGGGATATATAAAAGTGCAAAAAAGTAACTACGATTCCGAATTCCATGAGTTAGCTGGATAATCTCTGGAATAAATTACAAAACTGTATAAGTTACCCACCAAAAAAAAAAAAAAGTTTCGAACCAAAACGGATTCCGGATAAACGCAGATAAAGGATTGCATATAAAAAGTGATATCCTACTCAGGTTAATTAATAGTTAAGCGGATAACTGACAATGTATCAGAGGTGTTGATAACGTCCTTAGAATTCATTAATCTGCTTGTGTTTCCTTCCCTCATAAACTCTCATGATATGATCTTCCTCATGAATTAGTCTTCCCTAATCTTCCACCAATCTTACCTACCTGGCCCACCTTGCCAATCAATCTCCTTACCCTAATTCTGCTTCTACATTTTCTAAATTTTAGTTTTCATTTTCCAATTTCTTTTCCCAATTTTTTTTCATTGTGGTTTTCTAAAGTTGAACAAATTTTCAACATTTAATTTTCCTTTTTCTCTTCTATTATTACTCATGAAGTCTTCTTTTCTTAGTCCTTATCTCCTTTGGGTAATACGTGTACTACAGGTTATTCTGTGTTTTATAATGTGTCAGAGCTGCCGTAATCATCCTGACAGCACTAATCCAAGGGAGAGAGGTGGAAATGACAGCCACTCACTGTCCTGTCCTGTCCAGCCACTGACGGCAACAGGCAGCCCGCCCTAGTGAACAGAAGCAAGTGTTTCATGCTTATTGAAAATATAAACAACAATAACGATACAATTTGATATGAAAATAACAAAAATAAAAACAATAATAATATAATAATAATAATAATAATAATAATAACCATAATAATAATAATAATAATAATAATAATAATAATGACTTTAATGATAATTATAATAATAATAATGATACTATACCGCTACTACTCCTCCTCCTACTACTACTACTACTACTACTACTACTACTACTACTACTACTACTACTACTACTACTACTACCACCACTACTACTAATCAGGTAAAGGATACTGCCTGATGAGTTTTGTACCTCAGATTGAACAAACACACACACACACACACACACACACACACACACACACACACACACACACACACACACACACACACACACAAACATACAACAGCTCGTTTAAAATAAGTTATCACCTAAGCCATTAATATGATTGTTAAGTATACTGGTGTTACTAAACTTTCTTAATGTCTTCTAGGATTCAGATCAACTTTATAGTTTCTAACGAATAAATAGATTGGTGGTGAAATATATATTGTATGTGTGAAGTGGCAAGCTGTCCTGTCTGCTACCCCTCGTCTCCCTTCCTCTCTTCCCTCCTCTACCCTCCTCCTTCCCTCCTCCACGCAGTTACCTAGTGGGTTGGGGGGGGGGAGAGGGAGTCAGCTGCTTCACTCACTCACTCGCTCATTACGTGTTGTTCAGACGTTCGAAGCACCAGGCAGCCGTCTCGTACCAACCTTTTAGCCTTCCTCTGCCTTACTTCACGAGTCAGTAGTAATAGGATTTGCCGTTTTGGCGTATTAATAATTATCAACTCTGGTTATATTTGGTGATTAAAACCATAATTATAATGAGACGAATGGCTTGGTAAGGAAAAGGTGATCACTCTCTACCATATCCGGTTCAGGCTAGCAAACATGACTGACAGTGTTACTATATAACTAATAAAACTAACAATTATTAAAACATTGTAAAGCAAGGAATTATTACATAACCTGTTGTACTACATGCATTGATAACAGCGTGGAGTTAAAAAAAATATTAATAAAAAGTTAGATTACATTATTAATTTTAAGGAATAACATTACCTAACATTCACTATCTGGCAAGACCTAGTATTACACCCTTGCCTAGCTAGCCTTGGGGTCTCTACAGAAGCCAGCGGGGCATCGAGAAGGTACAAGCCGGTGTGGTTATACTTCCATCCATCTGAACACTGCAAACCATAGCTACACCTCACCTCACCTCACCTCGCCCATCCATCGCGCGTTCATGTTTTTTTTGTAGTGTTAATACCGTGTGTTAAGAAGAGGATTACCGCCTGTTACCTGTTACCAATTACCTGTTACCAGCGCTGCTATGTAAGTGTTAATACGTAGTTACAATGTTAGTTATCTATACCTGTCTTCCTTCCTTCCTTCCTTCCTCCTTCTATCAACTTTATGAATATAGACTAGATGCTAGGTAATCTATATTAGACAAGCGTGATGGAAGGGGTGAGGAGGAGTAACAGTTTGGTAATAGATGGACATGCTGGGTGACCATGACCCTAAAAACTATTATCATTATTATTATTATTATTATTATTATTATTATTATTATTATTATTATTATTATTATTATTATTATTAGTTTCATCACCATTGCTCCCTCCTCCTCCTGTGTGGGATTAGCGTGGACAGGCAGGTCATTACAGGTTACCACATTGCCTTTAAACCAATAGTAAGGTAAAGGAACACTGTAGTTTAGGCAATAGTAACTACAGTGTTGTTGTCATCGTCGTTACCAGTATTATTGTTGTCGTGGATTCATTTGCGTTCCTTTGCATTATTTGCCTGACAGACCCACCACGTCAGTATTAATCTCAGCGGCGAGTCAACAGCAGGATAAAACGACAATGTTCTGTTCTGTTCAGTTTCAATTCAAGCCCCGAGCGTTGCATTGTTTGTGGAGAACCCACGTCTGAATCTGCACTTTTATGCCTCCATTATAACAGCCGCACTGAGAGAGAGAGAGAGAGAGAGAGAGAGAGAGAGAGAGAGAGAGAGAGAGAGAGAGAGAGAGAGAGAGAGAGAGAGAGAGAGAGAGAGAGAGAATTTGTAGATTATCCCTCTTGAGTACGTGTTGACCTGGATGTTTCTATTTCATTATATAACCTCACTTAGTCTAAATTTTCCTCTCTCTCTCTCTCTCTCTCTCTCTCTCTCTCTCTCTCTCTCTCTCTCTCTCTCTCTCTCTCTCTCTCTCTCTCTCTCTCTCTCTCTCTCTCTCTCTCTCTCTCTCCTTCCTCTCTCTCTTATTCCTCTTCCTACTTTCCTCCTTTCCCTCTTCCTCTTTCGCTATTCATTCCTGCTTTCCCATTCACGTTCTTTAATATATTTTTCCCCTTTCAAACGTAATCCTGCACAACATTCTTCATTACAGAACTATTTTTATTTATTTTTTTTTGGCCCCCACACTGGTTGGTATTCCTGCAAACTCTCAGAACTTATGTATTCAGGATTATGTATATTCTTTCACTCTGGAACGCTATACATGATGGTCGGTATTCCTTGTTATACATTATGCAGCACCGTGACCCTGCCATAGCTAACCCTTCCTTCCCCTGCCTCTCTGCTTACTTACCTGCTTACCTGCTGCCTGGCTACACCTGTCCTTCCACCGTCACCTTTGTTGTGATGTAATACGTCACCAGATTCAGAGAGAGAGAGAGAGAGAGAGAGAGAGAGAGAGAGAGAGAGAGAGAGAGAGAGAGAGAGAGAGAGAGAGAGAGAGAGAGAGAGAGAGAGAGAGAGAGAGCGCCCTCCCCCTCTCCCACCTACACACATTACAGTTTGACATGTTCGTTCGCTGGCCACGGGAGGTTCAGTTTTATTCGTTCACTGCTTTCCCTTTTCAATCGATTTTTCTCCTATTTTTTCGGTGTTAGTGCTCAGTGTGTAGAAAATCAAAGTAGAAGTGTCACGAGTAGAGGACACAATACACTTGATGTACTGTACGTTCCGCTGGTGTTGGGTACGATCGCTGTGCAGTACCGTGGAGCTTGACTATCGTACGCCAGCAGTAAGTTATCGCACTCAGCACCACACGGAAGGCCACGGGGACGCCACGCCCATCAGGCTTCACATCGTACCCTACGTGCGATAAAGTGCGGAAATATAGACCAAAAGAGGTGAAAAAAAAGACGAAAGTAGATAATAATGAGAAGAGAAAAAAAAAAGTATGTGTCGTCTTTGTAATCATGAATTTGGGAAAAAGTTTATTTAATGCGATTATAGATTGGTAGCGAAAATGGAAACTCTAATTCAATTTTCATACGTGAAGAAAGGGAGAAGAGAAATGGAAAGTAGGGGGAGGAAGGAGGGAGGGAGGGAGGGGTAAGGGGATATGAGGGAGGATTGAAAGGAAAGGTGGAAGGGATGGAGGGCAAGAGGGGAGGTGATGAGATATTGGAGAAAGGGTTAGCAATTTATTTGAGGGAGGAATGTTCGTGTAAGGAGGAAAATTACAGCTTCAACGCAGAAAGTAATTGATATTTGGGTCGTTATTTTACCTTTTTTGTGGTACCTTTTCTTTGCCTGTAGTATAAGGTGAGTTAATGGAACAGGTGAGGTTAATGTGGCTAGCAGGTGAAAGGTGTGTGTGTGTGTGTGTGTGTGTGTGTGTGTGTGTGTGTGTGTGTGTGTGTGTGTGTGTGTGGATGGTGTCGTGAGTGAATGGAACGAAATGAAAAGGAGCGTCAGTTTTTTCATGGCTGCGATTGAAATAATTTTCTCTCTTGGTTTATAGTTATATATTTTTTCATTGCTCCTTATAACACACTTCCTATGCCTTCAGTAACTACATTCGTCGTTGGTTTTCTACATAATACACTTCCTGTCCATTCAATCATCGACCAGTCTTTCATTGTTCTTTATTTACAGCACACTTTCATTATGCATTCTCTTCCTGTACTCTTTCATCTCCGCCTCAAGATTATGGACAACGTGTTTGAAGTATTGAGATTAAAACACAGTCGCCGCGCATGACTTTTCCTTCCTTCTGTTTTCTATTTCTTCCACTTTTTATTATTTAATCTTTTCAACAATACGAATCAATAGCGGCGCCGGGCAAAGATATTCGGACTATCAAGTATTGAATATTCTTTGTAAACTGTTCCACTTCGGTAAGATAAAGACCTGTATACCACAGTGGTGTATTGTGTAAACGACACCACACACACACACACACACACACACACACACACACACACACACACACACACACACACACACACACACACACACACACACACACACAAGCTCACAAGACTGTATATTAATAGACTGATTATTGGACACTCAGTTTTGGGTTGCAAGTCACGGAGGGTTTGGGAAGGTCGGGGTGGGGGGATATCAAGGCTTTGCGTCGCCCCCACCAGAGGGCTTATCGAACTCTGGTGATGGCGAGGCGACCTTTGCACTCTGAGCTAAGGGTGTGCTCTGACCTCCATCTTTATTTTATCCAATTTTGCCAACTTTTTTTTATGCGAAGGCTTAGCTCTCTCTCTCTCTCTCTCTCTCTCTCTCTCTCTCTCTCTCTCTCTCTCTCTCTCTCTCTCTCTCTCTCTCTCTCTCTCTCTCTCTCTTTCCCTGCTACTAAACCATCATAATTCCTCTTTATTTCCCACTAACGGCTGTCTTTCTCTCCTTTCCTGCTCAACCTAATTACCAAGTTAGTCAATTCTTCTGCTCGCTGGCTACAACCCCATTAATTTATCTCCTTCTTTTACAGTGTGGGTTGGTGGGTGGTGGGAGGTGGTGGGTGGAGGGGGACGGGGAGGCAGGCGGGCAGGCTGGCAGGCTAGCGCTCCCCCTGCAAATTTACCTCCTTCAGAATATGTATCTTTTCCCTGACGCTCTACTTTTTATTCTGCTTCCACGGTGTTTTAGGATCTATTTTGCATTTCTATCTCGTGATTTATAGAAACATGTATTTTGCGGAGGGGGGTGGCAGGGGAGGGCAGGGGTGGGTAGGGGTAGGGGTGGGGTAGGGGTGCATGGTAGAGGTAGCAGCAGAGGCGGGGGTGGGAGGGTGGATGCAGGGCGAGGTAAGGTGAGCTTTAATCCCGATATCAGGCTTATCCCCCCCTCCCCCCCCCACCCTATTGGATTTTTGAGTGGAAGCCTCGGCACTGTCTTCTGAAAGGTGTTTACTTATGAATCTCTCTCTCTCTCTCTCTCTCTCTCTCTCTCTCTCTCTCTCTCTCTCTCTCTCTCTCTCTCTCTCTCTCTCTCTCTCTCTCTCGTACGTCATTATATTTTCATTAAGTTTCAAGTTTCCATCTGTGTTTGTCTTTAGGAATTAACGTAATTTTTGTCTAAATATAACTTCACAACAAAATAGTAAGTCATTTCGCTCATGGCTTCGTAATAAGCTTAGCGGTTGCCTTCTATTATTATTATTTTTTTTTTTTGGCTCGCTCCCTGCGCACGTTTTATTTTTATTTTTTCCCCGTACACTTGCGTCTCCATTTATGTGGGAGACTTATAGCTGACTGGTGGAGTTTTATTACTTTTCTTTTAATTAGCGGCAGCGGGACCATTTCTTTGCCAGTGGACAGAGTGGATTTACAGACAAGAATTGCGGTTTTAGGCGACAACACAATAAGGCAGTAATTTTAGTAGACCGTATATTTTTGCTATTTTTCTACTGAGAGAGAGAGAGAGAGAGAGAGAGAGAGAGAGAGAGAGAGAGAGAGAGAGAGAGAGAGAGAGAGAGAGAGAGAGAGAGAGAGAGAGAGAAGCAGGAAATGACTGTTGTTTCTCTCCCTTCATCGCTAAAGTTTATTGAAATGTGATATTGAAGTTATTTCTGCCGTTAACTACCTACACGAGGCACAAATTTATACATAGTTATATAATTTAACTACATACTTACATACATGTATACATAAGTGTGTGTATTCGTACATATGTATCTTTTTTATGGTGTGTCGTTGGAATAAGTATAACCTATTACACACACACACACACACACACACACACACACACACACACACACACACACACACACACACACACACACACACACACACACACACACACACACACACACACACACACATTCCCTCATCATAAATTTTCAAAGGAGGAAAAGTAAAAGAAATTATAGGAAAGAAAGAGGTAAAAAAAGGAGGAAGGATGATGGAGGGAGGTAGGGGAGAGAGGATGATGGAGGGAGGTAGGGGAGGAGGATGATGGAGGGAGGGAGGTAGGTAGGAGGGAAACGTTTGGGGAATTAATCAAGTCACTCTTGCAAAGAAACGGACTCTTGATAATCTGATTCCATTGTGTACTAAATAAACATCAAACGACCAGGCTTACTCTACTTCATCACTTCTATTTATTTATCTTTATTTTATTTGTTTATTTTTTTTACCAAACTATATCAAATAGTATTGGTTTTATGTTTGTTTGTTTGTTTGTGTTTCTGTGTGTGTGTGTGTGTGTGTGTGTGTGTGTGTGTGTGTGTGTGTGTGTGTGTGTGTGTGTGTGTGTGTGTGTGTGTGTGTGTGTGTGTGTGTGTGTGTCTTCGAGGGAGGATTGATGAGTAGTGGTAGGTTGAAGAACAGTAGGTGTGTCATGGTACTGGAGGAGGAAGAGGAAGAGGAAGATGAAGATTAGGAAGGTGGCGTTGAACATCATTAAAACATGCACCTTTCCCTTTAACATCTCTCTACCAGTGACCATAAACAACAAACATAACAAAACACCACATGAATAAACACTAGACACACACTATAATACACCAGTGAAAGACGAGGTGAAGCAGCAGCAGTAGTAGTAGTAGTAGTAGTAGTAGTAGTAGGAGGAGGAGAGAAGAAGAGGACTCGCTTCCACTCACGTTAATTTTGCAGTAAGATCACCACTGAGGGAGAAGCGCCGCCTCTCATCACATTTATCGCCCCTTCCTGGGTACTTGAGGTGGTGACGGCGGTCCTCATGACGCTTGGGAAATACACAGCGCTTCATGGTACTCTAGGGCCCTCTGTCTGTTCCTTTGTCTGACGTGGTGACGGTGTGTGTGTGTGTGTGTGTGTGTGTGTGTGTGTGTGTGTGTGTGTGTGTGTGTGTGTGTGTGTGTGTGTGTGTGTTTATGGTGTTGGCGCGTGGTTGTGTCAGTCTGGTGTGGTGTGGTGTGGTGTTTAGGGTGCGTTGAGGTGATAACAGTACACATTCATTACCACACCACGTCATTACGCTCCACCGCCGCCGTATGCCTCTTCCGCCTGGCATTCTCCAAGGCATTAATTAAACTTCACACCTGCACCAAACTCACCTGAACGTCATTAACTACTCACATGGACCGGTGGAGTGGGACATGACTCTCCTTTCCCCTCTCATACACCCTATTCCCTCTCTTCCCTCTCTTCATTCTTTTCTGACTCCTCCCTAAACCGTTCCCCTCCCTTAATTTCTAACCTTCCCCTCCCCTTCATTATTGCCTTAGTCCATTCCCTTTACCCTTCCCATTCCCCATTCTGTCTACTCATCCCCAAATATGATCCACTCCCCTCCACCCCACCGTACCCAAGGCTCTTCCCCACCCCGCCCACTTTCACCCCCGCCCCCCGGTCCCGCCCACTCCTCCAACAGGTTGCCACACCACTGGGCCAAATTGGATCTTGACGCAAGAAAAAAGGAATTTAGAAATGATGCAGGTCCAGACAGTCTCTTGTGAAAAGGATTAGCGCACGTTTAACAAGGTCCAGAACGACAGGCAGGGATGGAAGGCTGATAGGGTATGAAGGGAAGGGAAGGGAAGGGAAGGGAAGGGGAAGGGAAAGAAAACGAGACTAAAGGAAAAAGAAGGAGGAAAGATATAAGAGGAGACTATACTGTAGGGGAATGAATAACAGAGAAGTGAAAGTAAGAGGAAACAGAAGGGAAACGGAGATAGGACAAGATTATTTGTTGTAGGAAAAAAAATGGAAGGGAAACAAAGGGAGACACAGGAGGAACGTTACTAAAAAACTAAATGTGGGAGGATAGAGGGAACTGAGGGAAACAGGGAAAGAAAGAATAGGAAACTGATATAAAAGGGATGTAGTAGGAGGAGGGAGGGAGGGAGGGAGGGCAGGTAAGGGAAACAAAGAGACTGAAGATAAAACAGATAAAAGAATGATAGTAGGGACAGAGAGAACGATGGATGATTGGTAAGGGAAAGAGAGAAACGGAAGAGAGAAGGAAGTAAAAAAGGAATGTGTTCAGGGAAGTGGAAGAGATTGACTGTCAAGGAAAAAAAAGAGGCTAAAAGGTTACCAAGAGATGAATGTGTTCTATAAACGTTAGAAGGGGAAGGGAAGGAAGATAATAAACACCTTTAATAATTACTGAAGACCCAAAACTAGGTTGCAAGGTTAGCAGAAGGCAGAGAATGACGATGGAAGTAGGTTAGCAGGGTAGAGGAAGGTGATTATAGAAAGTTAGTGTAAAGGTAAAAATAAGGTAACAGGTATATAAGGGACGGCCGTAGAAGATAGAAGATAGTAGATAATGGTAGAAGAGAGTTAATAAAGGGCTAACAGGAAATTAAGTGAAAGTAATGGGGAAACATGGAGGGAAAACGTAACTAAATTGGAGAGAATGAGAGAGAGAGAGAGAGAGAGAGAGAGAGAGAGAGAGAGAGAGAGAGAGAGAGAGAGAGAGAGAGAGAGAGAGAGAGAGAGAGAGAGAGAGAGAGAGAGAGAGAGAGTAGTGGGCGTGTGCGGGAGGGAAGAAAATGAAGAGCAAGTTAACAAAGAAGAGCTAAGAGGGTTCAGTGGAAGACCCAAAAATGAAAAAATGAGGAAGAAGAGGAAAGGAAAGCAAAGACCAGACAAAGAGAGAGAGAGAGAGAGAGAGAGAGAGAGAGAGAGAGAGAGAGAGAGAGAGAGAGAGAGAGAGAGAGAGAGAGAGAGAGAGAGAGAGAGAGAGAGAGAGATGCAGGCAGGCAGGCGCTTACTGATACGAATCCTCTTACTTTGCTGGAGTAAGCTGCTTAGGTGCGTCAGGAGTAGTGTGGGAGACCAAATATGATGACCTACCTGGTGTTATATCCATACCTTCCCTAATTTAAGATCCTCCTCCTCCTCCTCCTCCTCTAGAACCTCTTGTTACTTCTCTCTCTCTCTCTCTCTCTCTCTCTCTCTCTCTCTCTCTCTCTCTCTCTCTCTCTCTCTCTCTCTCTCTCTCTCTCTCTCTCTCTCTCTCTCTCTCTCTCTCCATTATGTATCGAAGTGAATGACTAGTAACAGTAAATGGCACAAGGGAAGCTTGCAACGAATAAAAAACGAAAGTGAAGGGAGTTAATAGAAGAGTGACGCTAATGGTTGGTACTTAATGCCTCACGACCGCCATTATTCACCTCTTTATATTAAGTTGTTGAATATCTTACCTGTCACCGCTGATCTAGCCTGGCACTATAACTTTAATTAAATCATACCCCGTCCCCTTTAACCTCTAGATTATGACTATACGTAACGTTGTTTGCTTATGTCTCACCTCTGTATGGTACGTTAGAAAGACGTTTTTTCTGTATACCTGCATTGTATGACGTTAATTAGGTACCATTAACCATTCTTGAGCTGTATTGTAACTATTTTTATTCATAATTTTTATTTTTATCTCTGTATATTTGTTTTTTGTATGACGTTGAAAAATAGTGTAGGTTTATATCAGTATTTTAACTTTTATATTCTTTCACTATGCTTCTTATCTGAACTTCATCCGTGTTATCAACCTTCTTATTCCCTTCACATCGAGGAATCAAATAACTTAACCTTTCTATGCAACCTATTCAATCCATTCTTCCCATCTCCTCATCAACGTTCCTCTTAGTGTTGTGTATTTACCTGGTCACTTCATATCCATTAACCTGCTGTAGCTCCACCTGTATGATGAGCTGCCTAGTCACTCCATTGTCACTCCTGCCTTTCACCTCTCACCCTTTGTTACCTCAGCTTACATTAGAGTTGTGTTCCGGGAAGTTTCATTGTGCTCTTAAAGGGGGATACAGAAGCCTTATATTAATCTTTCTTGTCAGGGTATAATGAAGATACTCAGCCCTTGTTTACCTGCCTTGCTATTGTGCTCACCTGTATAATACTTCTTGACTTCATTATTGTTTCGTCTTAATGGCTTCTGGAGGGTTTTTATGAAAGGTTGTTATTGTTATTGTTATTGTGTTTGGCTTCAGTTATAGTGGAGTGGTAGTAAGGGAGCTTTTTTTTTTGTTATTTTACACTTCCTCTTTTTCTTCTTCTTCTTCTTCTTCGTCTTCTTCTTCTTTATTATTATTATTATTATTATTATTATTATTATTATTATTATTATTATTATTATTATTATTATTATTATTATTATTATTATTATTTCCTATTATTTTTAGGTGCCATGGTTTGCTTACCTCTCATCCTCAAGTTGCCTTCTTCTCTTTCCCTTATTATAGTGCTGATGGGGCTTGTCTTTTGCTATTCTTTCTCCCTCATTATCTGCCTTCAGTTGCATCTACGCTTCTTCCCTTCTTCTATCTTTCTTGTTCTCTCCATTATTACACCCTCGCTGCTTTTTCTTTTTTATCCTTTTACCTCTTCCTTTCCTGCTTCTTCCCTTCCTCTTTTACTCTCCTTGCTTCCTCTTTCCATTTGTTCATCCCTCCCTCTCTCTCTTTCTCTCCCTCGCTATCTTTCTCTCCCCCTTTCCTATGGCTCTCTTGGTAATGTTATCAGGAAAATGTGAGGAAAAACTCAACGATTTGCTCTCAGCACTGTACGCCTTACTCTCTTTCTCTCTCTCTCTCTCTCTCTCTCTCTCTCTCTCTCTCTCTCTCTCTCTCTCTCTCTCTCTCTCTCTCTCTCTCTCTCTCCTCCTCCTCCTCTTTATCTTCTCTTCGTTCTTGCCTCTCTCTACCTCCCTTTTTTTTCTGTAATTAAATTGTTCTTTTTTCAAGTTCTTTCCCACTCTTTTCCTTCCTATTTTTTTTTTATATATATCGTATTATTGTACACATTCTTCTTTCTATGTTTTTTGTTTCTTCTCATTGTGTGTACAGGAAAATATTTAACTCTTGAAATTCCTCCTTTCTTCCAAAGTTTTCGAGAGAGAGAGAGAGAGAGAGAGAGAGAGAGAGAGAGAGAGAGAGAGAGAGAGAGAGAGAGAGAGAGAGAGAGAGAGAGAGAGAGAGAGAGAGAGAGAGAGAGAGAGATAGAGAGAAAATCCCTTTCCCCAGGTGTCAATCATACCTTTGCTCCCCTTGCACAGGTGTGAGGGAATAGCAGGGAGGAAAGATTACCACACTCTGATATCAAGTTGGGTCAATTTTCCAATAACGTAAAAGTGCACAGAGTTGTCACATAACACTGAATGACAAGACGTAAAGTAAATGTTACACGTGTTCTTCTGACTTGATAATAAAAAAAGAAAAGAAAAAAAAAGATAATGGTATTGGATTGCGTAAAATGTGAGAGCAAAGGAGGTGATTGTTTAAAACGCACCAACGAGACCTTTTAGGGATTGAATGGAATACTTGTCACTTATCTTTCACACACATACACACACACACACACACACACACACACACACACACACACACACACACACACACACACACACACACACACACAAATGCAGCTTCCCAGTCAAATGCAGGCCTCTCATTCACAGCCATATTGATCCTCATTGCACCTCGCCTGCAGCTGCCGCCTCCACCACCATCACCACCACCACCATCACTGCCACCACCGCCAAGCAATTTACGTCTGTGAGTTTAGAGTCTCTCCTCCCGGGGCGCCGAACGCTAGGCACCTCTCCGAAGGGAATGTAAAAGCAAGGAAATTGTTTCAGGCTGATGGTGGGTGTCGAGGCAGGGGGCAGTGGCGAGAGAGAGAGAGAGAGAGAGAGAGAGAGAGAGAGAGAGGGAGAGAGAGAAGTTCATCCCATGTGCAATGTTATGGTTATGTTATGTTTCCACGAACTTTAAAGAGAAATGAGAAAAAATTTAAGGTATACATATTTTATTTTGTCTTTGTATAATTATTTTCTCATTTGTGTTTAATTAGCTTGAATGTATTGCTGTGTGAGGAAGTTAATGTTGAGAACTATAACATTTACATTTCCTAGAAGCAGTGCACAAAAATGTAATGTCATCCTCGACTTAAAGGAAGAGAGTAAAATGTAGATGAAGGTATTGAAGTAATCGGCTTTAGACTTCCAATACAAAAAAAAAAAAAAAAAGATGGAATATATATTTTTTAATCTTCAACTTCACATTTTTTTGGGGGGTCTAGTGGCTCGTAGGGAAGAAAAAAATAGTTCAGAAACGACAAAGGTTTATAATTAATTGTGTTACTCTCACGCTATGATATTAAGTTTAAATCATGTTTTTTTTTTTTAACCCATTATATATAAAAAAAAAAAAAAAAAAGAAGACTAGACAGGTGAAGAAATTTGATGTAAATTTTTGGGTGGTTTTTGGGGCTCGAAATATTAATGTTTTTTTCTTTCTTTCTTTTTGTAGTTTCATAATATATTATTACACACTAAGCAGGTTATTTTTGTATGTGAGAGAGAGAGAGAGAGAGAGAGAGAGAGAGAGAGAGAGAGAGAGAGAGAGAGAGAGAGAGAGAGAGAGAGAGAGAGAGAGAGAGAGAGAGGTTATTCAACAAAGAAGCAAATTCACTGATATGAAAAAAGGATGAAAGATAACTATAAAAAAGCTAATGGACAATAGTGTGGAAATCTCTCTTTCTCTCTTTTTTTCTGTCACTCTCTCTCTCTCTCTCTCTCTCTCTCTCTCTCTCTCTCTCTCTCTCTCTCTCTCTCTCTCTCTCTTTTCATCTTTCTTTGCATTTCATATATTCCCCCAATCATTATATTTCCCTGTCATTGTGTCAGTTCTTATCATGTAATTGACAAGAAAAGTCTCAGTGTGGCGGAAAATGCTGACCAAGTGAAACGAAAGGAAGGAAAATAAGACCAAAGAATACAGATGAGAGAGAGAGAGAGAGAGAGAGAGAGAGAGAGAGAGAGAGAGAGAGAGAGAGAGAGAGAGAGAGAGAGAGAGAGAGAGAGAGAGAGAGAGAGAGAGAGAGAGAGAGAGAGAGAGATTCATAAATACAACAAAAACTTACAACACACTTATAGTACATATTGAAGAAAAAAAATAATAAAGACAAAACAAAGGAAATTAAAATCCCTTTAACAAAAACATAAAACAAATCTAATAACAACAACAACTCTCTCTCTAGACAGAAGTAACAAACAAGATTGATGAATAACCTAACAGACAGACGAGTATAAATAAATAAACCACCCAGCAAGGAACTGACTCCTCACTCACTTCACAAGGTTATAAAGGACAGATGGAAGGAGGAGGCGTGGCGAGGCACTTTATAATGTGTATGAGTCCTTTATTCTCTAACTGCAAAAGTTGGATGCCGTTTCAAAGATAAATGACAGAGTGAAGGAGAGGCAGGAAGAAGGGTTGTATGAATGGGGAAGGCCTTGTGTGGTAGTGATGGTAGTGTTAAGGAGAGGAGAGGAGAGGAGAGGAGAGGAGAGGCGAGGAGAGGAGAGGAGGAGAAAAGGGTAGGGGTGAAGGGTAGAGATAAAAGGAGGATTGTGCGGAGAGGCATAAGTGAGGCGTATTTTCGGTGGTCTTTCAGAAAATTAGGCAAAGTGAGTCTGACGAGAGAGAGAGAGAGAGAGAGAGAGAGAGAGAGAGAGAGAGAGAGAGAGAGAGAGAGAGAGAGAGAGAGAGAGAGAGAGAGAGAGAGAGAGAGAAGAAAAAAAAATGGAGATCGAGGGAGCACGCGAGAAAACAAAAAATGTGAGTGAGGGGAGAAGAACAAGGAGAGAGAGAGAGAGAGAGAGAGAGAGAGAGAGAGAGAGAGAGAGAGAGAGAGAGAGAGAGAGAGAGAGAGAGAGAGAGAGAGAGAGAGAGAGAGACAAAGGAGAGGGGAGAGGTGGAGAGGGGGAAAAGCTTACATGGGAGAGTCTTTTGATAGAGATGTCTGAGTGAAGTCTAATTAAGACATAATTAGTTTTTACTTAACGTGGAAATTGCATTATCGGAGTGCGTCCCGCGGAAATAAGGTAATTGTGAGCGTATGCTAATAGTTGTGTCATTTTCATATTATGGACAAACAAGCGACTAACTGCCATTGTTATGAGTTAGTGGTTGTAATTATGTTGTGACGTCGTGGGCCTCCTCCTCCTCCTCCTCCTCCTCCTCCTCCTCCTCCTCCTCCTCCTCCTCCTCCTCCTCCTCCTCCTCCTCCTCCTCCTCTTCTTCTTCTTCCTCTTGCTCCTCCAGTGTGTTAGTCAGGGAGAAAGTGGCGAATATTGCCGGAAAGGAACTTATCTCCCTCCCTCTCTCTGCCGGTCTCTGTGTGAGAGCCTCGCCTCACTAACGAGCAAATGTAAGAAGAGAAAAGTCTATTCTGGGCTCGTTAGCAAGCAAAAGTTTTCTTGGCACGGTTGAGTCGACCAGGTAACTGTCTGCGGCGGGATACTAGTCGGTGCTGGCAACAGTGACTGGCGGAGACGAGAGACAGAAAGCGGCATTTGTGACGGTGAAGTGATCCTGGGAAGTGTAAATGGATCTGGCAACACTGATAGGCCTAGGGATAGATAGATAAGAGGAGTCATTTATAAGTAAGGATTTAAGAGTCGGAAAGGCAAGTAAATGATAACTGACATCACCATCAGGCACTTGTTTATTTAAAGTGTCATTAAGTGGTGACAACATTGACGGCACAGGTGAGGGGAAGGTGAGGCATAAATACAGTGTGCTTTTATACTGAGGATCAACATTTATTTTTATTACTGGAGGATAAAAGCAGGAGACAATGCCCTTATTAATCCTATAGTAATGCCCTTTGTAAAGAGAGAGTAACTAGACGCTCCTACCTGTGCCTCAGGAGTCTCGGCGCTGCAGGATACACTCTCCCTCCCCCCCCACCTCAAGGCATAGGACTCGGCAGGTGGAGGAGAGGTGGAGGAACCAATTAGAGTGTGGTGTAAGCAGGTACGGGTTGGTGGGGGGGAAGGGGGGAGGGGGGAGGGTATGGCACACAGGTGTTCTCATTACAGGGCTCAGGTGCTCCACGAGTTGTCTCTTTGCTTCTTTCTCTCGGTCTCGTTTACTTTTTAGCGTGTTCTTTCTTTTCGTTTTCCATTCCTTTTTGTATTTTCGTTGTTTGTTTTCACTTTTCATCTATTTTTTTTCTATATTTTTTCTTTATTTAGTTTTTTCTTAGTATACATTTTTTTTTTAGTTTTTTTCATTTTATATATTTTTTTTCTGGATTTGGTCTTTTTTCTATTTTATTTTCCTTTATTTTTTTTTCTAACCCTGAAGTGACACTGTACAAGGAA
>JAPQNM010000021.1:5757664-5765164 GCA_029783475.1 Metacarcinus magister | reverse complement strand
AAAGGACAAACTTTTATTTTAATGACAGCCGTGTAGAATGATAATTAATGTTTTCTTCCAGTAATGATAAGTGGAACTATAATTTGTAACATAATTGCATCGTGTTTATTTACCATTAGTCAAGTTTTCAGAATATTGAATGATGTTTTTTTTTTTATAATTGTCTTTTATTCCTTTACCATTGTCCGCAACACACACGCACACACACTCTCTCTCTCTCTCTCTCTCACTCTCTCTCTCTCTCTCTCTCTCTCTCTCTCTCTCTCTCTCTCTCTCTCTCTCTCTCTCTCTCTCTCTCTCTCTCTCTCTCTTTCCTTCCCTTCCCTTCCCGCGTTCCCCTTTTTTCCCAATCCTTACCTTATCTTTCATTTCCCTTTTCTTTTATTCCCTTGCCCTCTTTCCTCATCCCTTCCCTTCCCTTCCCCTCCCCTCCTTTTACCCTACCTTCCCTTACCGTCTCCTGCCCACAATCCCCTATCATCCTTCCTCTTTCCTTCCTTTGGTTCCCTTCTCTTCCTGTTTTTCCTTGCCGCCCCGGACCCCCTCTCTCTCTCTCTCTCTCTCACCTTAAGGCTTTTCATCATTAATCAAAACTCTGCATCAAGAGACCACTTTTCCGCCTCCTCGTTCCTCACTTTCCACCCTTCCGGTTCAAATCACGTGGTACTTCATGGTGTTTTTTTGAATCATGACAGAACTTAACCATTTTTTCCTCCCTCTTTTTTTTCTTCTATTTTTTCTTTTTAACCTTTGCCAACTTCCAGCAGTATTAGAGGGTGAAATTCTCCTTCTCCTTCTCGGCAGCGCTATATTACACTTGAATTAATGAACTTATAATGACTCTGCGTTTTAAAAATTCTCAGGTGATTTCCCTTGAAAGCCTCATTAGGGGGAGGCATACCCAATTATTATTCGGGGAGGGTTTTATTTTCACACGAAGTTTTACGAATTTTTGCCCAGGGTAGAAATAAGGTTCTCACTCACCTGGCCGCACCTGAGACCTCCACGTGGCTGGGTTTGGGGCGAGGTTAGTAAAGGACAGCCTCTGATCTCCTACTGCTTTATCAATTGACGCTCAGGTAACAAAATGGCAGTTGGTTCCATTATAATATATGTTACCTGTTCTATTGAGTGACATCCAGGTAGCTTTAGGGTATTTATTCATTGTGTGTTACCTTCTTTGTTAGTTATCATACTTGTTATCTTGGCGGTGGTTGTGTCCATTCTATATGTATGAGTGACTTAAGGTGTGTTGGGTTTGACAGCGCCTTGAAGGTAATAGAAACGTGAAGGTGGAATACAAAACCTTATAGATAATTATAGACGCGCTGGTTACAAAATCAAAACTTTTCTTGAAACTTATTCGCTGCTGCCATTGTCCTTTTTTCATCTATACTTCCTGGTCATTTTCCTCTTCCTTCTCGTGTCTCTCCTCATGCTTTTTCTCCTTTTCGTTCTCCTCCTCCCCCTCCTCTTTCGTCCTTTGCAATTCCCCTCCTTTTCCTCCTCCTAAAATTACAACCCACCTCACAGGATACATTAGTGATATTCTGTTATAGTATCTTTCTCGTATTTCATTCTATATTTAAGATTTTTACGTCCTCATTTGCTACAAGATACATGATGTCCTCTTATAACTGTTACTTGTCATCACATTGTTTGAAGGAGAGGTGGGTGGGGAGGAGCCTTCATCTATTCTATCCTGTTTTCTCACACATAATATACTATTAAAAGTGCTTCGTAGTTCAACAGATATTGTCGATATTAACCGATATTATCTTGTCTTACTATGAAATTTTTCCCCTCCTTCCTCCTCCTCCTCCTCCTCCTCCTCTTCCTCCTCCTCTTCCTCCTCCTCCTCCTCCTCGTCTTCATGCATAGCGGTAGGTCTTGCTGTTCTCTGTGTTCTTTCTCCTCCCAGTATGAGTGATGAATGTGGCAGGTTGGAGGGGGAGGGAGGGAGAGGAGGAGAGAACTTGCTCAGAAGTTGATGATGAATGCTGGAGGGACCACCAGGAAGCCTTCTGAATATCCTGTGAACCTGAATATATATTTTTTTTTATCTTCGTTTGATGTCTTCTCTTTCAACAATTTCTTTGATACATGATGATTGAGAATAGGATTTAGATATTGTTCTTAGTTTTATTTGTTTGCATGTCTGTGTGTGTGCGTGTGTGTGCTTGCCACTAACATGCACATAACATTTAGACAAAAGAAAAAAGGCACCAGCTAGGAAACTTATACGTGTCTGTAACCAACGTATAATTGTATTCGATACGTCTGTATTACACCTGAGAGAGAGAGAGAGAGAGAGAGAGAGAGAGAGAGAGAGAGAGAGAGAGAGAGAGAGAGAGAGAGAGAGAGAGAGAGAGAGAGAGAGAGAGAGAGAGAGAGAGGCAAAGACGGATACCAAGTGTATAACAAATATTTCAAAATGTGTTTTTTCTTCCCCAGAGTGTTTGGCCTTGTATCCAGCGGTGCATCCCTGATCTCCCCGCCCTCCTGACCTTCATAGAGGGACACATAATGCTGGGCCCTCACTCCTGCTTCGATCCGGTGCCCAACACACTGAGGAGAGGAAGGAAGGATGGCCAGGTGAGATTAGAGAGGAAGAGACGTGGAGAAGATTACACGTGGGAAGTAAGAATGGAAGGAAAAATGAGCCTGTACCACGAAGGGAGGGAAGATGAGAAAGTGAGGATGGAAGGGAAGAAGGAGGAGTGAGAGAGAGAGAATATGAATGAAGAAAAGCGTTAGTAAAAAATGATATGTGAAAATGAGAATAAGAATGAGGCAGAATAATAAAGGAATGAGTGGAAGGATAAAAAAAGCTGGAGAGAAGAAATGTGTTGGGAGTAATTTTCAAGTAGGAAATGTAGTGAGTTTATATCTAGTGTCTATGCTTCCATAAGGGACGGGATGACGATGTGTTTATAGTAATAGATAATGTAAACAAGTCTTTTTAGAGGCAGTCATTCCTCATTACCTTCATAAAGTATCGCGTTTAGCAGACAAAAATAAACAATAAACACTGCTGGTCGGGGGAGAGAGTGAGAGAACGTGTTGCGTACGAGTATTGTCTTGCTTAATATTGTCAAAAGCAATTACTACCTTATTAGGCGACACAAATATTGCTCACGCCTCGCTGAATGAAGTGGCTTAATATTAATTTCAGGTGATTTAGTACATATCTCTTCTAATGTTCTTTGTCAATTACGAACAATTTTTCTCAATAACAATAAGTGCAGCCATTTTCCCGCGTTGCAGAGTGGATGTTTCCGTGCCTACTATAAGTAAATGGTAATATTAGGTGGATCAAAGGACCGCTGTTCATGTAGGTCGGGCTCGGTGTGGGTGTGGATGGGATCTAGGTGTAATAAGAGTGTTTTAACGGGAAAGTAAACCTACCTCGTTCAACCCATTCAATTTGTTCCGCTACACACTACTTTCCTCTCTCACTGCACTGTATCTTCTCCAGGTTTTCTTTCACACACACACACACACCTTCCCACTTTTTTCTCTCTCTCATAACAGTACGACTTCTTGTAAAAGTAAAAACACAATGACATCACTACCTTTTCACCTCCTACCGTTAAGGACCTTCGTTAGACACGTGCCATTGCAGACTTTCTTCCAACACCTGTCACACGATGGATTTCAATTGGCACTACCTGTAAAATGTCATCACCTCGATACGTACCCTTCATTACCCTTTGTTGCCTGACGGAGGAGACGCGCTAGGCATGTATGAACCCAGCATGATAATGGATACATAATTTTCTCTGCAACGTATTATTCTGTCAATACTAATTAAAACAGGATGGAAGGACTTGATGATGAGTGTTTAGAGAGAGAGAGAGAGAGAGAGAGAGAGAGAGAGAGAGAGAGAGAGAGAGAGAGAGAGAGAGAGAGAGAGAGAGAGAGAGAGAGAGAGAGAGAGAGAGAGAGAGAGAGAGAGAGAGAGAGAGAGAGAGATTGTGTGTGTCCGTGTTTGTGATTTGATAGACGCAGACAGACAACGTGAGGCTGGCCAAGGTCATCTATGCCTCTGAGGCCTGTGGAGGGGCGTGGTGCTCCCCCTCAGGCTGGCTATGAAGGGCTTAAAGTTTCCACCTCCTCTCCCTTCCCTTCCCTTCCCTTCACCTGTGCCGCGCCTTGCCATCAAAACAGTACGGGTCACTTGTCATACAGCGAGGCTTCTTCCTCTTTCCCTTCCTGCATGTTCCGTCTGTGCAGGAAATGTATTTGACGCCTTTATTTCCTTCCTTGTTTCTACTATTGCTGATGTTCTTTTGTTTTTTCTTCATTTAACTTGGAAATGTTAGGATAATAATGACTTTTTAATATTAGTTATGGGTCATGTTATTGTTTATTATTATTATTATTATTATTATTATTATTATTATTATTATTATTATTATTATTATTATTATATATCATCACCACCATTATTATCATTATTTGCTTTTGTTTTGTGTATGAATTATTTCCTCCCGTATTACAACAATTGTTATATTTCGTTGTGCACAGTATTTTCATGAGTTAGCGAGTCGTAACATTTCGTTGTAAATATTCGTACATATTCGTAAATTACAGCAATAATTCCATGAGGCCTTGCACCTTCCACACATCATTAAATTCATGTTGTGCAATCACGTTTTTTTTTGTTCTTTCATTTTATTTTTTTTCTGCCACCCGTTTCAAGGTGACTTACGTTCTGTTATCATTAAACACATAACAGAAAAATAGATAAATAAACTGAAAAAAAAAGAAAAATGAACGTAAATTGCAAAACTAATTAAGGTTTTTTTTTTTAAAGATGTGCTCTTTTATCATACGTCACTGCACTGATTTCACCGCGGGCTCAAAAATTCTAATGATGCACAGATAAATGTTCATATATCTTTACCGATTTATTACAGTTTTATTAAGTGCGTGTGTGTGTGTGTGTGTGTGTGTCTGTGTGTCTGTGTCTGTCTGTGTGTGTGTGTGTGTATATGTGTGTCTGTTTGTCTGTGTGATGTATAAACTATTTGTAAGAGAGAAGGATAGTGTAAGGTATATTGAAATCCAAGCGTGTCCATTTTAATTTGTCATGTCGATGTTATTTAGAGCCGCCCATCGCGTGAAATTGAAATGTATAACTTCTCTTAATTGCGTACAATATCTCGAAAAAAAATAGCATGATGGATACATTTCATAAACGATATTAATAAATGTGGAATAAGTATTTTTTTTTGGCTACTGTATGTATTAGAGTGATTGGCTATTTTTGTCAGAGAGAGAGAGAGAGAGAGAGAGAGAGAGAGAGAGAGAGAGAGAGAGAGAGAGAGAGAGAGAGAGGAGAGAGAGGAGAGAGAGAGAAGAAGAAAAAAAGACAGGAATAAGAAAAAGGTCACTGATTAGCAGGACCACACACACACACACCACACACACACACACACACACACACACACACACACACACACACACACACACACACGAGAACATTATTATTGACGTCATACTCTTTCACAGCCAAACTTAGCTCGTCCTAACTTCCAGGTGGACTCTCCTTGATGGGGCGGCGACAGGTAGGCAAGGGAAGGGGAGACAGGTAGGTAAGGCAAGGGAGGGGGGTTGAGGCACAAGGAACCAGGTGATGGGAGGGGCGGAGGGAAGAAGACATGTAAGAGGAAGGTAGACAGAGGGAAAGAGGGAGGTGGTGGAGAAAAAAGGGGTATTATAAAAGGAGTAGAGAAGGTAAGGGGAGAGAGAGAGAGAGAGAGAGAGAGAGAGAGAGAGAGAGAGAGAGAGAGAGAGAGAGAGAGAGAGAGAGAGAGAGAGAGAGAGAGAGAGAGAGAGAGAATAAATCCAATATGAAATAGAGAAATGGAGCAATAGGGGAGATGAAATAATTGGAGACACAAAACAGACAGCGTAAAATAAAACAGAAATGTAAACGGGGGAAGGTAAAAAAAAATCGGAACAAGAAATAGAGAGAAAGAGAAAAGAATGAAGAAATACACACACACACACACACACACACACACACACACACACACACACACACACACACACACACACTAACATACACACCCTCACGGAAAGACAGAAAGAGAGATAAAAATATAGACAAATATGTAAGAAAGGAAGAAAGAGAAAAGAAACAATGGGAAGAGGAACCAATCAAGCGATCTCTCTCTCTCTCTCTCTCTCTCTCTCTCTCTTTTACTGTTTACATTCTATATTTTCTAGTTTAAGTTTCCTCATCTTATTTTCTATTCCTTCATTCCTTCAACTTTTTCTCTTCCTCCATTCATCATTATTCTCCTCCATGCTCTCTCCTCCCTCTTTACCTTCCTCCCTCCTTCCCACATTCTCTCCATCTCTCCATCATTGCCCCAATTCTTCTTTTGCCCTCCTTATTCTTTCTTTCGAAACCAATCTCATTTCCTTACTTCTCTTCCATTTTTATTCTCTCTCTCTCTCTCTCTCTCTCTCTCTCTCTCTCTCTCTCTCTCTCTCTCTCTCTCTCTCTCTCTCTCTCTCTCTCTCTCTCTCTCTTTTCCGGGTTCTTATAAATTCATATCATTCCGTCCTTCATTCAGTCTCTTCCTTATGCAACTTCCTTTTCAAAGCGAACGAAAAGAAAATAGATAACATGAAGGAAGAAAACCTGCATAGTAGAATCAAATAGGATATAAGTGAAAAATAAGGACACGTTGAGAGAAAGAGAGAGAGAGAGAGAGAGAGAGAGAGAGAGAGAGAGAGAGAGAGAGAGAGAGAGAGAGAGAGAGAGAGAGAGAGAGAAAAGAATGTGTGTGTGTGTGTGTGTGTGTGTGTGTGGTGTGTGTGTGTGTGTGTGTGTGTGTGTGTGTGTGTGTGTGTGTGTGTGTGTGTGTGTGTGCTCATCTAGTAAAACTTATCACTTCACTCCTGTAATAATGTGCACATGTAGTTTAGGGCTTAGAATCATTACCTAAGTAACCTCTTGGGCAGGTAAATCATTAATCAAGGAAACGAACTAAACACCAGCAGTACAATTTTGTTATTATTATTATTGTTATTGGTATCATTATTATTATTGTTGTTATTATTATTATTGTTATTATCATTATTACTATTATTATTATTATTGATATTATTATTACTATGATAACACTAGTAATAACAATGAAAATAATACATAGATACATTTATAAGAGCAGCTGCCTCGTCTGTGTTTGAATTGAGCGATGGACAAAGGAGAACACGAAAAAAACCAAGAAGGAAACTAATGCTGACGAAACACTGACTAAGAACACACAATCTGATCGAATCCCATCATGTAAATTTCACACCTGCGTTCGATTCCCCATAGAAGATCGACGTCTTTACCGATGCTATAAATTTATGACCAGTCTGGATACCTGATATATTTCACTGTCACACTGCTTCCCTATACACAGTCAGCATTTATGGATGAGAGAGAGAGAGAAAGAGAGAGAGAGAGAGAGAGAGAGAGAGAGAGAGAGAGAG
>JAPQNM010000021.1:5727664-5752664 GCA_029783475.1 Metacarcinus magister | reverse complement strand
GTAGAAATGAGAACCTTTGTACTTGCATGATTAAGTTCAAGTACATTGCTTGCTTTCCGAGTAAGAGCTGAGACTTGAAGAACTACTGAATCGTCAAAGAGAAGAAAGAAATATTAAAAAAAAAAATTTACATCAACGTTCAACACGGCGTAAGTGGGGTTTGGGCAATTTTCTCATATATTCAAGATTTCTATTTTATTTAATGTCCCAAATGAATAACAGTAACAAAATTAAATGTCTTGTTTGCTTTCTTGCTTTTAATTAAGTCTAAATTTAGCTTTATTATGTATGCATCCGGGTTGTGTTATCGAGGTTTGAGTCCCTCCTCGTAGCCTTGACTCGCTGCTACACAACCCGGAGATATTGACTCAAAACGCCTTCACAAAATCTAAACTTCCGTGCGCTTATTTACAAAGTGTGACTCGTGTTTTTATTAGTGACATGTGATCCTGAGAGCAGAGGAAGGTGTGGGGGAAAAGCAGATTTTGTAAAGGGAACAGGTAAAAATAGAATAATACTAATGTTGAAGCAGGTGGATGAAGTGAATTGAAAGGATTATAACATGTTTTGCTGTTAGTCACGTGTATTTGTTGAAAGGCGAAAATATGAAATAGAAAGTGAGAATAATGATTGAAAAAGGAGAAAACATAATTAAAAAAAAGGAAAAAGCAGAGAAGAAAACATTGGATCGGGTTAGATTACTTCAATTTTTTTTTGGCTGGCGTAGAGGAGGCTAAGAGAAAGGCAAGATTATATACTATGAAAAAAATATGGGAGACGGTCCTTATTTTAATTTTTGAACCTTTTACAGAAATAAGGAAAGAGTATTAGATATAGAAAGGAATGTGCGAGTTAAATTTAGCATTCGATCCTACACTATTTTATTTTTATCTTCACCTGTTGTTTTGTTGGCGCGACAAGACACCTGGACCCAAGAGACGACAAGAAGTTGGTGAACGTTTGTTAGTTTCAAAGGCGACGCTTCAGGTGTGTTGGGAGTCTGCAGTGTCGCTTTCTTAGGCAGGTGTGTTGCCATCCTCCCCTGAGTAGAAGCAGGTGTGTGTGTGTGTGTGTGTGTGTGTGTGTGTGTGTGTGTGTGTGTGTGTGTGTGTGTTGATGGTGAGTTGTATTGCGTTGCATTTGCACATAATTTTTTGGTTGAGTGAAAGGAAATTCTACTACTAGTGTCCTCGTTTCTCGCGGGAATATGAGAAATTCTTCATATAGTTCAAACACAATACTGTGAAATTTTACCAGAGTACTGTTTTGAATATAACTCTTTTGTTGAGTGATGTCATCCATTGTACCACTATCATACACTCGACCATTGCTTCACGAGTTAGAGAATGAGAGAGAGAGAGAGAGAGAGAGAGAGAGAGAGAGAGAGAGAGAGAGAGAGAGAGAGAGAGAGAGAGAGAGAGAGAGAGAGAGCTGAGAGAAAGAGAAAAATAAACAAGGAAGGGGAACGTAACGCAATCTTCCTAATTCTTAATCATGACCACCTAGACAGTAACAAGTTTACCTCTGTCAGGCAAGTGGAAGGTGTCATGGGAGCTTAATCAGAAGGAGTGCTCACCTTTCCATTATTTTTTTATCCCCCTCGGGTGTTGGTGATGAATGGGACGTGAGGTATAGGCGACAGGTGTTCCAGAGTCTACAGGTCATTAATGTAAAGCTTGTAAACCAATCAGTGGTTCGCCTGGGGACCACAGAGCCTGACACTGGGCTTCACCTGTCCACCGGCGAGGCATCTTATTACTCATTCCTCACCTGCTTAATTCACGCTTATGAAAGTGGCAAGTTGTTGAAAATGACCTACTTTTTTGTATCCTCTTTTCATTCCCAACAAAGCTTCTTTTGAAATACTATGTTGCTTTCCTGTAAAAGTATTTTTTCTCTTCAGGATTATATTTTCTTTTTGTGTGGTTTAATGCGCTGTGATGCGTTTTTGTTTGGGTGGGACGCGCTTGTGGTGAAATATATTTGTTTAGAGAAGCATTTAAAATCAGTGTTAGAAAACAAAAATCCTCGGGCGTTGACCCTCCCTGGTAGCGAGGGGCGGCAGGAAGGAAGAAGGGACAGTGGGTTGGAAGCGAGAGGGAGAGGAAGGTTTGACAAGGGACAGAGGGAGTGCCGAGGGAAGTATTGTTCTTTGCGTAAAACTTGAAAATATATGTTCAGTCGCTTATTTATGTTCATACGCGGTGCACATCGGAAATATTTTATACTTCCACCTGTAATTGAGTAGTGCTTGTATTTTTATCGGAGCTTCGTTACTTGAATCTATCATTGGCATAAAATAAAGCAAGATAGTGTCTTGGAAGGGAGAAGGAACTATCGGTAACATAAACTTTGGTCCACGCGAGGCCCTGCGAGTGTTGCCGATAATCCGTGTTTCAAGAACGCTGTACAAGAGTTACCGTACCCTTGCCAACACAAATCTTAAAAGAAAACTTGAAATTGTAAAGTACCTCGTGGAATCTTAACTTAATCCTCCAAGAAGCAAGTTTAGTTTTCCATCTCTCACCTCACCGTCTTAAGACTTAGTAGGATTATGATGTGTAACCCAAAATATTTTTCCTCCTTTGACGTATGGAGTAAAAAAAACTAACGTATTTTTTGTTTGAATTATCATTTCTTAGGTTCAGATAGTGTCACCTTTATCACTGTTTACATCAGAGTATGTTATAGGAAGATAAATGGAAATAATGCTTAATGATAATGTTGATATTGATATTGTATACTAATTAGGGCGATACAACTTTTTCCTTGCTGTGTTGTGGTGAACTGCTGTGTATGGTAAGAAAGTATACCTGGTTTTTGTTTAGCGATACGTGATTTAGCTTATGTTACAATTAATTTCTTACTTCACTATATATAATCATAACTTACATGCAAATTGATCCGTTTTTTTTTATACAAGCTACTATTACTTTGCTCAAGTTTCGCCTAATTAGCAGAGGAGTATATAACAGAGTGTTTAATTTCAAAGTTAATTACAAGTGTCAGACCCTTGTGAAGCATTTGATAACCTGTACCATAATTAAGTGAAAAAAGCTTGTTATTCTAACCTCATTTTGGAGGACATAGATGAGGTGCAACGATTAAGGTGTATATACTATTTTTGACTATTTTTCTAACAAACAAATCAAGCTTTTTTTAGAAAATATATATATGATAATCAGGAATATAAACTCATTAATCATAGGTGATATAGCTGTATAGAAAAAAAATACATAAGTATCTCTAAAATATCTTGTGAAACGTAGAAATTTATTAAATATTGATATTTGTTTGTTCATTGTTAATCTGTGGTGGTGGCGTAAGGTGGTGTTCCCTTAATGAAGCGCTGCTACACATGTACAATAGTTAGTTTCAATTGATTAAAAAGAAAACTTGATGACACCAAACACCTCTCTACACACTAATGAAAAGTATCACACAACACAATACACACACGAGTTGTGGCCGTGTATGTATGACACAATACACACACAAGTTGTAGTGGTTTATACATAACACAATACACACACAAGTTGTAGTGGTTTATACATAACACAATACACACACAAGTTGTAGTGGTTTATACATAACACAATACACATACAAGTTGTAGCTATGTATAGACAACACAATACATACACTGTAGCTAGACGTAGTATTATTTGATTTTATGAACGGCAATTACTTGTGTGAATTATATCAAGGCTGGAATACTGCACTGAATTAATATTAAACAATGACACATTCCTGCAACACAACGCCGACCAATATTGTTACACACAGATTAGCGAAACATAAATACAACGTAGGATTACAGGAGGGCGGCGCGGGGACATGGCCAGGCTCACCACAACCTTACCGTGGCTGTGATATATTCATGGGAACTATACCGGTGGATTATTACAATATTACCACCTGCACCACCACCACCACCACCACCACCACCACCACCACCACCACCACCACCACCACCACCACCACCACCACCACCACCACCACCACAGTCCCGTAGCAAGCTTCAATGCAAACACATTTATATATTATTTTTCGCTGAGAGAAATGGTTGAATGACATTGACCTATTCTATTTTTTAAGCCTTTCGGACTGTCTACTATGTATATAAAATAATGTATGTGTGTATAAATATTTTTTTTTCATGAATTATATTAGTCGTAGTGGGTAAGCTTTCAACCAGTTCATTTACTTTACTTTTTCTTATATATTTTCTACATGGTACACACTTTATAAATAACCTTTTCCCAGCCTGAGTATATTTTCCCTTTTAACAGGTTGGCTTTTCCTTCTCCTGACTATCAATACATGAATAGCAAAAGAGACAGACTTGTACCGTGAGGGAGACAGTTACCACAGAGATGCTACCAAAACAAACCATCACCTAACAAGACACACAATTCCTTGAACTCATTTGCTCTCTCTTGTCTCATTAGTGTTTCGAAAAGGTGAAAAACAAGGGTGAAAAAGTATCTAGTGCCATCCTTTTATTCGTTCATTGTCTCTCTGTCTCCCTGTGTTTCTGTGTCTACGTGCTGGTCTCTCTCTCTCTCTCTCTCTCTCTCTCTCTCTCTCTCTCTCTCTCTCTCTCTCTCTCTCTCTCTCTCTCTCTCTCTCTCTCTCTCTCTCTCTATTCTTGGCTCGTATTTGACATTTACTGGTTGAGAGATAAAAAAATAGTGACGTAAAAATGAAATATAGTAAGGTAATAAATAGTGATATGATGTTGTGTCTGTGATCTGCATTGTTTGTTCAGTTTATGTGTTTTCGTTGCGTAGAAATCGATAGTGATTTTTCTAATAAAGATTTGGAATATATAAAAAAAAACGAAGATTTATTTTTGTCGCGAGAGTTTTATCGTTGTTTCCGTGCGTATAGCTATATTTTCTGGGGGGAGAGGTAAACTTCCAACCTTGTTTCATTTTAATAAACCTGTCATTTCACCCGACTTTTTCCTATATATATTTTATTTATTATTTTTTATTTACATTTTGTTAATTTTGTTTCCTTTTTCATTCGTGTGTTTATTATCTCTCGTCATATTATTTTTCATTTCATATATGTATTTTTTCATGTTATTTATTTAAGATATTATTAATCAATGCATTTATCAATGATATATTTATTCCCTTTTCTGCTATCACACACACACACACACACACACACACACACACACACACACACACACACACACACACACACACACACACACACACACACACACACACACGGTACTCGAATACTTCTTTCTTTCTTTTTTCTCATAATCATTATCTCCCTTGTGTAATCGTTCTCCTCTCACCTCTCTCTCCCTTTCTCTTTTCCTCTCCCTTTCCTTCTCTCTCTCTCTCTCTCTCTCTCTCTCTCTCTCTCTCTCTCTCTCTCTCTCTCTCTCTCTCTCTCTCTCTCTCTCTCTCTCTCTCTCTCTCTCTCCCTCACAACCACTAACCATCATCTTTCTACTCGTCCCTTCCTTCATTACCTTCTTCCCCTTAATCCTACATCTCTGATTTTTCCATTTTTTTCTCTCTCCTACCTTCTTCTATTTTGGGGGGAGAGAGAGAGAGAGAGAGAGAGAGAGAGAGAGAGAGAGAGAGAGAGAGAGAGAGAGAGAGAGAGAGAGAGAGAGAGAGAGAGAGAGAGAGAGAGATTTGATATATGCATGTATTTTTTTATTTTCTGTCCTTTTGCTTCTTGTCTGTGATGTTTCATGTTTAATCACGTGTCTGCTGTCATTTCTGCGTTGAGCTTTTGTTAGTCTTGTTTCGGAGCGATCTTGGATGACACACACACAAGAAGAGGAGCTAAAATAACGAATATATAATAAGTACAATATGCAAAGTAACGAAAGGGGACACAGCAGGAAGAATAAATAAAAGGTGACGTTGCAAGAAGGGGAAAGACACAGCAGAGATTAAATGTAACATAAGATTGATTAAATGAATAAGACGAATGGGGAGGAAGATGATGGTGACGATGGTGATGATGATGATGATGATGATGATGATGATGATGATGATGATGATGATGATGATGATGATGATGATGATGATGATGATGATGATGATGATGAAAAGAAAAGGAGAACATAGAGAGGGATGTCATTTTGCCATAGACAGACAGACACACAAAAAAAAGTGAAGAGAGATTAGTAAGATGAACTCACCACCACCACCACCACCACCACCACCACCACCACCACCACCACATTGAGGGGAAGTGGTGAGGGAAAGAACAAGGGGAAATAACAAAGAGGCTCCAGAGACCATCTTATACCCCTATATCTTTCCTTCACCTTTTTTTCCTGCATACTTTTTTCCCAGCCCCCTCCTTCTACTTCTGTACCTCCCTCTTTGCCTCCCTGTTTATTTCATACCTTCGTATATATTATTCCTCCAGCATCCTGCCACAGGTGAACGTAGGGAAACACACCTGGGGGAGTGTATGTTATTATATTTACTTCTCTGTTTTAATTTGTGTTGTGTGCGTGTACGTCACAATTTTTAGTTAGGTTAAAATTTTAATCTCCCAACATTTTTTATATATATATATTTTTTTATAGTTTTTGTTATATTGTTTGAAATGTTTTATCTGCTATATTTTTTTCTGTGTCGATGTTTATTTCAGCTTTCGTGTATATTCTTTTTTCGCTTTCATTAACTTTATTCTTCTTTCTTTTTATTTTTATCAAAGTCTCGCATCGCCTCTATTGAGATGATGATTAATACCTTTTTTTATATCAAGTATTTTTTTTTTTTTTATCTATTATGCATTTCGTTTCCGTCATTTATATTTTACCTTTAAATCATATTTTTTACTGAAGTGATTTCGGATTGTTTTATCTCTTTGTTTAATTCTTTGTTTGTTTACGTTATTTTTGTAATTATTCCTTTGATTAATTTCCAAATGATTCTGGAAAAGAACTAAGTTTCTATTTCAGTTCCGTGAATCTAGCTTATAATGATATAGATAGATAGATAGATAAATAAATATATAGATTGATAAATAAATAGATAGATAAATAGATAGATAGATAGATAGAGAGAGAGAGAGAGAGAGAGAGAGAGAGAGAGAGAGAGAGAGAGAGAGAGAGAGAGAGAGAGAGAGAGAGAGAGAGAGAGAGAGAGAGACAGAGAGAGAGAGAGAGAGAGAGAGACAGAGAGAGAGAGAGAGAGTGTGAGAGAGAGAGATCCTATTCATAATTAAAAACGGAATACCATTAACTTTCAGAATAAAGTACATCCTCTTTTCACATATTTCATTAACTCTTCCTTTCTTTTTTTTTCTCTCTTTAATGTTGAGATCCTTCCTCTGCTCTCGTAATGGCCTTTCCGTCATCTCCACCAGTAGCGATATAAACCTTATAATTCACGTTTTAAAACCTTGAATAATGGTATTGAGATTAGATGTTTTAAGTATGACCTACTTTCTCTCTCACTATATCTCTCTCCCTAAAGCAAGAGAGATAACGTTCCCTCCTTCGTCAGGTAGAGTTATAAGCAGGTGTTTCTTACCTGTGTTACGTAATTGTGATGTTCGCCCGTTAACGATAAAATATGAGCACTATGAAACGCCTGGAAATATTGCCTCGACTTGTTTCAACCTTGTGAAGATGTATGTAATCCGCGTGAAATATTAGTTCTGCCACACATCAGTTTCTTCTGTTTTTTATGTATGAGATTTAATTACAGTGCAGGTGTAGCGGTCTTGTTGTTGTTGTTGTTATTATTATCAGTAGTAATATAGTAATAATAGTGGTGATGGTAGTAGTAATAGTAGTTGTAGGAGTAATATTAGTTATAGAAGTAGTAGTCGTTATATAAGTAGTAGTAATAATAGTAACAGTAATAGTAGTAGAAAAATAGTAGTAGTAGTAGAAGTAGTAGTAGTACCATCATTGTCATTATTATTATTATTATTATTATTATTATTATTATTATTATAGTCATTGTTATTATTATTATTTATATCATTATCATCATTACTATCATTACTACTATTATCATTACTCATTGATTGAAAGACTAACTGATCACCTTAAAATCATTCCTTTGGGTGTAATCCATAATCCAATTAGTATATTACCTTTGCTTTACCTTTACCTCAATAACCTACCTGTATGCAGTGCGTGTCTGTGTGTTTTCCTTCAATATTCTAATGCAAGAATTTAACTGCACCTCCCTCGCTCTTTTGATGGACTTTACTAAAAAAAGACTCCTGAACTCTCCTACTTTATATATATATTTAATCCTGCCACCGAAGGACTAAAAATTGGGTTCTGAGTATCACGAATTCCTGAAACCTTTCAAAGCTAATTTCGGTCGAGTGGGCAGCGTTTTTCTCCTCTCCAAGACGGCGCTAGTGAGCACTTTGTGGTTATATTTTTAATTACTCGACTTCCTCGGGTCTGAAAAGTAAGTGTGGGCTTAAGTAAGAGTGTGAACAGCGGCTTGAAGCTTCAGACCCAAGTTAGCCTGCCGGCGCCTGTGTGTGGGAGATAAGACGATCCCGGAGGGCACGACGGCAGCCCCGGACTCCTCACCTGGAGAGAGAGAGAGAGAGAGAGAGAGAGAGAGAGAGAGAGAGAGAGAGAGAGAGAGAGAGAGAGAGAGAGAGAGAGAGAGAGAGAGAGAGAGAGAGAGAGAGAGAGAGAGGATTTGAAGATTATGTGACTGGCAAGACTTTCGAAAGGGTGCGAGGGGACGCCAGAGGAGGGGAGGAGAAAAGGCGTGGGAGAAGGAGGGAAAAAAGAGACGCTGGAAAAATTGCGAAGGGGTGCGAGAAGGAAAGAGAGAGAAAGACGTGAGAGGGTCAAGCAAGGAAAGAGTGGGAGGAAGGGAGCTGTGATGAAGGTGGAGGAGAGGAGGGAAGGGAAAGGATGTAGGTGCCTGCTGCAGGAGGGAAGGATGCGTCCCTCCCTAGGGGATACCAATATCTGGGTCCATCACTTGGTCACCCACACACGCCTCCTTCAGCTTACTCCCTCGAGGCACACCCACCAAGGCAACCACTCAATTATAGACGATTTTCAAACTTGTGCTCCATACTTATGTCTGTGGAGTGTTCTTGTAATGTTTTCTAGCTTATTTTTAACTTTTTGTATGTATTTTTTTGCATTTACTATTTGTATTTGTTTATCTATGTAGTCTGTTTCCAAGAATGTCACTCTCCCTGAGGATGGCGACGAGAGAAGAGTCGTTATTTATTCCTGGCCTTCCTTTCCCTTCTCTCCTGATCAAATCCTCTCATCAGCCTTTTTATTCCTTCTTTCAGGTACTCTAGCAATCCTTTCTCCCATTTCCCTTAGCTTGTTCCCTTCCACTCAACGCATCTACCATGATTAAATACCCACGCTGTCATCTCACTTTCTGGCATTTTTTCCATGTGGGAATATCATCTTTCATCCCTTCAGCCACTCCACATTTCATTCCTTCACCTTTACTAGACATACTATATTTGTTATACACGCTTGTCTAGCTTCCATCATATATTCTTCTAACACTACAAGCATGTCTCAGGTAACTAACTGCTTGGATCCTTTCATTCCACGCCCACGTCTCACCTGCATATGTGGTTATCGGTACAATTTTTTCCATCATAGTTTCGTTTTCATTTTTCCTTTCTTACTTCCATGCTTATCGTCGTTGCTTTATCATACACCCTTGAGGACCAACCACACTCCTCCCTTGCACATCTCTTTCTCTCGTTTCACAGATTAATGATTGATTGCCCCGCGAGTATTGAAATATTGAAGAGTGAATATTTCGAAGGTGTTCTTTCTTTCCTTCTTTCTTTCTTTAGGGTTGCTGTTATGAACTCTTTTTTTTTTTTTCTCATTCACTATGTTAACCTAGAATTATACCTTTATTTACTTTTCTGTTTCCACAAGGACACACACACACACACACACGCGCGCCTAGTGCTTGCTTGTGTGTATGAAAACATGCAGGTGTGTTGGTGAATGCTAAAGTGTCCATTGATCAAAGTTATAAAGTAAAACGAAAGAAGTGTAAAGAAACAATCAGTCACCGTCCACCAGTCACACACGGAATGCATTTTTCACATCTTCATGCCTGAGTCCGACCACGACGAGACTAGGTGGGCATCTCCACACCTGCGGTTAATTGTGTATACCTTAGGGAAATCAGAGGCGACGTGGAGCTACACAAGAGCGAGCAATGACGGAATTGATGACAGTCTTGTGTGGGGTGGAAGGAGGAGCTTCAACCACTCACTAGTTCATGTCCTGACTATTTGCAATCGTGCTGGAGTAATCAAGGAAGAGATAAAAACACCCAATATATTCGACGTAGTAAGTGTGTTGGGAGGAGGAGAAGAGAGGCAGGAAGACTTGGTTTTGTTATTTTTGTCCGTGTTAGATTATCTGCGGGGAAGGAAAGTTTATTAAATGTGGAATATCTGTTCTACTTGTGTGTGTGTGTGTGTGTGTGTGTGTGTGTGTGTGTGTGTGTGTGTGTGTGTGTGTGTGTGTGTATTTTTTTTTTCTCATCACTTTCCATTGCAATTTCCTCTCCCTCTTCCCTCCTCCCTCCTTTTCTTTTTCTTTTTCTCTCTCTCTCTCCCTCCCTCCTTCCCTTTCCTTCTTGTTATAATGTTACTATGCAAATTCTCATGTCCTCTGCTTCCCCCCCCCCACCCCCGAAACCCTTGCCAACCCCAATCTCCATGGTAACTTTGCCCGCACCAACTATATATGATAGAAAAATATAATTACGTCCTTGAACCATGAATTTATGATAAAGTTCAACTGAATAAATAAAAAAAAAAAAGGCGAGAGAAAGAAAGAATATCAGGTCATAGTAAAAAAAAATAAAAACACATTCAGGTCGAGTATATATTTATTGACTTCGTATTATTTGTGTCTTATTGAAGTGCCATAAACAAGGAGAGAGAGAGAGAGAGAGAGAGAGAGAGAGAGAGAGAGAGAGAGAGAGAGAGAGAGAGAGAGAGAGAGAGAGAGAGAGAGAGAGAGAGAGAGAGAGAGAGAGAGAGCGAGAGAGAGAGAGAAAATAACTGGGTGTATCTTATGAGCCTCTAGTTAATGTTTTATTCCTACTGTAAAAATGAATAGGAGACAAGGGAAGGAAGGAAGAGACGGAGGGAAGGAATGAAAACAAGGAGTAAGTCGTAGGAAGAATTTCATGGCAGGACGTTGAAGGAGATAGTGGCAGGCGCCGGGAAGGTGTAGGTCGGCAGGAAGGGAATGGCAGAGGATGTAAAGGTTTCCGGATACGAGATGGAGGAAGAGGAATGTGAGGAAGCGAAAGAGAGGAAGTACGAGGAAGTATAGCGAGGGTCTTGTGGGGCGAGATAGGAGAGTCTCCACTAAGCAGGATGAAAGACGTTCCTAGAAATGCAAATGAAGAAGGAATGGAGACTGTAAATAATAACCAGAGGAACGTATGTACATATGCACGCAATACTGTCAAGGGAAAAGGTGTGTGTGGTGTGATGGATGAAGCACAAAGAGAAGGGTGAGTGGGAGGAATGAGACAGGGAATAAAGGAAGGATTGTGAAATGTATTGGTATTGTGATGCTGTTTTTTTTGTTGTTGTTGCTGATGTGCAGAAATATGTTCAGAACTGCATTATGTACGAGTAGAAGAAAAAAAACCAGTTGTATATGTAATTAATTGAATGCCGATTGAGATCAATGGTTAAAGAAATGTATATGAAGTGGAATGATTGGTGTAGTTAATAAAGATAATTAGAAGTGGCAATATGGAAAACATGCCAATGGAAAACTGCATGTATATGTAGAATTTATATGCAAAATAACCATAGAAAGTTAAGAAAAAATATGTCAATACAAATACGTAAACAATTTTTTTTTTAAATAAGGAAGAATTATATATATATATATATATATATATATATATATATATATATATATATATATATATATATATATATATATATGAATACAGCAATGACGAGGAATGACGGCAAGTAAGGTTAGACAATCTAAACATAAAAAAAGACGATTTTCATAAATATTCCTTATAACTTAATAAACAACTAGAAGGCAAAAATCACGCTTAGAAATTAATGCAACATGGCGGCGTGGTGCAGGATTTAGGGCCGCAGAGGATCTCGAGATGCAAAATGAAGGAGAGACTTGGAGAAAATAAAATTACAAGACCGGAAGTGGGTCAGATGGCCTGTGAATAGAGGAAGGGAAATTGTTGGAGAAGGAAGAGGAGGAGCATGGAAGGAGGGCATGAAAAGGGGAGGATATGTGTGAGGAAAAAAGATGGAAGGCTGCTGGAAAATTATGAGAGAGAGAGAGAGAGAGAGAGAGAGAGAGAGAGAGAGAGAGAGAGAGAGAGAGAGAGAGAGAGAGAGAGAGAGAGAGAGAGAGAGAGAGAGAGAGAGAGAATGTCAAAAGTTCATAACAAAGCAATAAAGCTCACAATAAATGTTGTATAAATATGCTGAAATAATAATGGAGATAATTAAAGACTAACAATGTAGTTCTGAAAATTATTGGGAGTTGTAGGAGTATTGATGAAATGTATTTAGAGTAGAATTGGGAGAATGGGACCATATTGGGCAAAAAAAAAGAATGTAGGATAGAACATGAAAATGATGTTGACAGGTGCAGGCAGCTGAACACCTGCCTGCCGTCACGGTTATGCAACACTCGCAGAGGATGATTAACAAAGGGAGGGTGACGGGGTGTTGCATCCTTATCAATGACTCATGTATTCAGATCGTATCCACTTCTCTACTAACTACAAGGGACTAGTTGCAGCCTTCCTTCTGAAAATTAATATTTGTTCCTACTCAACGATCCAATTATATATTCATACAAACACAGTCATTGTGTCAAAATTAATAGAAATACTTACATAAATTAATTCTTGCTTGGGTACACCATGAAGGAGTTCATCAGAAATGTCCTCAGGTTGTACCGCCTCCATGGTAACGCTAATATCTGGTGACCTGATAACTCCTTCAACTTCCTGTATTCTAACTTCCGCAGAATTTGCTTTCTCAAGTATAAATTGATGTATGTGGGACGCCATCTCATCTCTATCCTTTGAGTCTTATATTGTTTTTCTCGCCGAGATTTACTTTTGTAAGGCTGCAGACAGCATTCAATTCAATCAATTCAGTTTTTATCCAAAGCTGAATGATATCCTAGTGTAGTTAAGCGTAACCTGTTCTCTTCCTATTCCCTATTCATGCTTTGTTCTCAGCTGAAAAAAAATTCTTGCTACGCTGATTCAAGGGAGGGATGGAGGTGGCAGCCTGTCTTTCTGTGAACAAGGAATAGTGGGGCTTGTAAGCCGGTGACTAAGAAGGTCGTGAGTCGAGGCCCATGAGAGGACTGGTAGGATTACGACGAGGTCACGTCCCAGCGGTGTAGTGCGAGGAAGGCAGAGGAGTGAGTGAGAGGAATAGGGGCGAGGCAAAGGGACAAGGGAGAGGATGGTGAACTGAGAAGAGGAGAGAGGTGGTATGGCAGGGCAGGAAAGGCGTGAGGGTGTCCCAAAAGGACGTCAACTGAACACAAAGTTTGATGGGTTTAGCTTCCCCATCGATATATTCTGGGTCACCTCCCTTCACCTCATCCTACTCCTCCACTTACTGTGTCTTCCATCTCTCCATTTCACTCCACTCCACACCAGCTTCCACAAACTCCATCTCACTAAAATCCTCCCCAAAGCACTGCACTGGTTATTAAGTTGGTAATTATTTCAAGCTAAGAAAATTAATATTAGTTTTTGTATCCGGTTCCATTGTCTAAGTTTTTGTTAAATTAGATATTATTTTTTTCATCATATATATTTTTTTGTCAGGCTTTTATTTATTGATTTTTCTCATACCGCCTTTCTATAATACCTATTCATGTAAAGTATGTTACAGTCTCCTATTTACATAACCTTTTTCGTCCCTTTTTAAATTTTTTGATTAGTATTCTCTATTATTTTTGTCACCGATATATATGTTTATTCATTACTTTGTTTTGCTTCCTGCTCATCGCCGTTAGTTCATCGTTATATAGGGTGATTTGGTGAGTTTTATGACCCCTAAATAGTTATTGGCCAATTATGCTAATGAATTTAATTGGCTGCAGTGAAATGGGAAAAATTAGTGTGTTTCTGGTGTTGGAATTAATTAATATAGTCAGTAGTCATGCAAGAGGTCACTGTGTGTGTGTGTGTTTTTTTGGGGTGGGGAGGTGAGTGCTGGTGTGTGTTTGTGTGTGTGTGTGTGTGTGTGTGTGTGTGTGTGTGTGTGTGTGTGTGTGTGTGTGTGTGTGTGTGTGTGTGTGTGTGTGTGTGTGTGTGTGTGTGTGTGTGTGTGTGTGTGTGTGTGTGTATTCAAACAAAAGAGAAGTCTAGATGTTAATGTTTATATAATGACCCACACAAGCGCTGAATGATGATTATCTCACTCATGGCTTTCTCTCTCTCTTTTTTTCCTCTCTCTCTCTCTTCTCTCTCTCTCTCTCTCTCTCTCTCTCTCTCTCTCTCTCTCTCTCTCTCTCTCTCTCTCTCTCTCTCTCTCTCTCTCTCTCTCAAACACTCTTCAAATCACCTCATCCTCTCCCCAAGCAGAACAAGATAATAACAGATGGGTATCTTCATGAAAATACAGGTGAGGCAGTAATTACCACCTGAGAAACACCTGCATTGCCTTAATAGCATCTCAAGGTCAATACAGAATGCAAAATAAATGTACTCAAGAAAATGATGGAAACAGTTAGATATATAAACGTAGCTTGAGAAGGGAGAGGTGTTGATTGAATAGCTTGTGTTTTGTAGCTGGAAAATCGTAATGGTGGACGTGTTAAATTTTGGAGAAAAAAAAATATATATATATGTGTGTGAAATACATTGAGGTTTGGTGTGGAAATTTGACTACCGACCACGAAAAAAAAAAATAACATATGTATATTGTAGAGAATGTATTGAAAAAGATATAAGTTTGACTAAAAAAAAAAGCTTGTCCAGTGTGCACTATTAAAAATGAATGTATGAATGGACACTAGGCGGGTGAATAAATTAAAAGGTGGCCTCGGAAGAGAGAGAGAGAGAGAGAGAGAGAGAGAGAGAGAGAGAGAGAAAACATATATGCATACTAACACCATAGAATTGACTGAATAAGGGAGTTGTTGTCCTCTTCCTCTTTTTTTCACTTGTTTTCCCCTTCCTTGCCTACCTATGGTCACTATCCTTGTGGCTTGTACCTGTGTTGAATATATACCTGGGAAGCCTCTTGTGTCAAATGTCTTTTCTATATTTTTTCCCATTTTTTGTGATTTTTTATCCTGTTCTGTTTTTTTAGTTTCTCTTTTTCTTCTCTCTCTCTCTCTCTCTCTCTCTCTCTCTCTCTCTCTCTCTCTCTCTCTCTCTCTCTCTCTCTCTCTCTCTCTCTCTCTCTCTCTCTCTCTCTCTCTCTCTCTCTCTCTCTCTCTCACCGCCATTCGCACACTTTTCCAACCTTATTGTTAGTCTTCGTGTTCTCTTCGACCTGCTCCCAATTTTTACCATCTCATATTCATCTCTCCTCTCCTTGAATGTTTTTTTCCTTCCCCCTCCGTTAAGTCTCCTTTCTTTATTTGTTTTCTTACCTTTCCCTCCTTGCTATTCTCTCTCTCTCTCTCGCATGATCTTCCTTCTTCTTCTTCTTCTTCTTCTTCTTCTTCTTCTTTTCTTCTTCTTCTTCCCTCCTCTCTTGGGTGTTTCTCCATCCCTGCTCAGCGATGGGCTCTCCGCACTCTGGGAGACCAATCTATTTATTTCATCATAACTTTGAGAAGAGGAAGGGAGGAAAGGAGAGGGAGGAAGGAAGGAATGAGAGGGGGAAGGTAGTGAACGCAAGGGGAGGCGGAAGAGGAAGAGGAGGAGGAGGAGGAGGAGGAGGAGGAGGAGGAGGAGGAGGAGGAGGAGGAGAAGGCAGCTGATGGTCAAAGGTTTTTTTCTTCTCAGCATGGAGGAAATATTTTTAGGCTCTTGATCCGCTTGGTGTTGACCTGCCTAGAGGGAGAAAAATTATACGAGTAACTTTATATTCGTATTATCTTCTTATATTTTTAAGGTATTGGTGTAGATTATTTTGGGTTTGTGTGAATTTCAAGTTTTTTTTTCTTTTTCTTAATTTGTTGGAAGTGTGTTTTTTTTTTTATAAAGGAAAAGTTTTGGTTTGGTATTGTTTGTGTGTTTTTGTTTTTATTATGTGTCAGTGTGGTAGTGGGAAGCGTGGGAAGTTGTATGTTCTATTTTATATTGTTTGTGAAAAGAAAGAAAAAAAGTAATTGTGATGATTGATTCAGGGATACAAGTGGGTCATCGTTTTATATGCCACACACACACACACACACACACATACACACACACACACACACACACACACACACACACACACACACACACACACACACACACACACACACACACACACACACAGTAAAAATCTCATCGTAGTCCCTCGGAACATCCTTGCATTTATACATTAAACATCACAGCTCCCTCTCACTCCATCTCGGTAGGGGGGGGAGAGAGAGAGAGAGAGAGAGAGAGAGAGAGAGAGAGAGAGAGAGAGAGAGAGAGAGAGAGAGAGAGAGAGAGAGAGAGAGAGAGAGAGAGAGAGAGAGAGAGAGAGAGAGAGAGAAGGGGAAATGTCCATAGTAACGTCGCCTCTTCACAGAGCAGCAATATATTCCTACCACCGTAAATTTTGTGGAGGAGGAGGAGGAGGAGGAGGAGGAGGAGGAGGAGGAGGAGGAGGAGGAGGAGGAGGAGGAGGAGGAGGAGGAGGAAAAGGAAGAAGGAGGAGGAGGTAGAGGAGGAGGAGGAGCCAGTAAGGGAGAGAAAGTGAAAAGAATTTGATTACTCCCCTAAGTATGAAGGAAGTTGGAACAAAAGACAGCGTTGTTCCGTGGGTGTGAAGATGAGTGAGGAGGAGGAGGAGGAGAAGGAGGAGGAGGAGGAGGAGGAGGAGGAGGAGGAGGAGGAGGAGGAGGAGGAGGAGGAGGAGGAGGAGTGGAAAAAAAATAAAAGTAACAGGTAGTGGAGAAAGAGCATAAAAATTAGGTGAGTCTATTATTTTGTGGTTCCATGTAAGTTTTCTTTGTTTTGTTGGAAGGAAGATAAGTTTTACGCCACATATACCAACGTGGTCTGACCCATATCGCAATGACCTCGTTGTCACTTTATTTCCATGTCGAATTGCATTGTGGGTAACGTTGACCTCATTGTGTCCCAACATGATCCATCACCTCATCTCAAAACATAATTTTTCGCACAATCTTTTCGGTCAATATTTTTTTTCTGAACTTCTCTAACTATCTTAAGTCCAAACCTTTTTCATTAATTTTATTGTTGAAAAAAAAAAAAAAATTACAAGTATCCTGACTTCTGACTTTTCTTCTCTATTTTATTGCTCAAAATACATCATTCCACTGACCTTTTCTCATCTTCTTTGCGTATTTTACCTCATATTCCTTTTACCTTTTCTTAGCTTTTCGTATTCAGCTAACGACGTTAACCTGACCACTGAACTTTGTCTAGAGGGTTGCCGCGACCCACAGAAAGCTATACAATTCAGTTTTCTTCGTAAAGTTAAAGAAAAGCTGACCGAAGGGCACGTGGCCTCAGAGACTCGTATAGAAAAGCAACGAAGCAGATTTTGGGCATCACTGAACTTCAAGACGTCACTTCAGAGGTTTACACACTCACACACTCACACACACACACACACACACACACACACACACACACTCACACTCACACACACACACACACACACACACACACACACACACACACACACACACACACACACACACACACACACACGCGCCTTACTTGGTACTAAAAAAGAAAAAAAAGGTTCATTTGTCTCACTTTTTCGTCCTTTGTGTTTAGAACTTTCGCCATTATTCTGAACCTCATTTGCATATCCACACTTGTTTGTTTTTTTGTTTGTTTGTCACCATTATTATAGTGACAGTAACGTTTTTTTCTCGTATATTTTTGCTTTCATATTTATTATGGAAATGCATCGAGCGACCTAAATATATATTTTTTCAACTTTTACTTTATAGAATCCATGTGTGTGGGTGTGTGTGTGTGTGTTCGTGTGTGTGTTCGTGTGTGTGTGTGTGTGTGTGTGTGTGTGTGTGTGTGTGTGTGTGTGTGTGTGTGTGTGTGTGTGTGTGTATTTACATAACACATACGTCGTCACTCTATCAAGACTCTTTCTCTAATATTTTAAACTTAATAGTGTAATCCACCTTCACCAATCTTCTCATCTCTTCTTTTTTTCTCTCTCTTTCTTAAACTCACTTTCTCACTTTCTCTCTTTCACTCTCTCAGCATAGAGCCTCCTCATTGGCTGGCAGCACCTGTCCTCGAGTCCGATAAGCCAATCAGCCACGACCTCTGCACTGAGCCATGGAGCAGGTATTAAAGGGTATTTATTGCCGAATTTCTGGTCCATTTGCGGATAAGAGGTGAGCCAGAGTCCCATTAAGTCCCCCCATTACCTGAGCTGGACCTGAAGAAGGACAGGTAAAGGGGGGTATCAACTCCCTCTTTCCCCCTTCCCCACCTCCTCAATTTCCCCTTCGATGACGGCAGAGAAGGAAAAGTATAAAAGATGAGTTTTTTTAAAATTTTTTTGCTGTGAAAGAAAAATGTCTGATCTTTTTTTTATATTCATAGTCTGTTTTCTTTTTGTTATTTTGACTCTCTCTCTCTCTCTCTCTCTCTCTCTCTCTCTCTCTCTCTCTCTCTCTCTCTCTCTCTCTCTCTCTCTCTCTCTCTCTCTCTCTCTCTCTCTCTCTCTCTCTCTCTCTCTCTCTCTCTCTCTCTCTCATTAAAGGATCTACGTTTTCCTGGAACACAAACCTATCAATACCAGAATTCTGAGAAGTACGAAATAAGGAGTTCTCTTTGGTGCGTGTCTTTAAAGAAAAAAAGGATCAGAGAGAGAGAGAGAGAGAGAGAGAGAGAGAGAGAGAGAGAGAGAGAGAGAGAGAGAGAGAGAGAGAGAGAGAGAGAGAGAATATGAAAAGATCTTAAAGTCATGTTTTTCTATTTATCTTTCTCTGTTTTTGTTTCTCTCCCACACACACACAGAGACACACACGCACACTCTCTCTCTCTCTCTCTCTCTCTCTCTCTCTCTCTCTCTCTCTCTCTCTCTCTCTCTCTCTCTCTCTCTCTCTCTCTCTCTCTCTCTTCTCAGAACTCTCATTATCATCCTCGCGTGAGTGTCGTTAACTCGGCCACCTCCAACTCAAACCCAAATGAGAAAAAAAGGGAAAAAAAAACATCGGTGTGAAGTTATGAAAGTGTGTGTGTGTGAAAGTTCGTTTGATCCTCTACGTTGTTGTTTGTTTTTCCTTTGTACTCCTTTGTACTCCTTTGTACTTCCCTCTCCCCCTCCTATCTCTGTCTGCCTCCCTTCCTCGTTTGTTCTGATGATGATGATGATGATGTACCTGCGCTGCTAAGTAACGAGGGTACGGGAAAGTTGTGGAAGGAGTTTGTGTGTTTGTGTGTGTGTGTGTGTGTGTGTGTGTGTGTGTGTGTGTGTGTGTGTGTGTGTGTGTGTGTGTGTGTGTGTGTGTGTGTGTGTAAACTTCACATACTTATCTCTCTCCTTTGTTCTCTTCCTCTTTTTCATGCTCCTCATTTCTCTTCCCCTGTTTATCCTCTTTCTCCCCCTCCTCCTCCTCCTCCTCCTCTTCCTCGTCGTCCTTGTCCTCGTCCTTGTCTTGCTCTTCATTGCCGTCGTCGTTTTCCTCTCTTCATCTTAAAACTTTTGCTCGTACTCATAGTTATCCTTGTTCTTGTCGTTCTCATAACTCTTTTCTTCCCTACACCCCATCAACTTTTATTTTTTACCCTGAAGGCGCAGAAAAATTTTCCTTAAGTGCCTAAACCTTTTACTCCGTTTCTTTACCAATGCTTACCTGTTCCCTGTAAGCCTAATTTTACCTGCGGGAGAGGAAGTAGCAGGCCCACACCTCTTGCAGGAGGCTTATAAAATCACCATCTTTGGGAGAATTTGTGGACATTTTAATCCACCTGTCTGCTGGGACTTCCCCCGCTGACACCAGCTAGAAGTGAAGTCTCACGAGGCACCCACTTAAGGGAAGATGCGGAACAGGAAGAAAAGGGGGCCGTTTGTGAGGAGGGAAAGTTTATAGTGCTAAAGCTCCCCGAGGGAGGGAAACTTGAGGCATAAAAACTATCTGGAGGAGAAATGTTCACTGGTGTCTTTGTTTTGCATGTAAAAGAGGTGGAAGAGACGAAGGGAATAAATGTAAACTGTTGAAATCCCGCCAGTCTTCCTTCATTATTTTTTTTTCTTTTTCCGAGTCTTCAGATGTAACCCCATCACCGATAACTTGTATTTACGTTGCATTCCTGTGGTGCAAGTTGTCACGTGTTCCTGTGCTGCCAAGACTTGCCATGAGGCCACTGAGACTCCATTTCTTCCCCAAACAAGGTCACCAAGCTTTGTGTGTGGACTGGGTGCCTAGCGAGGTCCCGTAAAACCCAGACAGGCGTATGTGGAATGATCCTTTGAATGGGATGGGAATGGATGTGTGGCCCATTGCTTCCTCTGATCTCTTTAGTCCAAACTGTAATTTTCTTTTCCTCGAGTCCTTTTGCTACGCCCTGTTTACCAGTGGGAATGGATGCTGCTGAAGACGATGACGGTGATTATTGCGTTAGGAAGCGAGGCAGCCTTGGGCGTTGAGGCATTACTGAGGCTAGGTAGGAGGCTGTAGTGAGGTTGTGGGAGGATTTGCAATTCATATGTTGTGTGTAGGTTGGTTGGCTTACAAAGGTGGGAGGGGAGTGTGATGGACAAAGGAAATTCATATAGGTGAAACACATGAATGAAAAGCAAAATTGCCTAATAATTCATCAACAAAGGTTACACACTTCTCATAGTTTAAATTCTGTCACCAACACTAAATAAAACAAATAACAAAAGCAACAACAAAACACAACTCAACACTTTTCAACTGTAATGATTTTTCTGCTTAAAGAGGAAGGAGAGGTAAAATAGAATGCAATAAAATTAATAGTACCATTACTACTACTACTTCTACCACTACAACTACTACTACAACAACTAATAGTAATGATAATAATAATAATAACAATAACAACAACAAGTGTACGTGTGTGTGTTGTTGTCGCGTACAAATCATTCAGTGTGATGCAAGGTGTTTGTGTGTATTTGTGACGCACCTCTAAGGAGTCTGCCGCCCACACCTCAACCCACTTACCTGTCAACACACCCACGAAGATCACCTCTCTTCTCCTTCTTTCTTTAGCTCGTCCCTACATCAGGTTGACCTCCTTCCCTTACCCTCTATTATTCCATTCCTTACTCTGATTTTTCTTCTCCTACCCTCCTTCTTTTACCTTCCTTCTCTTTCCTTACTCGTTATTCTTCCATTCTTCTTCCTTGCCCTTCTGCACTCTACAATATTTTTTTTGTCCTTTACGTCATCATAGTTCCTCTTACTTTCTTCCCCTTTTAGCCGTCGTTCTAACTTCCTCATGTTTTTTTATCTCCTCATCGTCATCCTCACTTTTATCTTCATCCTGGGTGGTAGAGTAACACAAAAGAAGAACAAGTTGCAGTAGACCTGTTGTCCCTTACGAGGCTGTTTGAGATACATTACACTACCTACAGTAATCTAAAGGGAGAGGCACAGGATAGTAGAGGTAAAGGCTCCTCCTCAACCACCGCTCCCTCCCGCTGGATCTGGCAGGAGAGGATGTAATTGAAAAACCATGCAGCATGAAAGAAAAAGAAACTAAATGGATTTTTTTGCAATAATTAGATAAGGACTGTCACTATTACTACTTCTACCCAGGTGATAACATGCGCTGCCAGACCACCATCAACAAGCTACACAAAGTAACATTTCATAAATGTATTCGCATAATTTGATGAAATTTTGTTACGATAACGATTACTATCTCAGCTGAAGATTAGAGTCAAAGCAATTGTTTAGTTTATTCTTGAAAGCTGTAACTGTTATATTGTTAACAATATTGAAAGGCAGAGAATCTCAGACATAACCGACCGAATTCGAGAGGAAGTATTTGAGCTTCATTTGTTAAGAAGTTTTTTAACCAATTATCTTGAAATTGTTTTATCTCCTTGTGATATTTCATTGATGTTGTCTATATCTTTTAACATTTTAAACACATCTATTAGATCATCTCGCATCCTCTGGTAAGGGAGGAGCCATCTACTGGATTGTTATTTGTCATAGTAGGAATTTAGTTTAAAGTATTGAACTCAAATAACCTAGTCAGGATTTGAAGACCCATTGTTGTATGTAATCCTGTATGATCCTCTTCCTCATCCTCCTCCTCCTCCTCTTTCTTTTCCTCTTCCTCCTCCTACTTTGCCTTTTTTTCCTCTTATTGTCCTGTCCTCCTATTCTTTATCTTCTCTCCCAGACCCTTGCCAATTCTCATTCTCCTGATGCCTATTGCCCACCTAAGCTTTCTCCCTAATTCTAATCCTCCCTTTATTTATCTTTCCTTCCTTTCCGTCCCTTCCCTTCCTCCTTGTTTCAATTCAGGTGTTGTTTTTGCCACCTCTCTCTCTCTCTCTCTCTCTCTCTCTCTCTCTCTCTCTCTCTCTCTCTCTCTCTCTCTCTCTCTCTCTCTCTCTCTCTCTCTCTCTCTCTCTCTTTCTCTCTCTCTCTTTCTCTCGCTCTCGCTCTCCCTATTTTCCCTCTTTTTCTACCTACCCGTTTCCTTTCCTCTAGAGTCGATTTTCCTTCTTTCACTAATTAGCTAATGTGTTTTGTAGTTAATTTAGTCTCTTTTTCTGGTCCACTTTTTTGTTTGTTTGTTTAGTTGTTAGTTGTTTCTTTGCCTTTTAGATCTTCCTTTGTACTTCCTTTGTACTTAACGCGAGGCTTTTTTCTTTTCTTTTTTTTCTTTTCTTTTTTTGGAAATTTATCCGAAAATTATGTCTTTTAAGTCTGTTTATCTTCTTACTTTTCTCCTTCCAAACTTTTTCCTTCAATAATGAAAAAAAATATCAGTTTCACGTTTTCTTAATTACCGGCAAAAAAGTTTTCTCTCATTTTCCTTTTATTCCCGATTATTATTTTTCCAAACTTTATTTAATCAGTTCTGGCAAATATCATAATGTTTTCCTAATTTCCTTCCACCAAATGATTGTAACGTAATTCTTCACTGGCCTTCAATTAACCCTAACCTCAGGTGTGCTTAGGTATTAACTCAACATTTCTACCTTTAATTAACCCGTAAGGTACTACGCCCCCAATTATGCCTTCCCTTCCATACCTTCATTAAAGTACCAGCTGTTTTTTTTAATCAAACTGCCCAATCTCTCTCTCTCTTTCTCTCTCTCTCTCTCTCTCTCTCTCTCTCTCTCTCCTCTCTCTCTCTCTCTCTCTCTCTCTCTCTCTCTCTCTCTCTCTCTCTCTCTCTCTCTCTCTCTCTCTCTCTCTCTCTTTTTGTTCGTTTAGGATCCCAACAGCTTTGAGAGAGAGAGAGAGAGAGAGAGAGAGAGAGAGAGAGAGAGAGAGAGAGAGAGAGAGAGAGAGAGAGAGAGAGAGAGAGAGAGAGAGAGAGAGAGAGAGAGATAAGTTGTAAGTAAAGGGGTGGTAGAACAGAGGGGAAGCAGAGAGGAGGATGAGACCAGCAGGACAGCACTGGGGGAAGGGTTAAAGCAGCACTGTTTAAGTGGCTGTTGCAGCAGGGAATTCCATACATTGTTTTTATGTATGTCTTTATTGCCTTGTCATTATTCTATATGTTTTTTTTATGTGTGTGTGTGTGTTTGTATGTGAGAGAAAGAGAAAGAGAGAGAGAGGGAAATAAAAAGAGACAGACAGACAGACAAGCAGACTAACAATATTATATGTAAAAAAATATATAGATACTTCACTCTTTATTTAGTCAGGAATAGAAACAAATAGACACAGACAGACAGACAAATACAAGATATAACAAAGATAAAAAAAGCTTAGACACACACATGCGAACAAAGGTTAGCAAACCCAGACAGTAAAAGAAAGGCAGGTAAACAGGTGTGAGGGGATGCACGTCGGGGAGGCGGGGACGGGGAAGGACAGGGGACTCAGGTGTTAGAGTTACTTAAAGTGTAAATTTTCTCCAATTGCCTGATGGGGCGAGCAATAAAGCAGTAAATGGGACAATAAAAGGAGGAGGAGGAGGAGGAGGAGGAGGAGGAGGAGGAGGAGGAGGAGGAGGAGGAGGTGGAGGTGGAGGAGAGATATTAGGTCCCTGTGTCTCCCTCTCCTTCCCTCCCTCTCCTTCCCTCCCTCTCCTGATAAGCTTGTGTGGGAGTACTATTATATTTTTTGCCTCCCAGATCCTTTGTACTGAATGGAGCAGAAGATGACCGTTTTATGCCCATCTCTGGTATCCTGTTGTCGTATAGTATCCTCCTCCTCCTCCTCCTCCTCCTCCTCCTCCTCCTCCTCCTCCTCCTCCTCCTCCTCCTCCTCCTCCTCCTCCTCCTCCTCTTTATTGGCTTCTTTTTCCACTCATGTTTCCTTTTTCCACTAACTTTGATAATTTGTTACTTTATCCTTTACCTTTGTTCCTCTTCATTGTTCTGTCTTGTGATGTATAGACTTCCTGTCGCTGCTCTCTCTCTCTCTCTCTCTCTCTCTCTCTCTCTCTCTCTCTCTCTCTCTCTCTCTCTCTCTCTCTCTCTCTCTCTCTCTCTCTCTCTCTCTCTCTCTCTCTCTCTCTCTCTCGTTCTCTCTTCTATCACATTTCCTCCTTCCCTCTCATTTCTTCTCCTCCCTCTCAGCTTTTCGAGTCAATAGGAGGCAATAATTTCATCTTCATTTTGCTCACCGGAAAATTACGTTTACCTTCGTATTAAGAGGAAAGTTAATTATTTCTTACCTGCGTCGAGTGCTTAATATCTGTTATAGGTTTCCACATGTTCGCGT
>JAPQNM010000021.1:5717746-5720064 GCA_029783475.1 Metacarcinus magister | reverse complement strand
TGTGTGTGTATGTGTGTGTGTGTGTTCTATAGGTACAGGTGCCAACAATCTGTCACCCTGGATGTTCTCTCTCTCTCTCTCTCTCTCTCTCTCTCTCTCTCTCTCTCTCTCTCTCTCTCTCTCTCTCTCTCTCTCTCTCTCTCTCTCTCTCTCAGTAGCGAGTTAACAAGAGAGTCAAGCGCCATTTAAGTGCAGATGATACCGACCACAGCCTTAGAGAGAGAGAGAGAGAGAGAGAGAGAGAGAGAGAGAGAGAGAGAGAGAGAGACTGTCTTTCTTTTCCTTCTTGACATCTATTTTCCTTCACTCTCACTGCCGTCTCTCTCTCTCTCTCTCTCTCTCTCTCTCTCTCTCTCTCTCTCTCTCTCTCTCTCTCTCTCTCTCTCTCTCTCTCTCTCTCTCTGTGTCTGAAATCGGCTTTAGGTTTCCCTCCCTCCTCCTCCTCCTCCTCCTCCTCCTCCTCCTCCTCCTCCTCCTCCTCCAGCATTATTAAAGACGATGTGGTACCTGAATAGGGAGGAGGAGGAGGAGGAAGAAGAAGAAGAAGAAGAGGAGGAGGAGGAGGAGGAGGAGGAAGAAGAGGAAGGAAAGGGCAGATGTTTTAGGTGATTTTCAAGGCTAAGGTATAGAGACAGGTGCTAGAGAGAGAGAGAGAGAGAGAGAGAGAGAGAGAGAGAGAGAGAGAGAGAGAGAGAGAGAGAGAGACTTTCCATAGCGACCGGAAAGATGCGTTTCTGGGGATGATGTGTTACGTGTGGAATGTGTCTCTCTCTCTCTCTCTCTCTCTCTCTCTCTCTCTCTCTCTCTCTCTCTCTCTCTCTCTCTCTCTCTTATCACCACTTCTCTCCTCCTCCTCCTCCTCCTCCTCTTCTTCTTTTGTCTCGTCCGCGAATTTCTTTTCATGTTTTCTTCCATTCATCTTTTATTCATTTTTCAATACTCTTCATCCTCCTTCCTTCCTCTCCTTCTCTTTCTCTCCATCCTCTCTCCTCCCTCCTCTCCTCCTCTCCTCTCTCCCTCAACAAGGTATGAAGGAGGTGGTTGTGTGAAGGAGGAAGAGAGGAGGAGGAGGAGGGAGGGGGAGGAAGAGGAGGAGGAGGAGGAGGAAGGAAACGAGTTTGTGTAGGTGTGAGGTTAGCTGAGGTTGTAAGGTAACCTCTCTCTCTCTCTCTCTCTCTCTCTCTCTCTCTCTCTCTCTCTCTCTCTCTCTCTCTCTCTCTCTCTCTCTCTCTCTCTCTCTACGTAATTTCCCTTTCCGTGTTGACTCCCTTCCCTCAGGTCCTATATTTAAAGTCTCTCTCTCTCTCTCTCTCTCTCTTCTCTCTCTCTCTCTCTCTCTCTCTCTCCTCTCTCTCTCTCTCGTAAATTTTAGGTTTCGTAACACCTCATTCCTGAAAAGAGTGAATGTGAGAGAGAGAGAGAAGAGAGAGAGGAGAGAGAGAAGAGAGAGAGAGAGAGAGAGAGAGAGAGAGAGAGACTGCTTATAGTATAACCTTGGGATGTTATTTGATGTTAGTGGTTATGATCATACTGGTACTCTCTCTCTCTCTCTTTCTCTCTCTCTCTCTCTCTCTCTCTCTCTCTCTCTCTCTCTCTCTCTCTCTCTCTCTCTCTCAACAATTTTTTTTAGGTATTTGCTCTTAAGTGAGTTATATAAGATAAGCTAGAGGGAGGAAGAGAGAGAGAGAGAGAGAGAGAGAGAGAGAGAGAGAGAGAGAGAGAGAGAGAGAGAGAGAGAGAGAGAGAGAGAGAGAGTGAGTATGGTGTACACTGGGCATTAAACTAAGCTATTTTTTCTTCCACTTCCTCCCCCTCCCTCTCTTCTTTCTTCTTCCTCCTCCTCCTCCTCCTCCTCCTCCTCCTCCTCCTCCTCCTCCTCCACTTCCTTCCTTCCGCCTTGAACTTAGTATGCTGATGGCGTTTTGATGTGGTTAAAAACTCTCTCTCTCTCTCTCTCTCTCTCTCTCTCTCTCTCTCTCTCTCTCTCTCTCTCTCTCTCTCTCTCTCTCTCAGTGCAATATGTCCATGATTCATCTCTCTTTTCCTCTATCTGAGAGAGAGAGAGAGAGAGAGAGAGAGAGAGAGAGAGAGAGATAACCTATACGTGATGGATAATATCTTATCTTAGATAGTAGCTACGCACTACTTCCTGCTAAGGAGAGAGAGAGAGAGAGAGAGAGAGAGAGAGAGAGAGAGAGAGAGAGAGACTGACTTAGTTAACTGACTCAAGTGACTCAAAATAATCTACTGATCCATCTCTCTCTCTCTCTCTCTCTCTCTCTCTCTCTCTCTCTCTCTCTCTCTCTCTCTCTCTCTCT
>JAPQNM010000021.1:5670246-5710246 GCA_029783475.1 Metacarcinus magister | reverse complement strand
ACCGTTTTTTTCAGCATTTATTAATTAGACACAGTTTCCTTCAACACAAGACTTATTAAGATATGATTATAAGAACGTAAGAATATAAGGAAGATACAAAAGGCTCTTCTCTCCCTCCTCCTCCTCTTCCTCTTCCTCCATTTACTCACCCCCCTTTTCTCTCCCATTTACAGGTGCAGCTCCAAGATGAGTGAGGTACAGCAGCAGCAGCAGCAGCAGCCTCCGCCAGCCAATGGTATGAACGGATCAGCCACACAGGAGGAGGAGGAGGTGGAGGTGAGGCTCATGACGGAGGAGGAGCTCGAGAGGGAGAAAATGAGGCCTCCGGATATTGACCAGGATATGAAGGTGAGTTGAGGGTGATAGTGGTGATGATGATGATGATTGTGGTGGTGGTGATTTTTGTTATTATTATTATTATTATTTAGTTTTGAGTTGTTGATATATTATTATTAATCTTTTTTCTTGTCTTTTTATATATATTTTTTTTATTATGTGTGTTATTAGTGTTGAATTTCCTCTATTTTATTCATGGTTAAGCTAATGTTGTTTTTTTTTAATATATATATACGTAATAGGAATATATCTCTTAAGCATTCGTATTATTTGAATTTTTCTTTATTTTTCGTCTAGTTAGTTTTAAATATATACTTAGTGATATGCAAACCTAAAGTAGTAGTATTATATTTTTATTTATATATATATTTTTTTATTTTTACGGTTTGATGAATGAAAATGAGTTAGAAGACGAGACTTTATATTTACGCTACGATATATTTTTTAATTTTTTTTATTATTATTATTTTTATATAACAGACTGACAGGTGGTAGTTTAGAATAGCAGTAAGAATATTTAGTGCTCTCTCTCTCTCTCTCTCTCTCTCTCTCTCTCTCTCTCTCTCTCTCTCTCTCTCTCTCTCTCTCTCTCTCTCTCTCTCTCTCTCTCTCTCTCTGTGGTAAATATGCTGTGCTCTATCCTCCTCTCCTTCCTTTTTCTATTCTATTTTCCTCCTCTTCTTCCTCCTCCTCATCTTCTTCCTCTTCCTCCTCTTCCTTCCTCCTAGTATATATGCATGTAAGAGAAAATTTTTATTGTCTTGTAGTTCTAATAAGGAGAGAACAGTCATTATATATTTATTTTTCTTCTTTTTCCTCTGTTGGCAAATATAGACATACAGGAACTAGCTAATTTGTGGCTCACTTTTCATATCAACAAACCAATTATTATCTGTTTATAAAAGTTAGTATTATGTTGAAGAAAAACCTATGTCTTTATTTTATTTTAATTATTTATTTTTTATGTATTTTTATATTGTATTATAACTCTCTCTCTCTCTCTCTCTCTCTCTCTCTCTCTCTCTCTCTCTCTCTCTCTCTCTCTCTCTCTCTCTTTCACATCTGTGCATTAACCTACATTTACCTCTCCTTTCACTCACCTCTTTCACCCCTTCCTTCCTCACCTCACCTCTTCCTTCCTTCCCTCACCTCTTCCTTCCTTCCAACCTCACCTCACCTCACCTCACCTCACCGTTCACAGGAGATGGAGAGAAGGAAACGAGTGGAAGCCATCATGAACTCTACCATCTTCCGTGAGGAGCTGGAGAAGATAGTTGAGAGCCAGCTGACGGAGGGCTACTCAGGCTACCAGGCCATCCAGAACATCTCTGAAATGATGGGCATACCTTGCTCTCGCGTCAACACCTTCCGCAGTGAGTGGTGGGAAGGGGTGGTAGTGGGTGATGGAGGTGGTAGTGGTAGTGGGAGGAGTGGTGTGTGGGAGGTTGTTGTGAGTGGTAGTGGTGTGGTTAAAAGGATTGGTGTTGTGTGTGTGGTTAATTTTGGGGTATTTTTGGGTGTTAGGTGTGGTGGTAGTGGTGTGTGTGTCTCTATAAAAGGATGTGTGTGTGTGTGTGTGTGTGTGGTTATTTTTGGGTAATATATTGTGGTGATGACAGGTGTAGGGGTGGTAGTGGTGTGTGTGTGTGTGTGTGTGTTGGGTTAATGTTTGGCTCCAGTGAGTGTAAATCCTGTTTATGTGTAATGTAATGTAATGAATGTGTCACCTTTTCTACCTGGTTCTAAGTCCTGTTTACCTTACAAGTTAGAGTCATGTTAATATTAATATACTTCCTCAAACAGCTATACATAACCCACATTATATCAATCCATGTACTTTAAAATAACTATAGTAATAAGAGTAATATATACATACCCATAACTACCTCAACACATAACAATTATAACTACCTACTTTCGATAACAACACAATCATTGCGACGTGAAACAAGACACTCGGCTCTTATGTACCACTTATACCACTCCAAAGACAGACTCAAACACCCTATGTCTTCCTCTCCCTCCTCCTCCTCCTCCTCCTCTTGACAGAACCTTACATTACCTTCCCTTTCTTCAGACACAAGTAAAATTATCCCACTGAAACCCATATGTATTCCACCTCCTCCTCCTCCTCCTCTTCACCTAACCTAACCTAACCTTCCTTTCCTCAGACACGAGTAGTATTATCCCGATCAACGACATCCGCGGTATGGAAAGCCTCAACTTTGCCAAGGGTGAAAAATTCCTTCGATGCAAGCTGTCTTCTGTTTACCGGCTCATCGACATGCACGGCTGGACTCAGAGCATCTATAACCACGTCACGGTAAGCTGTTGAGTGTGTGTGTGTGTGGTTCTGGTGTGCTGTGAAGGTGTGGTTCTGTTTGGGTGTTGTCCTGTTTGTGTGATGTGTTTATATAATGATGTTTCCGTAATTCTCTTCCTCTGTTTATTTTTGTTTATTGTATGTATGTATTGTCTTGTCCCAACGCTCTTTCATCCTATTGTATTTCTCTTTCTTTCCTCTTTAAAAATCCTCTTTCCTAATTCTATTGTATTTAGGTGTACGGATTTCACTTTCCTCCTCCCTTCCCTCTCCTCTTTATCTTTCCTCCCTCGTAACACCCTTTCTTTACCTCCCTCTTAGGCCCGCATCAGTCAGGACACCGAACACTTCATGCTCAACCCCTTCGGCATGCTGTACCACGAGGTCACTGCCTCCTCCCTCATCAAGGTGGACATGCAAGGCAACGTAGTGGAGACAGGATCCACTAACTTTGGCGTGAGTGTGGCCGGCTTCATGCTCCACTCTGCCATCCACGCCGCCCGCCCTGATATCAAGTGTGTCATCCACCTTCACCACCCGGCTGTTGTGGCGGTAAGTGTGTGGTGGTGTGGTTGTCTGGTTGAGTTAGTTAGGTTGTCTAGTGGTTGATTTATACTTAATTTTATCCTATACCACCAAAGCAAGGAAACTAACATTAACCTTACCTTGCCTTACCTAACCTAACCTAACCTAATCTTACCTAAACTAACGCTAATTCTCCATGTCCTTCCTCGTCCTCCAGGTGTCGGCCTTGAAGCAGGGTCTGATGCCACTGTCCCAGGAGTCGCTGCTCGTTGGAGACATCTCTTACCACGAGTACCAAGGCATCTTTGTCAACCAGGAGGAGAGGGACAAGCTGGCACGCAACCTTGGACCAATCAACAAGGTACAGATAAACAACATTCATTATATTGTACTGAAAAAGATTGTATCATTATATTGTATTAAAAAGATTGTATATATTGTTATGTGCTGTATAGATGACAGTGTTTAGCTAAGTCTCTACACATTACGAAGCCTTGAAGTAACATGCTGACTCTCTCTCTCTCTCTCTCTCTCCCCTCTCCCTGTGTGTGTGTGTGTGTGTAGGTGATGCTGCTGCGTAACCATGGCGTGGTGTGCTGTGGCGAGACCATCGAGGAGGCTTGGTACAACACCTACCACACTGTCCTGGCCTGCGAGACCCAGGTATTCACATCACCTTCAATCCGTGCTATCAACATCACTTTTTTTCTCTCTCTTTTTTCCTCTACTACTACTACTACTACTACTACTACTACTACTACTACTACTACTACTACTACTACTACTACTACTACTACTACTACTATCATCATCACCACCACTCACTCAGTCATATAAGTCAAGATGAAAACATAAAAATAATAAAAAAACCCGAGACATATTTTCTGCTTCAACAATAACAACAACAACAACACCTTGACACACCTTACTTTTAAAGAGTCATTCCTCTCACCCCCCTACACCCTCCCCCCTTTACACCTGCCTCACACCTGCCTCCTCTCCCCCCCACCACAGATGCGCATGGCCCCCCTCGGACTGGATAACCTGGTGTTGGTTTCGGACGAGGCTCGACATGCTGCCTATGAGGTGGCTCGACGTGGTGCTGGTGGCGTGGACAGCAAGCAGGTGTGTGTACGTGTGTGTGTGTGTGTGTGTGTGTGTGTTTGTGTGTGTGTGTGTGTAATGAAGGGTATTTAAAAGTTAATTATCGAAAGTGAATCGTGCTTTTTTTGCTCTAAAATTATTATGTTTATATTCTTGTTCTGTTACTAATTATTTAGATATATAAACAATGTGCTTTTTCTCTACTAGTTATGTGGTGAAAGTTATGTTGTTCTGTCTGTATTTCCTCTACTCGTTATGTAGGGAAAGTTATGTTTTGTCTCTTGTGACGTAATGTTATGTTTCCTCGGCACCACCAGGAGGGAGGAGCTACAGGCCAGGGACCAAAGGAACGCAAGTGGAGGGTCGGCGAGATGGAGTTTGAAGCCCTCATGAGATCTATGGACAATGGCGTAAGTTAACCTTCATTCCCTTATATTTTAAACCTTACACATACATAATTGATTCTTATTACGTTTATATAAGGCGAGCAGGGTAAGGAGGCACATCCCACATAGCAAAACAGTACTATTAATCCACCGACCAAAATATCGCACTCGTGAAAGAAGAAATAAAGATATATAGAGAGAGAAAAAATCGTCTATGTAATTTGTGTAATGAGGTTTAATTCTATACCTTATTTTCCCTTTCTTCCCTTTCCTCACAGGGTATGCGGACGGGTTACATCTACAGGAAGCCCCTTGTGAAGCAGGACCAATCACGCCTACACAGTGATGTCGCCCTCCCACCCACCGCCTCCAACTACACACATCTCTTTGACGAGGATGATATTACAAGGAGGTGGGTGTGTGTGTGTGTGTGTGTGTGTTGTTTTTTATTTATTTAATCTCTCGTTCATCTTGTTTTATTTATTTATTTATTTTGTTTTTAATCTCTTGTTCGTCTTTTTTATCAATTCAATTTTGGTTAGTTAAAATTGTATATGTAATGACTCTTTAAGATGTAATTTGTGTTTTGTTTTTAATTAATGTCTTGTTAAAAAATAGTTATGTATCATGTGGAATTTTTTAATTAGATTAGTTTATTACACGAAACTAATTGGCTTTTTTTTTATATAAGTAGTGGAGAGGAAAGGAGAGAGTGTGTCACCTTACTAATTACATAAACATCACTAACTAGCTACCTCCCTTCCTCCTCCTTGATAAACTTTGAATCTAACACCATAGTATACTTATAATCTCTAATACCACACACTTAACCCCTCTCTCTATCTCTCTTTTTCTCTCTCCTCACATAGCCAACACACACAATTAACCTCTCTCTCTCTCTTTCTCTCCCCCATAGCCCCCTGAAGCGAATCCTGGACGGCCGCAAGACCCAGGACAAGAGTCGGTGGTTAAACTCGCCCAATGTGTACCAGAAGGTGGAGGTGCTGGAGACGGGCACGCCAGACCCCAAGAAGATCACCAAGGTAGAGATTATTACAACCGAAAACCTTATCCACTAAATGAGAGTCGGTGGACGGATGGAATTGTCTCGGAGAAATACTAACTTGACTTGCGTTGTGTCGCTTATATTTTGTGGGTTTTTTTTCCATCTATCTTTTGTTGGAAAGGGGTTTTATATGTTGAATTCTTGTCTTAACTTGCTTATTAGAGGACTGCTTGGTTGGTATAAGGGGTATATTCGGAGCTAGTTTCGTGACATCTATAAATGTTTGCAATGTAGCGAAAGTCTCGGTGATTAGCGGCTGAATATCATGCATTGTTTCACTAATTAACGCACTGTCTTGCCATCGTATTTAAGGGTCATTATACCATGGAATTACACAGTGTTCAGATCAGTATTGCTTTAGCACCAAAAGGACGTAGAATTAACACACTTAGCACCAGTCAGTAGGTCACATGTCGGGTCATTTTATAAGGAGAGAAAGATGAGGTCAGATTGATAGCCAGTCAAAAGAAAAGGTCATTATTATCCCTTCAGACAAGATTAGTTAAGTTCCCGCGTCCGACCTTAAGCTAGTTATCTTAGTGTGGTGTGTTGCTTTTTAATAAACGACAGAAAGAAAGAATCCATCGAGAAGTTACCATGTATGTTTTCAGTTCATGGTGTTTATAATGCATTGTTTTCTCTACACTAACCAAGGCTTAAGCACAAAACTAAACTATACGCCACATGTTTCTTTCTACAGCATAATATTGACAGCACTGCCCAAGTATAGATGTTTTGTGATGCTGATACTTCTTAACCTAACTTGTAGAGGTGATTCTGTGCATTTGAACGTATACTTGTCTTGTCTCTTTCTGAAGAACTACATGGTGTTTATTGCTGCAATGTGTTCATGTCACTTATAGCACTGGATATGGCTAACAGTTCCTTTCATTTGTTTTGTGTGCGTATATGTGTGTGCATGTGTGTGTGTGAGATTGTAAGAAGTTCTGTGATGTGTTCTGAAGTTTTGCATTGCTATTGATATACAGAACTATTTACCGCACCTCATGTTCTAATCCGAGGAACATTACAGTCATAGCAAGGCAGGTCATGTGCGTATGTGTGTGTGTGTGTGTCCTACAGCCTTGTATTAATTCTCCTTTGGGCCTCATGTTTATACTCAAGGACACTGCCAGTAAGAGTAACAGTCTCGTGGATACAGTTAATATTTAGATCAGTTTATCTATGAGGAATATATAATGAAAAAAATATATGTTTTGAGGATTGCATGGCTCATTTTGGCGTTTAACTTTATCGTGAATGTGTGTATGTGTGTGTGTGCGCGTGTGTGTGTCTCGGTAGCGTACATTTATCTTTTTGCTTCATGTCAGTGCAGTAGTAAGTTAGTTAGTAAGTAAGTAAGGGCAGCATGAGGAGCCGTATAAATATATCTCTACACATACATACTGTCACTTTCAAGCGTATAGTGTATTGGGTTTAGGTTCGAAGCTTCTTGAAAATGTTTGTGTGTTCGTCTGTGTTGCCGGTAACCTCATGAGTGCAAGATGGGGTTATGGGGTGAAGAGTAATATGCTTTTTGGACTCTATTGAAGGCAACTTAGTGTTTTGTAAGTGTCCGTCTGTCTGTCTGTCACACTTCACACTTCACTCGCTTTTGTTTTGTGTTTGTTGTAGGTGTTCACTTTTTTGTGTTCATATTTTTTGTTTGTTATTCTGTTTAGTTTTTGTCGTTATTGTTGGTTCCTGAGGCATTTTGCTCACTATCAGAGTTGGTGTCATTATTTGTGTTGACCTATTTTATACTTCTTTTTCATGTTCGCTAAGTTAGGTTATAGGTTACAGCACTTTTTATTCTTTTTATCGAGGGACAGTTTATATACCTACAAGCGACTGTATCTCATGAAGTAGTAAGGTTTGAGTGGGTATATAAAACTCACTTATTAAGATGCTATTAATTGTGGTGGTGGTGAGCATTTAGTCTTTACAGATTGTTAACTCCTTTACGCAAACCAACACAAGACTGCAACATCAATACTAAAAAAAAGGGATAATTGATGTAGTTTTATAATTAATTATTATAAGGTTTAGCATTTAAATTTAACACCAATAACTATGATATCTGAAGTGTTTGGTCGTTATAGTTAGAGAAATGTGAAGATTACTGCATTTCCTCGTATTAAGAAAAAGATATTACAGATTGCAGTCATTTTATCAACCAAAGAAGAGGAAAAAGAGTCATCATTTATCTAACTAAACTTGAAAATTCCATCTGTTGCTTTTTTATTATTTTTTTTTTTATTGAAATAGTGTTTTTTTATTTTTTATTTTTTTTAACTGATGGTTGTTGTTGTGGTTTCAATTTTGACTCCTGCCTAGGGATGGTCTTTGCACAGTCAACTATTCCTATACATATTTTGCAATACTCTAGTAAGTGGTGGAGCTTGGATCTATACTCTTAATAATCCTATCGTTAATCAAAGACATTTAGTTCATATTTCCGTATCAGGTATTTTGTAGTTTTTTTACGTTACCTTATCCAGAGTTAGTTAAGCCAATTTTTTTTTTAAACATAACATACCGTATATGCATAAGTATTATTAGGTCATTGTTTCCTGGTATAATCATTGCTTTTTTATATGTTACTCTTTAGGCAGCTTTTATTATTGCATTATGTAAGGTTACGTCCATGTGGGAAGCAGTTACATTACTTCTTCATTGGTTTTATATGTTAAGGAATTATACAAGATTTCCAGAACCCATTAAAACAGAATTGGATTAGCATATATATTTCTAAGTCAGTATTGAGTAGCTTCATTTAGTCTATAATTTAATCTGGTGTGATATTTTAGTGCACATCTTGGAAGAGTTAATATTAGTAAGTAAAGTTAGTGAGATAAGCACTCTATACATGGTCATAATTTGTGCATTTTTACCTTGTGGTCTTACATAATGTCTCCTCTATGTCCACCATAATGATCTTGGCTTATAATAAAATAATAGTACTCAACAATACTTTCATTCTGTGACTTAATATAATAGACTAGTAAAGGTGATAATATAACTGTCATGTATAATATATATCTAGCTATGGAGATTATTTTCACCTTCATTCTTATGGTAGTTTTTGGTGAGTGTGTTTCTGTGCACCTTTCCTAGTCTATGCTGTGCCTGTTTCTGGTAACTGGTGACGGTAGATGCCACAACGAGGGCAGTCTACACGCAAAACCAAGCACAAAGGGCCTTGCTTTTTTAATTTTTGACTTCACATATATAAGCGATAATTGGTGAGCTTCCTTGTCCCACACCTACATGTCAACTGAGCCCTGTAGTTTTTGAGACAGTCCATCGCTGCTGTTACTGACAAACTCAATCAATATTAGGGAAACAGGCACAATGTAAAGCACCTCCAGTCACCTCCTTAAAGCACACAGAGAGAGGCATTGATCAAAAGACAAGTGTGAAAGGCCAGGCCCTAACGTGCTTTGTTTTGTTGCACCTACAGTGGGTAGCAGACAGCTCTCCCACACACTCCACCTCCACACCTGTCAAACTGGACTCAGCGCTTCAGTTTGTACCTCCCAACACCAACCCCAAGGAGTTCAAGACAGTGCAGAAGATGGTGAGTCTTACTTCTACCCTTCCTTGATGCCGCTGTACCGTGGTGAAGCTGTTCTCTTTTGTTCGTCTCTTGCTCTGTCTCTCTCTTGCTTTGTCTCTCTCTCTCTCTCTCTTCTCTCTTCTCTCTCTCTCATGAAGATATTATATTGGGTATTATTTTTGTAAACATTCATTCTAAGGTGAAGGAAAGGAAACAGTTTAATTTATTCCAAGTCTTAATCACACTTGAAAATCTTAACTAACTTGAAATATATATCAAGACAAACACCTTTATGTATATACTTAAACTTCAAAATAACTATAAAAACCACACTAATATTAACCTAACAGTAGCAGACAGACCTTAAATAACTTCAACATACTCAAAAAACCACATTAATCCGACCCTACAGAGAATCACCCTAATCTAACCTAACCTAACACTCCCTCAGATTAAAGAGAACCGACGAGTAGGAAACATCACTTCCGGCCCCACATCCCACCTTCTGGAGGGCGTCACATGGGATGAGGCGCGACGCATGCAGGACGCCAGCATGTCAGCCGCCTCCGACCACGTCATCCTGGTTGGGGCCGCTTCTAAGGGCATCATCCAGAGGGACTTCCAGCACAATGCGGTGGTGTACAAGACTCCCTACGCCAAGAACCCCTTCGACGCCATCACTGATCAGGAGTTGGAGGAATACAAGGATTTGGTGGAGCGCAAACAGCGAGGAGACCCGAGTAGGTGTTGTTAGAGGGAGGGTTAGGGTGGGAGGGAAGGGAAGGAGAGTTAACCTAGGAGGAGAGGAAGGGTTAGAGGTTAGCCTGGGAGAGGATAGATGCTACACTAGTCTACCTATAACACTACCACACTGTAATAATAATAATAATAATGATAATAAAACCAGCATTACACACACACACAAGAATTATCACAGCCTGCCTACACCATCACCTCTCCCTCTCCCCTTCACCATCACCTCTCTCTCCCCCTCACCATCCCCTCCCCCTCTCTCCCCCACAGTTGAGGAGATTGAGATTGAGAAGATGAGCATCGTGCCTGAGCGAGCCACCGTTGATGTCGTTGATGACCACCAACAACATGGTGACCACACTGCCCGGGGCCTCACCAGCCCCACCTCAGACCAGGAAGGTAGGTGACCCCGTGACCTGACCTATTCGCTATGGGATTGTTTTTTTTATATATATATACCTTCAGTTTATGTTTTTTGTTGTTTTTTTATCGCTCAGTTTGTTGTTTTGGGTCATTTTTTTATTTTTCAGCTTGACTTGTTATTGATATTTTTGATTTTCTTGTAATTTTTTAGGGCTTTTCAGATTGCTTTTTTTTTTCCCTCCGTTTTTTTGGAGTCTGGAAACATTTGCTGCACTTGTTGCTATTTTTTTTTAAGTCACCCTTTGAACTTTCTCTTTCATGGGTGTGTGAATATTATCTTGTTTTTTCTCCTTGGGGTTAATGCAAGAGTTTTTTTTATCTTAGGTTAAGGTTTTTATACATTTCAATCCTCAGGAATACCATCACAAGCTCTATTTTCCTATAAAGTTTGCAGAATTACAATGTTACAGGTTTTTTCTATCATTATTATTATTGTTTGCTGTCAGATATATTTACAATTTGTTACGAAAGATTATTATATCGTCTAATATATGTAAGTTGATTTTTATATCGCATTTGGTATGTACTTTTCACATAAGGTATTTGACACTTCAATATACTACACTTCACGTCTTTTTTGAGGTTCATAATGTATCGTGGGGTCGCCTCTTACAGTGCATCCTGCCACACAAACTTTATAATATGTAATGCAAGACTTAACCTCACGAAACACATTTGCTTGTCTCATATCTAAATGCTAATGCAGTACAGGTCCTTCTTGCCTAATTAACCAGGTGATTTATCTGTATATATGATGATTAAGCTAAGCAGGTAATGCCTTTTAACACTATTCTATATCATATACTAAACACTGTAAAGGCATTCAATATACACTATAACTCTAACCCTTATATCATGTTGGTGTAAAGGTCATATTGATGTATAAAGTTACAATCTCCATTTCCTCCTTTCAAAAAAATATTAATCAATGGTTGGAGATAGTTTGGTACACATTCCTGGATAACAAACACATCATGTACACAATACAAAAACACACACACACAGGGGTCACATTAGCCAGGCAGGACAGAAACCAGCTTGGAGGAAGAAGCCTAACCCATCCGTCTCTCTAAACATTGCCACTCACACAGCCTCCAGCACTACGATTCTCAAGGTCGAAACTAAGCACACGCCCAGAGCAAGACAGGCACAGGCGGTGGTTCTAAGTGATGGTCAGTAGGGGTTCTTGCAAGTTTAACTACTACTACTACTACTACTTCTACTGCTACTGCTACTACTACTACCATACTACTACTACTACTACTACTACATCAGTTTGTCCTCCTCTTCCTCTGTAACTTGCTGCATAGTGTGTCTCTCTTTGTGGGTTGCGTCCAGTGATTGATGGTGTGATGGTGAGGCTTGGAGAGGCAATGTGTCCTAGGAAAGCAAATCTGAATTGGTGCCATAGAGCCGTCACCTCCCTGCAAGCAATGGGAGTGTGATGATATACCTCCAGCATTGAGAGCAACACATCCCGCTCTGAGGAATAGAAAGAAAGCGTTGCACAAGAAGCCTCACTACCTCTTCCTATTATAATTACCTCCCGTTAACCTCTCCTATCAGTGACCTCCTCGGGATTTGAAATAAGGAAGCCATTTTAATTAAGAAGCGCATTTTCTTTTGTATTTAATAGAGGACTTACGTGGGTTAAAGAAGGATTTGAACCAGTTTGAGTGAGTGAGTGCACAGCCGTCCGCACCAAACTAAACCAAGATCACCATCAGGCAGAACCCATCTTGGTGCCAGCTCCTGTCTGTCTGTCTGTCTGTCTATAGCTCCTTAGGTCCTGTCTGGCCGCTTCTGTTCTTGTCTGCCAATGTGTGTGTGTGCGTGCAGCTAATGTACATGCGTGGGCGTCTGGAAGCCAGTTAGTTACAGCCACTCACTAACACTCACCTCTGCTTGGTGCCAATTCCTGGAGTATTAGCGGGAGTTTGGGAACCTGGCTGACCTTCACTGCCGTCTCACTCCTTCAATCTTGCTAACCTGCTTACATTAGTGTCAGAGGAGTGAGTACGGCAGTGTAAAGTAAAGGTTTTTATACTTTATTTGTACTTCTATAAACATATTAAGGTATTTGAGTTGGATTATAAAGGTTCATTTTACTTTACATTCCTTGAGGTAATTAAGGCCAGGCTCCCCTAGAATCTGTTATAAGCATGATGATAAGTATTAAGAAGGTGATTAGTCGTACGTATTAGATGATTTTTCCATTGTATATTAATAAGTACTTTTCACACTACTAGTCGTTTGAGAAGTTTATTTTTTTGTACCCGATTCTGTCATAATGTGTGACTAACCAGTGTTTTATGTGAGTTGTTGCACTTAACATACTTGATATTTATATATTTTTGACAGAAGATATACATATACGTATTGATGAATATATATTGTTGATGTATTGATGCATTTATAAGGAATGTAATATTGTTTAAGGCCTTTCTCATGACCATAACAGGAATCATACAAATCTATTTCATGTATACATACTTAACATAGCCTTGGAACCAGCACCACCACATAACACCTGCATTATGGGTCACCTGTGTATATAATATTATGGGAGAATAGTCTTAAGAGGAGGCTAGAGGTGCTTCTTCACACCCATGACTCTGTGCCGCACGTTAGATGGAGAGAAGGTTGTGCGCGCAAAACCAAGTCTTCCTCCCAAACCCAACATTCCGAAGAAGCCCGTGGGAGGTCCGGGGGTGCCAGTCGGGCCTCCCCAGCGGGTCCAAGCTACCATGAGAACACTGCCGTCGAGAGGTAACGCGGCACTCGTGATGGCAGGCCAGACACCAGTGCCAACCTGACCTGACCTGACCTGACCTTACACTCTGCTTGCCTCCCTCACTCACTGTTTTTTTGTTTAGTGTCTTAGATGTCGCAGTGCAAACACATCCTTATTAAAGTTATATACGTGTTGTGATTGGAGTTAGGGATGTGTTTGTGTGTGTGTGGCATTTAAAGGTCACTGGAATGGCCTTGAAATGCCACTCTAAGTTACATTAATTAATTCCTCTCACATACGCACCTCAGAGTTTAATTTTCATACTTCGTTATATATATTTATTTGATTTATTTATGTATATATTTGCTAATTATCCGTCATTGTTTTATTATTCATAGTACCGAACGAGGCATAAATTATTGTCAGTGTCGGGTGTGGTGCTGGCCTGTCTCCGTGCCCTTTTAGCGTGGTGCTGATACCCGCCCCTTCCCCCCCCATACCCTCCCTTCCCCTCCCTAATATACCCCACGTATGATTTGTGTTGTTGTTGTTGATTAGCAGCGTAACAAGGAGTACTACTAACGACAACACCCTTAGACACCCGCCCCCTCCCCCGCCCCCGCCTCCGTGCCGCCCACTCACACTCATCCCGTGTTCTGCGCTTGTGAGTGTCGTTCTGCGTGTGTGTGTGTGTTAACAGACGTAGACGGTGTGCGTTCGCGTGTGTGCGTTTTGTTGTTACTCATTCCATTCCCTTGATTCCGACTTACACTCTTCTCTCTTTGTTTTATCTCCTCCTCCTCCTCCTCCTCCTCCTCCTCCTCCTCCTCCTCCTCCTCCTCCTCCTCCTCCTCCTCCTCCTCCTCCTCCTCCTACTACTACTACTACTACTGTTCTCCTCCATTAAACTCCCTTTCCTCCTCCTCCACCTCTGTCTGTCCCTGTTTACCTAATACACTAAAGCAAAGATTGTTTACATTACATCATTACAAACATTAAATAAACAAAGTTATAATATAAAAAAATATAAAAAACTGTACCGATATGAATTAATTAGTGATATATTTTCTGTATTCAATCTTTGTAAAAAAACAGAATATTCCTTTGTGTAAGTAAGATTCCGAGTAACAACATTGTCTGTCCGTGTACATATACGTGTGCGTGTACGTGTGTATGTGCGTACACGTGTCTGGTCAAGGCAGTGTGCGGTAACCCTCCCTGACACTCCCCCCAGACGGTTCCCTCACCCCTGACCCGCCGCTGACCCCACCCTCAAGGCTAGTGGTCACACCCCCGCCTGCCACCAACACCTTCCCTCGCTCCCCCAAGGCACAGTCCGGGGGAGAGGAGACTCGAACCAACTCACTCACCCGAGGCATTCAGAAGATGCTCAGAGCTGCCTCACGCTCCAGTAAGGTCCCCCTCCACCTCCTCCCCTCCTCCTCCTCCTCCTCCATCCCCCCTCCTCCTCCTCCTCCTCCTCCTTGCCTCGTGTGCTCTACTAAACCTGGAAGTCCTTGCGTTTTACATAGTTTCCGAGACTCGCATAGTTTTCTTAAATAATTATGGATTGAAGGTTAATACAAAATACCTTAATTAAGCTTATGTTAAGGTATCACGCGAAGTATTTTTGTGCTGAAAGAGTAAAGAATTATCGTCTATTTTATGTCATCGCGAGTTTTGTTTCATAAGTTAACGTGAATTGACATTTTGAGCGTCAGAAATACATCTTGCAGACATTTTTTTCTCTGACCTCAGTGAATGCATCGTAAAAAGAGAAAGGTTAATTTAAAGTGTAAAAACAGGACTTCCAGCGGCCCCCAACAAGCTGTCGACTTTGTTTGACTCTTCCTCGGGTTGACTAAAACAGATCAGGCTGTAAGGACTCAAGGTTAAGCTGCTTTCAATACCATTATAAACTTTAATTACAAAAAACTCACTGAGGGTTAACACATAAAGTAGAGAAAAGAAAACAGGAGTTGCCTTGTGTAGGTTAACTGGCCTTTTGCAGCCTCCTTATGTTCATATACTTATAGAGAACAGTTCAAAATCATTATAAATTCTAAAGTTATGTTAATCTCTATGGAATCTCACACTAGCAAAGTCTATTGATATATTGTGTTAAGTTTGTGGAGTTCCAATTTATGAGTTAAGGAAGGGGAAAAGGCAGCTTAAATTGAGGACTTAGTGTGGTAAAATTTGTAGAACTTAAATCTCCGTAACTCATTGGCTAAAAAATCTGGCACTGGCGTGAAGTATGAGTGTTGAGTGGTGTGTAAAAACCTCACTAACCTCACAATTGGGGTTCATTAACTACAACTAATCAGGCAACTCAGTAGAACCTCATTAAGGGAGACGTAGAGGCTTTAATCCATTCACGACACACTCCAGTGATAGCTGTATAACCTCTACACGTAACCTTATCCTTGAGGTTCTACTTGAGGCTGTCCCACTCCAAGTAACACTCAAGTAATGGTGTTTGGACTAGAGTTATGGTTGGTTTTGAGCATGTCTCGTCCACATCCGGGATGCACTAAAAGAAACGTGATTAAATTTCTTGCTAATGTCACAAAATACGAAATAGAAAATACAGGAGGAGGAAAGTGTTGATTAAATCGTAAATTCCTAAATTCCTTATTGATAGATTATGAAATTCAGGCGATGGAGTATGAGAAGGTTGAAGATTTTAATTCCTTTTGTAATTCATTCTTTATCCTCCAGTAACTCTTATCATATCAGAATTATTAGTTATTCAGTTTTATTACCGCTAAATTCAGGTGATGAGTGACAGAAAGACCGACAAAAGACAGACACAGAGAAAAATATAATACCTTTTTAATTCACATTTTTACATGACCCAAGATTTTGATTTGCGTGGTCTGATTGTAGCAAGAAATTTGTATCACTCACCCACCGATTTTGAGTGAATCTTGACACCCACTTTATGTAGCAATGTCACCAAATTCCCTCAAGCCATCACCACTACCAGTATATATTATTGGTGTTCCTCTGTAATGGTTGTATTAGCGGAAAACCTTCAGCTCACACACCCGCAAACCACATTACTGTATTGTTATAAATATTATGTTCTACCATCACTGTTAACATTACCACCTCAAACTCTTCTACCTGTGTTCCTCCTCTTCTAATGTATCTTATTTCCAGTGCTATTTATCCTGTTTTTAATATTATTTCCGAACATTTCTTTTGAGTATAAAACCACATCACTATTCTCTTCTACTGGTGTGATTTTTGGGAGACGTGGCTGTTATGTGGCATTGAATTATTATTATTGAAATGTTGGTTTTTTGGGTGTGTGAGCGAAGGTTTTTCCGCCTCACTAACAGGGCAAGTCAAGGTTGTCTGTATAATAAGTTAACCTCAATTAATTAACCCGAATTACATACTAGGAAAGTGTTTGGTGTGTGTTTTTGTCGGGTTTTTGATTAGGTTGATTTTTTTTACCTCCATGTCCTGTAGATCTCAAAATAATATACTGATTTTTTTTATATAGTAATTGTAGTAATCTCATTTTATTCCAATTAATTTTTTTTTTCTTTTTTTTTTTTTTCTTTTTTTCTAAGTATGTTATTGGAATCTATATATTATTTATTTTTGCTGCTTAAAAAAAAAGAATATATAAGGAAATATAAATAATACTCACCTACCTATGAATGCCCTTTATATAGATATACACACATTCATTATTATTATTATTCACATTATTTCTGTTTCGGGAAGAGAAGAAAAAAATATTGACGTACTATGAATGGCACTAATATATACACGCACATTATTTTCTTTGTTCGGGAAGGAAGAAGAAAATAATATCCCACTGTACGAATGGCACTAATATATACACGCACATTATTTATTTTGTTCGGGAAGGAAGAAAAAAAATAATGAACCTATATGAATGGCACTAATATATACACGCACATTGTTTATTTAATCACCAATCATTGTGTTGAGGGTAAGACACAACCTTACCCTCCCTTCCCTCTCCATCTAAGTGGGTAAGATAACACTATGTCTACTCGGGAATGATTTATCGGCAAGTTATTAAGTTATGGTTATGGTTGTTATTGTTATTGTTTAGTTGCATTGGTGTGTGTTTGCTTGCATGGTGATTCCTCCCCTTCTCCCTCCTCCTCCTCCTCCTCCTCCTGCTCCCGCTGTCTCTCTCCATATAATTTCCTCTGTATAGTTGTAGAATTAACTCATTTTGATGGATTCTGCACCTCATTTATTGTATGCAAGGATTATGTATTTGTATAACTTGTTTTTCTATAGTTTTGTGAATGAGTAAAGTATTCTTTGGTTTGCATAAACATATATAACAAAACTGAAAAGCTCTTGAAATTGAAGACTTTTACATGCCAGAGTGTAATGTTTAACTCGATGGTGTATTTACATGTCGTCTAGAATGTATTATTACACCACCAGACTAATACTAATAACATCATGAATTAAAAAGTTAAATGTAGTCGATTTTAACGTAAATACTCGTCACTGGATGATTAGAATTTAACTTGCATATGAATCCCCTTTTATTTATGTGTTGTGAGACGTCCATCAGAGTGAGGTTGTAGTACATTGTTTCCTATTAGTTGTAGTGAATAGTAATGTTATTTAACCAAGCATGCCATTAGTAGTATCCTCTTGAGTTTTAAATGCACGACACTATATACATTTTCCCTTGAATGATATGTTTAATTTTGTGCTAAACTGTATTTTATGGATTTCAAGAAGTTGTTGAGTATTGAGTCATGTTTGTTAATTGTTTGGGAATGAAATAGAAAGCATTATTAACCTTATCAGTTATGTTTGGAATGAAGTTGTCTGTGCTACCCCCCCAAAAAAAAGCCTTCGGACTAGAATTCAAATGCCTGGAAGGAGTAACAGTAGTAATCCCAGTTTTCACTATTCACTACGCATCAAACATCACTTTCCTCAACGTACCATAACCAAGAAATGCGTTTATAAAATACATAATTACAAAGATGCATTTTATACTAACACATCTGGTTATTATGTAGAGGAAGGTGACATAATCTTGATGTGTAAGAGTGAAAACCTGGTGTGTGTTTAGCCAGTGTGTTGCTAACTGTGTGTTGTTTTGTTGTGATGCACCTTGGCATGGCAGAGGAGGAGGCCGGGCGGGAGTCAGAGTCCAGCCCGCCACTGGAGCGCTCCAAGTCAGCGTTCTATAAGAAAGAAGGTATAAGTGACAAGGATCTGTTAGCCTCACACTAACCCAACACCACTTACACCCACCACTTACCACTTACTTGTACTCCCCTCCCTCCTCCTTCCTCCTCATCCCTTCCCCCTCTCACAAGGCAAATAGGTTGTTCCTTAGCCTATTGTATTGTATTAAAGGTCATTCCCTATACTTATATTTGTGAATTTAATGCTACGTCAATACTAAGTAATTTTCCTCTATAGTACTTGTTAAAAATATTCCTATAAGAGGTGGTTTTGATGCATTTTCTTTGCAATATTTGAAGTTTTTCAGTTAATGTTGACTTAATCATCTATTCCCTACTCAGAACTTTGATTTTGTAAAGATTTAAGTTGATTTTTGTATTTTATTTAATTTGCACTCCCACCCTGACCCCTTGACCTTCCCTCCCTCCCTCCCTGACCCTCCTTGACCTTCCCTGACCCTCCCTCACACCCAGAAAGTAGCACTCAAACCCCTGCATTCATAGCCAGTATTTGAAAGCTTTAGTCACTTCAATAGTCACTTCATAGAATCTTACCACTTATTTTTATGCCTTACTGTAGATTAGTAAATAGATACTTGATGTCTACCTTAGTTTGTATTAGAGATAAAGTCTTAACTAACCTAGTCTGTCTCTCAGTACAATGTAGATTAATTAACTACTAAACTAAACTATTACACAGGAAGTTGAAGTAGTTATTTATATATTAATTTAGCTTTGACTCTAGATCTTAGTTATGCTTGTGAATTAAATCTTTTTAGTTCAATTTAATCACATTTAATATCTAGCAAACACAGTTAATTTTTTCTTTAGTCTGCATTTTAATATAGATGTGAGTTTGCGCGTGTGTGTGTTTTATCTTTTTTCTCATGATTATTTTATTTTTTATTATCGCATCCTGCATGGCCGTGAACTAACCTTAAACTGCATGATGTTGTCCTTGTGGTTTGGTTGTGCAGTGGCGTCTGAGAAGCGATCGGCTCTTCAACGACGCTCTTGGTCACTCAGTCGCAAAGGTAAGGAAGGGAGATGACGGGGTGGTGTGTGTCTCCTGGCCAACCCTGGATACCTCACTCCCTCCTACACTCACTCACTTATTCATTCACTCACTATTTCATTCCTAGATTCACTTATTCATTCACACATTCATTCATTCACTCAATACTTCATTCCTAGATTCACTCCAGTCATTCTCTTTCTCCAAACAGATACACAAAGAATACATATTTTCTCTCTTTTATCTTATTTCTCTACTCTCCTCTCCTCTTCTCTTCCTCCATAGAAAACAGAGCTACATATATTTTTTCATTTTTAAATTGAATCAGATTTATTCATCATTACCTCTTATTCTCTCTTCATTCACACACACATACCCCCAGCATAAAAAACAATCATTGTTTTCAAAGACGTATTGAGAATATAATTGATTGAGAAGTGTTGGTTACTCATTAGAGACAATTAATGATGTGTGGCGGTGATTAGCTCGGCCGGGAGTTAAGGAAGGAGAGACAAAGTGTTCTGTGCTTAGGTAAGGAATAATAACTCATCATTTTGTTAACTACTTGTGTGAAATATGTGGTAGTTTTTTAGTGTTTTAACAATTTGTGGTTTTTCGCCTTATTAGTCTTTTTAAAGTGTTTTTCCCATTGGACTTGTGCTGTGAATAATATTTTTTCGAACACATAATTAAGATCTTTGTTTCATCTAACTAATCAAGAACTAGATCAAGAAAAACCTTATCTAAATATAGAAAAGTAAGTAAGATTTACAATTGTAACAAGTTTAATTTAACATTGCATTTTGTAATTGAATAGTATAACATTTTACTTTTTAAGTTTTTGAACTAGACTAAAAGTACTTATTCACCAGAACCTTAAAGGAATGTTTCAAAGTGTTTCACTTAACATAAGAATACATGTCAAGTATTATATTTCTAACTTAAGGCATTAATTTATGTCTGTTGTTGATCTGCACTTTCTTCCTCCGCGGCAAGTCGCACAGTTTCTGGGAGGGGGTAGGTGGACATTTATTTGTAGCTTAGGACTCCTCCTCCTCCTCCTCCTCCTCCCCCTTCATGGTAGTGGTCACTTTCACAGTCGCTGGTCAAACAAACAAACTGTAAACACCCACAGCCTTCCCCTCACTGTGCCTACAACAGTGTGCAAACAGCTGTAAAGTGATGGTGATGGTGAGGTGAGAGTGATTTGTATTAGTCAAGTCAAGACAGCGACTGTGAAACTGGCACAGAATCCTGCCTGTAGTGCTGAGCTAGGGCTGCTACTGCTGCTGTTGTTAATGATGATGATGATGATTATTATGGTGATGCTGGTGTAGATGCAGCCAGTGTATTGCCGCTAATGTTCTGTAACAAACAAGTATTTTAGAAAGTTACCATTGAGTGATTCCAGTTTTCTATTTTGGTTTCCCTTGAGTCACTTTTTAATAAAAAAAAACACAACCCAGGAACACATTCTGTATCTTAGATCAAGAAGTTGTTCCTTGGAAAGTCATTACGTTTCCTTCACACATTTGAACTGTTGTAATGTGTCACACTTTGCCTGATTCCTTTCCAACTGGGATATTCTTTATATTAGCACCATGCATGCAGTAGTGGAGGCAGAGGCAGACAACACTGACTCCCCGGCGTGGATGTAAGAGGTTGGTAGAATGGTCTGGTCTGGTCTTGCTTGCACTCTTAGGTTGTGCCAAGTTGCAGTGAACGCTTCTATATGCAGTGTTCCATGGATTGAATTGAAGATCTGTTATTGCCGGTGAATCTTGACTTGTATTGAGGTGATGATTACTGTTTGTTGCATCCCTGGCTGACCTGACCTGACCTGACCAGCTTGATGGCTGCACTTCATGAAGGCAAACCACAGTGCAGGGAACATTAAGGCTTGGATCAGCATGGCATCCCAGCCCTGGTGTGGCCTGGCTGGTGAAAGTGTTGAGTACTTGCCTTGGCCTTGTGATCACTGGCACACACTTGGTTACACTTGACTCGTTGTGGCTGAATGCATCTCAAACTCTGAACATTGGAATGCACGATGGTTGAAAATGAGGAAACTTTGCTACATATCATTTTAAAGGGACAGCCAAATAGATTAGCTTCCCTATGTGGTGGTGATGGTGGTTGTGGTGAGGTTAGGTTGTGTTGGGTTGAACCAGCTTGGTGACTCCACAGTTTCCTTATCTGAGTGGCTTCACCTTTCTGAAATGACTCTTATTTTACTCTGAGTGGTCTGTGCATGTGAGTTTTATTTCTATTCAACCATTGCAGTGTGAAGAGAAGCTAGACTGAAGGACATTTGAAAGTGTTTAATGGAATACAATTATAAAATGTGTTTATTTAAAGTTATGAGAACAAAGGAAGTGATATTAAAAGTTGTTATTGTCAGAAGCAGAGGATAACCTAACCTAAACATGTGTAATTGGTTTTGTGTTTAAAATTTCGAGTATTTCTTAACCTTGTAGGAAAATTTGGAGTGTTTGGAGATCGGTTTGAGATGGTTTGTTTGTTTGTTTGTTTGTGTGTATTGTGATTTGGTTTTCAACTCTTCAGCTGTCTTTGCAGTCAGCTTTACTCAAGTGTTGAAGTCTTAATTCAACACCAAAACCAGCTGCCTGATCTATAGCTAGCAAGTTCTTAAGTGACGGCCGCATATAGCATTAGTAATTTCTGCATTCACTATTATGTAAGCTTGTTGACGTATCATATATATCAAGTGTTATTTACCATCCTATATGTTACTTATAACCTAATGCTGATGTCTTTATATATATCCCTGAAATCTAATTATTCCTGACCTGATCTGTGTGTGAGGAAGCTTATAAAAGAAACATTATTATTATATCCATTGAAAATTTACCTCCATCCGTCCAGGAATGCTTTTTTTTTATCTTCATTCATCATTACTAACAAAATTTTGATCCCCAGTTGTGCTATTAACTAACTGTGCACCTGTTTGAGATTTCTGAGTTCCATATTTACATGTGTGCGTGTGTGTGTGTATTCGTTGAAGCCCGCTCATCGTGCTTCCGAGGGCTTCAGTAATGGCTGTCTGTCACCTGTCGTCTGGTACTAATGGGTTATTCTCGGTGTTATTTCCAGGGGAGACTGTAGCCAATGGTGATGATGACGCACACCACAGCACACTCTCCCACAGCAGTAAAGAGGTGAGTGGGTATTTATTTATTTATTTATTTATTTTATTTATTTATTTTTTTTTCCCATTCCTCTTCCTTCCCTTTCTTCCCTTGTACTGATCTGAATTATCTTCCTTTCACTTGGTATTCATGTTATTCATTCTCTTCCCTTCATAACACTAACTTTCGCTCATCCTCTCTCTCTCTCCCTCTTCTACACTCACTCATCCCCTTGCTTCCCTCTCCTCCCCAGGGTTCCCCCACCAAGGACACCTCCCTCACAGACGACTCCATTTCCAAGGAGAAGAAGAAGAAGAAGAAGGGTCTGCGCACTCCCAGCTTCCTCAAGAAGAAGAAGGACAAGAAGAAGGAGAAGGAGGCCGCCCATCATTAGTTCCCTGGACCCTCCCCATCTTTACTAACTCCCACCTCTGGTAGACCAATGCTGGTAAGGATTCCTCACCCCCATCCTTATCCTTATCCTCCTCAGCCCATGTACTGTCCTCCTCCCAGCTTCACGTGGTAAGGTGTGATCTGGATGAGAATGAATCACCAGCATCATTTTTCTCTCATCATCTCCTGCCTTCTTGCCTTCATGGCTTGCTGGCTTGTACAATGTTAGAGTTAATTTAAATTTTATTCTATTTTTGTTGTTATCATAAAACATAACCTAAAGATTTTGTGCAGGATTTTACTTATATTATTCATTTATTTATTTATTCAAGGCTTTCGTCTTTTGTGTGTCGTACACTGCTCGTATTCAATTTACAACAGAATTTTACTCTATACATACATACAGTGAAACCGGATTTATCATATGATTTACCAGACATTAAGAAAAGAAAGTTGCACGTCACATTTCCATCACCTGTGTACTTAACCAAGATGTTCTCTCCCCCTTCCCTCCTCTAGACACTGCCAGAACCTGTACTGTAGATAGCTAACAAGAGGAATGTGTGCTGGGAGTCCTTGTGTGGTGCTGGTGAGAGGCTGCTGTGCTACTACTGCTGCTGCTGCTGCTGCCACCACCGCTGCTGCTGCTGCTGCTGTCACTGTTTATCGGATCCAAGACTATCTATCCACCTAAATTATCAGTCCACACGTCAGCAGATTAGCTTTATTTTCCACTATGTTTTCTGTTTTTTATTATTGTTTTTATTCTTGTCTGTAAAAGTTAAGGCAATATTAGTGATTAAACAACTCTGCTTTGTTGCATAATTTTTAGGATTTGTAGTTGTAGAATTTTTTGCCAGTGTATATTTTTTATTTTCTTTCGAGTTTTTCATTGATGCGGAATTTTATCGAGGAAAGGATACAATTTCTCTACATTTCTGTGATGACGTATGTGAAAATTTTTTTTTAATTGTATTTGTGGGCTCTCTATGATTTGGCCGTGTGCCTGTATGCATGTGTGTATGTATGTTTGTGTGTACGTATGTTTGTGTGTACGTGTAAGGGATATTGGGTGGTTGCCGATTCTTGACATTTAGCTTTCAATAGAGTGCCTCATTGTCAGGTTTTAGATGTTGATGACCGACAGCGACAATGGTGAGATTAATTGTGTGTGTGTGTGTGTGTGTGTGTTTGTGTCTGTGTTTGTGTGTGTGTATGTACAGTTGAGAGGGACTTGCGGTTATGCAAAAGCCACAGTGCAAAGGAACAACACAGCAGGTGATGCATGTATTTTGATGGTTGTATCTTTTAGAATACCCACCTGACCTGACCTGACCTGACCTGTTCCTTGTGTGTATCTAGTACAGTTGCCAGCCCGGCCAGGCCACTCACAACTAACTCCACTCGGATCTACTCTTTCAAACCCTTAATGAGATGGTTAGGACATTCGTTGAAATCTTTGGTAACTGATGGAAAGTGAAGTGAGTCACTGGATCCTGAACACAGTGGCCCCAGCGAGTAACTCTTCTTGGCTTGTGGACTTGGTGCCATTCTAAGATGGCTGCCATTTATATTTCTCTGGGGAAGGGATGATGAAGGCTTTCCAGTCTCCTATATTTTTCCTCTTAAGCTTGTCCTTCCATGGATAGTTGTGGGATCAGCAGTCTCTGTTCTCACCCCACAAGTCTCACCATTTTATCATAAATGGTTCACACGAAGGGAGACTTATAAGTCATCTTTCATCCTCCTGACCCTTACACAGGCGGTGATGACCGGCCAACACTCCCGCCGCCGCCGCCGCCGCGCCCTCATCGGCTGCAAGATATGAACTTCGTGTTCCGTGATTTTAGTCGATTTTTATCATTTAGTCTGACCTCAACTATTGGAAGTGGAAGGACTAACCATGTTATCACCAGCTGGGGTTTGTCACTCTGCTTTAGTCACTCCCGCCCCGCCCCGACCCGCCCCGCCACACCACACCACACCACACTCCCCCGCACGTGGCACTTACGCCACACCTCCTCCTCTCAGTGACACACCAACCTAACTGTTGACTAACGAGCCACCACTGGCAGACCAAAGGACTCCTGGTGACTCCCTGCAACACTCACGCCCTCCAGGATATCCTTCAGTCATGATTCTCTGACTAGAGTTCCTGTGTTGTAAAGACAATGAGACCTAAATTAGCAGTGTTTAGTGAGGACCGTTGGGGCGGGAATGGTCTGGGCGGGGCGTCAAGACCACTCTTTTTCATCCTTTGTCGATGCTAGATGGTGGAGTGTTTTCTAGCTACACATTCGTTTTGTTTTCCTCCATTTTTTTTTATCACAAGCTTAGCACTGTTTTATAATACATAAATCTGTATAATAGCATCTAAAGAAATATTATTATTATTATTATTATTATGATCATTATTATATGAGTATGCAGGCAGCTGATTTTATCTTTTTTTATAATAAAATGTCCCTATTATACAAATTCTAAGTCATTATTCTTTCATTCCATCACCTTCTGCTGTTGCTTTCTCTTCACCTTTCTTCCTAATGGGATCAAAGCTTCTTAATGTAATGGGTTCAAGGCCAACACAACAATAAATTAACACAATCAAGACAATTGTAACTCAAACATCTTTTAAGAATATTTTTTCTCATTAGAACTTTTTATTGAACATTCTGCTGTACTGAATAAAATAAATATATCTTACACTAATGGATTTTACTCTACCTACCTGGACAAGTGTTGATTACTACTACAGGTGGGTGGGTTGGATAAATATTTAGTGGTGCAGATCGTGAGATGTGAAGTTGTTTAGTGTTAATTTAAGGCCTCTTCTATTTGCGTGAATCCGTTTCAGATCACTGAATCTGGGCGGGGCTTGGCCCCTCTGGGCGGGGCATAGCCGCAAAATCGTGTTCTATTTACAATCTTAACTCGTGATCTGTAACAGATTCATGAATCCGTCGAATCTGTTTCCGGAGGTGGGTTATAGCAGACGACACTCGTTCGCGGGTTTTTTGCACCAGCCTGAGCCAACCTCTTCTCAGAATTTAATATTGATATATACCTCCAATAAAACAGTGTATATATACGAGGAAGATAGTAAGCGGTAGAGAAACGTTGTAGAAATGTTGCTGTAGACACAGAATTGAATAATGGTGATGAATACCAGAAACAAAGGAGATATATAACCGCAGCCTCTTCTCGGAATCAATTATTAATTTATACTTCCAATAAAACAGTGTATATATACGAGAAAGATATTAAGTGGTTAAGAAAAGGTGCAGAAATACTACTGTAGGCTTAAAATTGTATAATAATGGTGATGAATACCAGAAAGAAAGGAAATATAACGGCAGCCTCTAACCGGATTATTTGTTTTCTTTGAATTTTGATATATATACTCCCAAGAAAACAACTTACATGTGCGTGGAAGAGACTAAATGGTAAAAAAATGTTGCATAAATGCTAGTGTAGGTACAAAAATATGTATAACCGTAGCAAATAAACAGTTAAATAAGATATCCCCAACATTTTTTTTGGTTAAGGGGAAGCTCTACTCGGGAGTTTTACATTGATATACACAAACGATTTTGACACTCATTACCGTCGCAAATAAATAGTTAATAAGATATCCACATTCCCCATCTCCCAATAAACACGAGGACATGTGGGAATGTAAGGTTTTTTGGGCGGGTGTGAAAGTGAAGTTTTACCCAAATCTAACCTAACCAGGGTAAGCCTATTGGCGCCACAGGTTAGACATATAAAAATAAGGGGTATTTCTATACAACTACTGCTCCACCTCTTTATTATAAATATGAAATCTTACATACTATACATAGTGTACTCAACACATGTGTGAAAGTTTCAGGCGGTGCTCACCATTATTTACCTCGCAAAACGTCTTTGAAGTTAGTTCGGTTATGTTGGTTAGGTTATCAAACAATATCAGAAATATAATGAAAGAATCAGCATGTGCACTATTTTAACTCAAGACACTTTGTATTAACCTCGCGGCTCATTAGACCTGAATCTACTTTTCAAGAATCTAATGGGGTTTTCAATAACACATTTAGTTATATAATTTTTTTTATTGTACAATAAGCAGGTTGCTGATAATTATGGGTGCCGTTGTCGCCCTAAATGCATCAAGTAATGAAAGCTGTAACTCTCAACACTTCCTCGGAAAAGTGACTAGTGTGACGGCTGGGCAGCGACTGGCCTCTCATTGTTGTTGTTTTGATCCAGCGAATCCAAAACAGATTCTGATGTTCTATTTGTACCCACCGAATCCAAAACGGATTCGGATTCAGAGCAGAATCCGAAGTAGATTATTGGGAACAAATAGAAGAGACCTTTAGAGGAGTGAGGAGTAGTAGGACCTAATGCACAGTTAAAAAGGGTTTATTATAAGGTTAATCGACAGTAAGATAACAATGGTCTGTGCCACAAGAATAGTAAAATGTAAAGTCATGATTAAAAAAGATATAAAGATTTGGTGGAAAGTCTGTTAATGTCACGCACTAACTTTCCCTTTATTTGGCATTCTCCCTCAATCTTAAGTCTTCTAACATGGTAATAATAATGATAACATATAATTTATTTTGTCTGTGTGTAATGCAGAAAAGAAACTTGCTGTGGATTAGGCTCTTACTTCTTTCTTAAGGAACATATTGTTACGATGGGGGATATTGGCGCGAATGTTTCGCGGGTTTATGTAGAAGACGCGGGCTATTGTAGCGCCGTCACCTGCGAGAGCGTGAGGGTAGTGTCTTGATCAGGGGAAGACGTGAGGGTGTTGTTCAGTAATCAAGAGAGGATTTGGAGTACTGTGGTTTTCCTCACCCTGCCCCGGATGCCCAGAAGGTCATAATGTGTCACCTCGCAGCCTCACCGATACATGCATGAATCCACGGAGCTGAGAAGGGAGCCTCTGTCGCTCACATCACCCACCCAGCTCACGGAAGCAGCAGCTGAGTTGCCGTGGTGCAGTGACGAGGCGTGTGGTGGTAGTGAGGTAAGGCAAGGTAAACCCCTTCCTTTCTCATACGTAACAATATTTATAAAACTACAGGATATACATGTAAAACTACAGCTGTCAGTCTACACAGTTTATAGAGATAGATAATAGACTGGTAAGTACTTTAGGGATATCAAAAAACAGCTTTCCCTTCATATATATTGACACCTGGAACGGCCTTGAAGAGATAGTTTGAGCTAAAACTATTTATATATTTAAAGTCAAGCTTGATAACATTAGATATGGAAACAGGATTTTAAATTGAGAGAGAGAGAGGTGAAGTATAGAGATCAATAGCCAGATGCGGTACGACATGTTGGGCAAAATCCTTAATTACTGTAACTTCACTTTCCTTCCATTACCAACACTTGGCGATAACAGTAATATTGGATTGGAATGGATAAATATTGGATTATTCCAAGGGTGGGGGACAAGGAAATGCCTCGTGTAGGTCATCAACTGGCCTCTTGCAGTCTCCTCAATTCTTATGTTCTTATGTTCTTATATAAATAAAGAACATTAAAGCCATGAAGAGAGTGAGGCGAGAATTGTTATAATAAAGTTCAGAGTTGAGTTAGTTTTGTATGAGTTAGGAAGTTATGTATCTCTCTCTCTCTCTCTCTCTCTCTCTCTCTCTCTCTCTCTCTCTCTCTCTCATAATACAAGCTTACATACTTTCATATCGACAGAAGCCACACAAATACATATACATTTACGTCATAATAAAAAAAAAAAGCTGAACTACCTATAACAGATCAAGTTACATCACGTTAATAATCTGTGTAAAATAACTTAAGAAATAATATAAAGAAAAACGACATTGAGGTGATAAATAAAAAAAAGAAAATCGTATAATATTCTCAGGTGTTGCAGCAGAAACTTACCTGTTGTGAGATTGCGTGTTGGGGGGGAAGAAGGAAGCAGGGGGAGGCAAGAGGAGGCTGGGGGACAGGTAAGAGGAGGGAGAGGAGACTGGGGAGGCTAGATGACAGGTGGGGGGAGGTAGGGAATAGGGGGAGGCTGGGGGAAGCAGGGGAACTAGTGAGGCGGGGGAGGCGAGAGGAGGTTGGGAGAGGGAGAGAGTGCTAGGGGAGGGATGGAGGCTTGGTGACAGGTAAGACGATGGAGGCTGGGGGGAGATATAAGAGACTGGGGGACAGGTGAGAGGAGGGAGAGGAGTCAGGGGGTGAGAGAGGGTAGGCAGGGGTTCAGGGGGTGAGGTAGGGTAGGCAGGGGGATGCAGGGGAGAGGGAGGGGGAGGTCACAACTCAGTATCGTCTGAACCATCATAGAGTGAGGTACGTGACGTCACTTGGCTGAAGGGAACACATATTTGACCCTTATTTAACCCCTTCCGAGGTCAGGTCACGCCACACACCACCACCTAGCCAAGGGTCAACACCTTTAATTATACACCATTGACCTAATAGGGTTTAAAAGGTAATATTTAGGGTTTAATAAGCGTTAGTACGACTTGGCACGTGTTGGCTGTCTACGTATATATATTTTTTTCCTCTCTCTCTCTCTCTCTTGCTCTTTTTTCCCCCCCCTTTCCTACCTCCCTTATCTTCCTTCTTTTTTCCCTCCCTCCCTCCTTTGCTCTTCTTTTTTTCCCCTTCTCTCCCTTGCTCCTATATATTTCCCTCTCCTTTCCCTTCTCTCTTGCTCTTCTTTTTTTCCCTCTCTCCCTCTCTCCCTTGCTCTTATTTCCTATATATTTTTCTCCTCTCCCTCCCTCATTTGCTCTTCTTTTTTTTCCTCTCCCTCCCTCTCTTGGTCTTCTTTCCTATATATTTTTTCCTCTCATCATCCTATATATTTTCCCTTCTCTCCCTCTCCCTCCCTCCTCTCGTCTTTTCCCCCCCCATAACCCTCCCCTTCCCTCAATTCGTCTTTTTTTTCCCCCTCTCCCCTTCCCTGCCTTCCTCTTCTTTTTTTCCCCTGAGGTAGTGACGCAAGTGTGATGCCAGAAAAGGGTTGGCACTTGGCACTGTGCCTTGACTGCCTGTGTGCCTCGCCATACCCTCAGTCTTACTCTCGCCCTTGTGTTCATACGACCTGATTAATATTATACTTATTAATATTCAAGCTTTTATATTTTTTAAGCTATTTTGTATGTAAGTTTGTGGTAAATAGTCGTTTGGTGAAGCACTCGTTATTTTGGGCATATCTATTTTTTTGTGTGATGTGTGTGTGTTAAGGTGTGTGTGGTTTAAGGTATGTGTGTGTGTTAAGATGTGTGTGTGTGTGTGTGTTAAGGTGTGTGTGTGTGTGTTAAGATGTGTGTGTGTGTTAAGGTGTGTTGGTGAAAGTTAGGTTCGGAATATCATGATTTTTAAGTGATTTTATTTTTTTTTACAATATATTGGTACATTTTTATTACTATTACGTGTGTGTGTGTATGTATGTGTGTTGGTATTAGTAGCTATATTACGAAGGCTTATATAAGAAAGTTTAATGGTTAGTATGTACCATCTGGTTAGGTGTGTGTGTGTGTGTGTGTGTGTGAAGGCTGGGGAGTATGTGGTTATATGATTAACCTTACCTGTGTGTGTTTACCTAATTAACTTTACCTGGTTACCTGTGAGTATGTGAGACGAACACTCAAAAAGCCGTTCATAAAATTTTTAAGGAGAGATTAACCACTGATGAATTAAGACGAGTATGTTTTTTATTCGGATGAGTGTGGCGTTTAACTCAAAGCTAGGGTACCAATTTTATATTATTTGATTTCATTTGATTACGTGTACAGTTTACGTCTCATCAGATTTAATAAACAAAGGATTAGTTGTAGATCTTATTAAGTGTTTTCTCCGTCAAATTCAGAATTGACGACACGTAACGACTTAATTTAACTTGCTGTAGTGTGAAGGAAATATTCTCAACCTTGACTGACAGTGATTAACGACCAAAAAATCTTCTATCAGAGACTAGCATCCAACTACCGTCCTGGGCTCAGTTGATGTATAAATGTTCTTTTCATATAAACCTGAGTGGGGGAAGAGGAGGAGGAAAGAGAGGAAAGAGAGGGAGGAGAGGGAGAGAATGGAAGATGAATGTTATAATACTATATATTTACACTCCTTCCCTCTTCATGTTGCATTTATTTATTTATTATTGTATGTATTGGTAGCTGTTTCCTCTTTACTTCATGTCATGTTTCAGGAATGTACAGTGTTGGAAATAGTTTTATTATCATAGTTATTTATAGATGACACTCATCTATTTAGTATCCAGCCAGACTTTTTTTTTTCTTACACTGATTGATCTTAGATATTATTTATTTATTTATTTATTTATTTATTTATTTATTTATTCTCTTGTTACATGAAACTTGAATTAACCTTAGAGTTCAAGTTAAAAAACACACACAGATTATTTCTTTAACTTTTTCATAATTGAGTCATTCATTGCGTGTATATATTTATTTATTTATTTTTTGGGGAGTGGAAGGCATATATTAATTTCTTATAAGGTAATAACAATGAAAATCTATTTGGTCTCCTAGAAAAAAAAAGTCTACTTATACATACACAGAATAGAGAAAATACATAAGTAAATGAAATATTAAGGCGAGAAAGTGTGTGTAAAACCATTAATATACAAAGAAACGGATCTTTTAGTGCCACCGAGGAAGGAACAAATCTCCAAACAGTGTCAATATATACAAGTGTTGACGACAGAACCAGAAGAAAAAAAAACATAGATAATAAAAGCCAGTGATTGAAAAAGGAAAACACACACACACACACAATAACACACACAACAAACACACACACATACACAGAGAGATGAAGAACAGACAGATTACCAAGTGCGACAGCATCAGATAATCCAAAACAAACCGAGTGACCAAACCAAACCAAGCAGAAAATGCAATAAAAACCAACCGCAACCTCAACCTCAACCTCACAGAACATCACCATCAGAGGAATTAAACCATGTCTGCCATGAAAAATAACAAACGCAACTCCCTTCCTTCCCTCACCATGAATAAGTTCTTCGTCAACAAGCGGGCGTCTATGTTTGAGAAGGACGAGGCACCTCCGCCCGCCGGGAAGAGGGACTGGAGGGAGTGGAGTCCTTGTGGCTTGGTGGAGACGTCTCAGCGGAAGATGGAAGGTGTGGAAGAGGAGGAGGAGGAGGAGGAGTAGATAGAGTGTGTGATAGCGTGTGATTTTTAACATTACTTATCCTTCTATCTAGTTTTAATTGGAAGAAGAAGGAGGAGGAGGAGGAGATAGTGTGTGTATATTAACCTGTTTGGATTTGAATACTTATCCCTCTTATCTATTTATAATGCATGTTTTATATTCATGATAGACTCTTTACTGATAACAATGATAGTGATGAATGTAAAGGAGGAGATAGTGGCAGAGAATATACTTAAATCTATATCTATTTCCTTCTCTCTTGTCACTGCCCTTCCTTCTCCTCCCTCACCTCTCTCTCCTCCTTGCATGATAGATCTTTAACTAATATAACAGATAATTTACTAGAGACTAAATCTGTTATATATTATTAATCTAAAACCACATTAATTTAAGCCCCCAATTATTTTTCTTTAATTATACAGTTTATTATAAGATTCTTGTGTATTAGAACTAGTTTAAGATTATTACAAAATTTCTAATCCTGTGTTTTGTGTGAATATTTTAATAATTTTCTATTGTTAGTAATGATGTGACATAATTTTAACATTCCTGTGTCTGGTTTTTGTTTTATGTGTGTTTTGTTTGTTTGTTTGTGTGTTAGTTTCGTTTGATTTTGTTGGCATATATTATAGAGTGTTTTTTAAAAGTTCATTAACCTACTCCTGGCTGGCTGGCTGGCAAAGGCTTCTTAAAACAGCACCACAAAGTGTTAATATTCTCTATGTGTGAATTTCTATTTTTGTCATTCATCTTTTAACATATTTCATCTTTGCATTGTATTCTCTAGTTGTGTTTTTCTATTTTTTATCATTCATCTTTTCATTATTTTCATTTCTTTCCATTGTTCTTCTGTTTCTTGGAATTTCTCTCTGTTTTCTCTCATTTTTTTATGTTTTAATTCATCAGTATTGTCTTTAAACAGCCACAGAAAATATTAATATTCTCTAGTTCACTTTTTCTATTTATGTCTTTCATCTTTTACTTATTTTCATTTCTTTCCATTGTTCTTCTGTTTCTTGGAATGTCTCTCTGTTTTCTCTCATTTTGTTTTGTTTTAATGTACAAGTATTGTCGGATTTCCTTACTCGCTTTGTTTCTTTTTGTTTTCATGGTCATCTATCTCTTTTTTTTTCTTTCTGCCTGGCACGAAGGGGAAGGTTTAGTTAGGGAAAGTGACCAACAAGTATTTCTTGACACACACACACACACACACACACACAGTTACGTAATATTCTCACATAATTTTCTTTCCCAGTTTGAATAGTTAAAAAAATCTGTTGTTTAGTGCATGAAAATGTGTATATATTTCTTAACATATTCTCCAAGTTTTCTTAATTCTATCTTTCCTTCATTGTATGTGGGTTAAGTACACTATAGATCATTAGTATGTGAGTATATATGAGTGTGATAGATTTTATGTATGCAAGAGGAAGTTCCGAGGTGATAAAGTGATACAGATTGCTAGAGTACATAAGAGGAAGGGAAGAAAGGTGAATGAAAGGATTAGAACATACGAGGAGGGAATGCAAGGAATTAAATACATAGAGACACAGGAATACATAGGAATAGGCATCACATATAGATAAATAGATGAGATATATACGTATGAATGAATAAATAGATAGATAAATTAGTCTGAACCCAAGCATAGCCTATATACATCTAAAAAGACTCATTCAACGTAAATATTCCTTATGTAACTCTGACAAATTAAACAGACACACGTACACATAAACAAACCAATGAATGGAGGAAAGTTACACGCACACGCACACACTCACATTTGTTTATTATCCTCATTCCTAAACCACACAAGCACACACACACACACAGAGAGAGAGAAATAAAAAGAGAGAGTAGGAGTGTAACATTCTCTCAAGGATAAGAAGCCGAGGAACCTAACCTAATTATACCAGTGAGAGTTTACCTGATTAAGGATCCGTCAATAAACAAAACCAGTGATGCATGAGCTCTACCTTTTCCTATGTTGTTTATTCGCTGCATACCACACAATGTTGGCAGGTCTTGCATGTTGGCGTAAGGGGTGCGCCAACTCTCTTGAATTTCTCTCATTGCTTTATCTGTATGTGTATGTGTGTGTGTGTGTGTGTGTGTGTGTTCTTTTTTTATCACGTGTCTGCCAGCTTGAATCAAACAGCTGCATTGCTTTGCCACTCAAGGTAGATGTAGGTTTATAAAGATCATTTCTCTCTCTCTATCCGTCCGTCACTCTCTTGTTTCTTGTTAGTTAAGAGTCGTTCGTTGATATTAATTGTGGTTTTTGTTGACCTGTTGCCAGTGTGTAGTCAGAGTTACATTGGGTGGTCAAGATTGATATAAACTGATGTTGATAAGTCACTTCAAGCCGGCATTTAGTTAACATTCATTGCCTCTGCTTGTCCTAATGCTTCTACTTTTTCATCAACTGTTTGTCACCATGGAGTCAAAGCACATATGTTAATGCTAATTAATTTATATGCTGGCTGGGACTGTATCTTTCCTACACTTGCTATATTTCATTACTCAGCTAAAAGATATAAAGCAAGATAGACTAATTTATGTCTTATTAATTTCATCCTCGTTGAAATTGAAACCTAGATTATTTCATATGAACTCAAATATTAACGTCTATACTTACAATACCCATTCGTTTATATAAGTTATCTATCATTACTTACACTACAATTAATGCGCCGCACTAAATATTATCCCAGCGAGCACTTCCTAATGCACGAGACAAGTATACCATTGGCAAGACATTGTTTGTATGTGTCAAGTTATATTATCTTAACCACAAAGGTGATCTGTTTCCACTCAGGCCGAGGGGGAGGGTGGGGTGAGAGGCGGCACCTGTCATTAATTAGCCCACTCAGGGTTTAGGGGGGCTCGTTAATACCTGCTTCACCTGACTAATGGGTTGTACACCTTGATCTATTAATGGAAGGAGAGGAAGAGGGTTGTGTTAATACGCTTCCTTGTGCTCTGGTATTTCCTTGGTTAAATGTGCGACGTGTAAGGGAGACGAGAGTTATTCAGTGCATTATATTATTCATTAAAAAAAGATATACATTCACGACCTTGTATATATCTTCATAGACATTTTACACTGCATTATACAATAGATCAATGGTGTATAAGTATTGCATAATATTCCTCATTAAAAATAGGTGTTAATTCACGACCTTATTTATGCATTTATACACGTTATACACTACATTATACAATAGATCAATAGTGTATATGTATTAACGTAATGTATATATATATAATGAGTGATAGATGTATACATAGAGAAAATAAATGCATAGATACTTGTACTTGGAGTTAGCGGACTTAGACGAAGAGTGAAGGTGTGAATTGTGTGTGTGTGTGTGTGTGTGTGTGTGTGTGTGTGTGTGTGTGTGTGTGTGTGTGTGTGTGTGTGTGTGTGTGGCAAATGGAGGTGTATTAGTGTAGGGTTTAAAAGTGTTCTGTTTATCACCCTCTGGAGCTAACCTTACACTGGCCCAAAATAGTGGTGCTATCTCTCTCTCTCTCTCTCTCTCTCTCTCTCTCTCTCTCTCTCTCTCTCTCTCTCTTTGTATTTGCTTTTAGTATTTTTTTGTGTGAATTATTGTTTGTTTTTTGTCACCTTTATGTGTTGTGTTTTAAATGTTATTAATATTTTCATTTGTAATTTCTTATGTCTTTTATTGTTCGTTTTGTTATCGTTTCATTTATTTTTTTTTATATATATATATTTAGCTATTGTGAATTTTCCTTATATATACTACTACAACAACTAGTACTAATAATAATTTTGTAATATAGATTAGTAAGTGTATTATGTACTTTTGTCTTTTTCTTCTTCATATATAACCAATTTATTTTTGTATTAATTGTTGTATAAATTGTATAGTTCTCGCAATAACCTAATTTATGTATCATCATTTCCATAACTAATATGTATAACAATATCCGCATTGAAACGAGATCGAAACATGCACGAAAGACGAGGAAAAGTTTCATTAGCAATCCACACACACACACACACACACACACACACACACACACACACACACACACACACACACACACACACACACACACACACACACACACACACACACACACCTACACACCTACACACACACTCTTTTTTCAGCGTTGCAATCCTGTCGTACGAGTCAGAAAGTATTAACATTATACTACTAAAGTGTGTGTGTCAGTAGTACTTTTAAAACCATTACTGTCTTAGTGAGTTACTAAATATATACTAGAGTCACCTGCGCTTCCTCCTCCTTCCTTCCTTCCTTCCTTCCTTCCTTCCTTCCTTCCATTCTTTTTATATATATTTCTTAGTGTTTAAGTTATTTTTTTATTCTTAATTTTATAAAGAGTAATGTCTCATCTCGTTTTGTCCTTTTTTTTTATATGTCTTATAGTTTATTTTTGATTTTAGAAAGTGTGTGGTTTTAAGAATGAAAGTTTTTAGCTACAAAGTATGTGTATATATGTATGTGTGTATGAGTGAGAATTTACACACACACACACACACACACCACACACACACACACACACACACACACACACACTTGATGGCCATGTTTTATCACAGAAATGCACATGTGTTAGGTATTTTTAGCCGAGAGGGGAGCCTTAGTCGGTCTGTGGGTCTGATAGCTGTCGTGTGGTGGCGGTGGTGGTGGTGGCGGTAGCGGTAGTGGTAGTAGAAATAGTAATAGTAGTAGAATAGTAGAAGAAATAGAGGTAATAGTAGTTAGTAGTGTTAGTTAATATCATTTAGAAATGGTATATAATAGTAGGGACAGTTATGATGTTTAAAAATAAAGTTCAAAGTAGCAGTGGTATAAGTAGTAGTAGGAGAGTAGCAGTAGCAGTAGTAGTGGTGGTAGATGTAGTAGGAGTTAAGAGTAGAGTAGAATAGGTAGTAGTAGTAGTAGGTGGTGGTGGTGGTGGTGTGGGATTCTAGCCAAGGAATGTTAGGCAGTTAAAGAATGTATAGAGAAGGTGATTAGAGCCACAACACAACTCTATGCCAGGCCGTCTTAGTGCCATAGTGCCATTATTATACAGGCTAGTTAATACACACTCAATTTACCTACATACAAATACATCTCTCTCTCTCTCTCTCTCTCTCTCTCTCTCTCTCTCTCTCTCTCTCTCTCTCTCTCTCTCTCTCTCTCTCATCTCTCATCTCTCATCCCTCATCCCTTATCCCTTATCCTTCCTCCATCCCTTACACTCTCTCTCTCTCTCTCTCTCTCTCTCTCTCTCTCTCTCTCTCTCTCTCTCTCTCTCTCTCTCTCTCTCTCTCTCTCTCTCCCCCCCTTTCCTTCCCTTATCTTCCCCTCATCTTCCCTCCATCCTTCCTCCATCCCTTACACTTTCTCACTCTCTCCTCTCCTTCCCTGCAGAGAGGAAAGCCAAGGAGCGTAAGAACACAATGCGTGCCCGGCTGAAGAGACAAGCAGACCCTTACGCGGAGGAGAGCAGTGACCCCGAGGATGATGATGAAGTGGAAGGTGAGGTGGTGTCATGGTTTTCATATTGTCCTTCCTTCCTTCCTCCTAGGTTTTGAATTTATTTATTTATTAATTTTTTTTTTTTTTTGGTTCGATGGAGGAGTGTTAGGGAAGGTAATTAATGAAAGTACTAGTGTGTTGTAGGTAAGGTTGTTTTAATTAGGTTTTTGTTATGTAGTTTAGTTTAGACAGTCCAGTCTGGCTTTTTAAATATAATTGCAGTTTGGTTTGGCTTGATTTCAGCTGCGGTCAGTGTCTGAATTATAGTGAAGCGGGTTAGTAATGTGAAATCTGGTTCCATATTCGTGGTCAGCATGCCCGAGAACCCCTATGTACGAAATTTCATGAGAATCGGAGGTATCAAAATTTTCATGAAATTCAGCAAGGGTACCCCCTTGGAGTTTTGTGAGAAATTATGTATTTTCATATAACTTTAAAACTATGAGGTTTACGTAAAAAACGTACATACTATTAAATGAAGGCAAGGAGAATCTGGTTCTTTTAAGCTGTATCGGAATGTAATTGAATGGAAAATAACCGAGAAAATGTCATTTGTTTATTTCTTTTTAAAAATTCATAAAAATACATATTTCTTTAAAAGTATGGCAGCAAATGAGAAAATGATGATAGCATCTGATAGTGCTCGTCAAGCTTAACAATTCATCATATAAGCATCTTTCTTGTGCGACTAATATTTACTTAGTGAAATGGCAAACAAAGATTTTGACCCAAATTCTGGTCAGTATTCAGGGGCCACAAAATTTGAAAATTCAAATCCGTCACAAATACATGAACAGTTATAGGAATGAACTGTATGAATTTTCTACATTGCTGTTTTTTCATTCCTTTGGTTAGAAGTCTCTGCAGACTCTTTTAAAAGGGTTTATAAGGTTGAGTTTGGGTATTAAAATTTTAATATGGATACAGACTCCTCTATTGGAATGAAATGCTCTCTCTCTCTCTCTCTCTCTCTCTCTCTCTCTCTCTCTCTCTCTCTCTCTCTCTCTCTCTCTCTCTCTCTCTCTCTCTCTCTCTCTCTCTCTCTCTCTCTCTCTCCTCACTACTTAGGTTTCTTTCACCACTGTGAGAGAGAGAGAGAGAAAGACACACACACACACACACACACACACACACACACACACACACACACACACACACACACACACACACACACACACACACACACCTTTCCTTCCAATATCTCAGCTTGTTTCAGTAATATTACGTCAGCTGGTTTAGAGGACAGAGGGAGAGCACGAGAGGACAAGTTAATAGCCTAGCGTTGTGTGTGTGCGTGTGTGTGTGTGTTGTCTGGCCAAATCTTCCTCCGCTCTTGGTTTCCCTGAACATACATACATCTTCTAGGCAAGGCGTGGCGGAGTTTGGCTCAAATATTTGATGTCAGGATAGAACTGGTGCTGTGTGGTTAATGCTTGCGCGCGTGTGTGTGTATCTGTGTGCGTGTGTGTGTGTGAAGGTCTTAGCAGAAATTAGCTAGTGGTTTTGCAAGACTGTCCTTGTCTCCAGCTTACGTCAGACCACAAAGCACTTGAGAAAATATAATAAAATGGTTAATAAATATATGCTTCAGTACACACAAACTTGAACTCTTTAGCAAACTTCAAAGGTGATATTCGTAACACAAGCAACTCATTAACTCAGACTAAATTTTTCGTGGTTGAAGAAGTGTCAATATTAATAGGTTTTGAGTGCCTTTGAGAGAGAGAGAGAGAGAGAGAGAGAGAGAGAGAGAGAGAGAGAGAGAGAGCGAGCAGTTTCTGAAGCCATGGAAGGAAATTCTTATCCATAAAAGCGAACTGTACTTGTTTTGTAATATGTATTGTAAAACTTATATACTGTAGTTAGATTTATCCATTTTTTTCAGTCCATTTATTTTATTTTTTATATATAAGATCAGCATGTGTTTTGAAATAGCCTTTTTATGATAGTTATATTATTTTTGAGAGCAGTATATTATTTTGATTGCATAAGTAGTGTATTGTAAATATTATCAAGAGTCAACTTAATATTTTTGGTAGTGTAAAAAAATGAATTAGCCGTAAGCTTTGAAAATTTAACATAAAGTTTATACGTATATATATAAAACAAAAATACAAGTTTGAATAGTACTTTTGTAATGGGTAATGTTGTAATTGTTATAGAGGTTTGTGGACATATATAAAGTTTAATTAGTAGTGTTTGACTGTTTTAAATGTCATAGCGAGTTGTTAAGACTTATATATAAAATTAAGTTAGTATATTTTGACTGTGTTCTAATTGTTATTGTTATTATAGATTTGTGAATAACTTATACATAGTTTTTTC
>JAPQNM010000021.1:5627746-5665246 GCA_029783475.1 Metacarcinus magister | reverse complement strand
GAGGGTAGGGTAGGGAGGTAGGTAGGTTATGGGGAGCAGAGAGTGAGTATGTGATGCTCGTTTAGTAGGGTAAGTTGGATGGCAGGGTTACTTGGACCCCTGCCAGCTATCTCCTCCTCCTCCTCTACCTCCTCTTCCTCCTCTTCCTCTTCTTTGCCTTCTTCTTCTTCTTCTACATCCTCTTTTTATATTCTTTTCTAATTAATCTTCTCACATATTTAATGAAGTTTATATTTTTTTTCCTCGCATATCTGATACCTCCTTCTACCTACCTCTTCCTCCCTCCTCCTCCCTCCTCCTCCTCCTACTTCTCTACGTCATTACCTCCCCCCCCCACCATACCATAAGCCATTCCTCATATCTTATCCTTACCACCACCACCACTACTGTTATTTTTACTCTAAGGTCATTGATATATGCTTCCATGTGAGTGTTTATGTATTAATGTTGTGGATATTAATGTTTTGAAAGCACCCGAGAGTCTTAGGGTAATAGAGGATGGTTCTGTTGTGTGTGTGTGTGTGTGTGTGTGTGTGTGTGTGTGTGTGGTTTTTCTAGTTTGAGTTTGGTTGTATTGGGTTTGTTAAATGGTGTGTTTTGATTTTTTTTTATTATTATTTTTTGTTTTTTTAGTTTGGTTTTGGTCTTATTGGTTTATAAAAAGTTGTATCAAAATTTTTTTGGGTTTTATAAGTTTGTATTTACTTCATATGCATTAATTTTCATCTTCTAGTTTGTTTTATTTTATTATTTTCATTTTTATTACTTTTGTTGTTGAGTTCAATGTCCTGTTTGTGGGTTTGAGTTCAATTCTTTGCTATGTTTAATCAGCTTTCATTGATATCTTATTTGTAATCTGCTTAGACAGATTATCATTCATTGATTATCTTTATTTCATCAAAAGTTATGTTCCTGTAGTTATAATACATTTGAGTTTCAAGTTATTCTGTTACTTTTTATTAAATTTGAGTTTGCATTGCCTTACCTCTTTAAAAATCTTCTATATTGTTTAATTTTAATCGCTATAAATCATTGTCTTTCATTGCCTTAAAACCGTAACAACATTAGTTAACTTTCACTCCTTTGAAGCGTAAATTAAAGGATTTTTTGGGGCGTTGCATTAACAATTAATGTCTTAAACTTTTAACGTGAGCTCAGAGTTACGTCTTTTTCGCTTACTTTCACAATATCTTCACTTCGAATATAATTTTTCCCGTACTAGATATTCTCTCCGAACCTTTGAAGTATCCGATATTAAATTATTCCTTCCAGCATATATATAAAACCTTCCATTTTATATATATTCTATTCCCTCATTGTGGTAAAGTTTATTGCTCTTTGGGGAGGGACATTCTCCTTTTTCTTTGTACCATTCTTCAAGGGTGACTCATGTATGTTAGTGAATCAAGCAGTGAGTCAGGTAGTGTGGAAAAGTAGGTAGGCTCATCCTTATGTGGCCCTTTCATTCTATTCTGGGAGTGTGTGAGAGAGAGAGAGAGAGAGAGAGAGTTTAAGTTCTATATCAATTCTGTGTACTAAATATCTCTACATCCTTCTCCTTCCTCTTCCTCTCCTTCCATCGCCCTGCAAGACTAGTTCCTTAATCTCTGTGAAGTGAGTTTGATAATGTCACTAGTGATTTACATTCTTTTCTTGATGCTATTTATATACATGTGTTCGTGTGCGCCTCCGCTCATGTTGCCATGTGTGTGTGTGTGTGTGTGTGTTTCATAGTCTTTGTATCTAAGCCCACTAGTGTCTCCTTGCATTAGGTAGCTAAGTAATGTATTTTAATTTTGACTCGGGTAAAAGGTTAGGAAAGGCTAGGAAGGGTAAGGAAGAGTTAGGAAGGGTTCGGAAGAGTTAGGAAGGGTTAGGAAGGGTTAGGAAGAGTTAGGAAGGGTTCGGAAGAGTTAGGAAGGGTTAGGAAGGGTTAGGAAGGGTAAGGAAGGGTTAGGAAGGGTTAGGAAGGGTAAGGAAGGGTTAGGAAGGGTAAGGAAGGGTGGGAGGTGCACAGTTTACCTTCTTCCTTCTTCCTTCAGACTAAGGCTTCAGTCCTACCCTCAAATATTTTTTCTTATCCTGTTTTAGATATTTTTTTCTTCTTCCTAGTAGTTAGTGAGTGTTTTGTTGGTTAGTGTTTCAATCATTTCTTCCTTTTTAGATAAGTTTTACCCATAGTATATTTAGTTCCCTATAACTAGTATATGATTCTTATTTAGTTAATTTTTTTTATATTTAATTTGCTATACTCAAAAAGAAGAATTTTTTTATATAATATACTTCCACTAGTGACCTACATAATTTTTTGATATTTTTTGCATTTTATAATTACATAAGAAGAACATAAGAAATGAGGAGACTGCAAGAGGCCAGTTAATGACCTACACGAGGCAGCTCCTTGCCCCCCACCCTTGGAATAATCCAATATTTAGCCATCCCACCTGTCATTCCTATCCATACTCTGATCCAACCGTCTTTTAAAGCTATCTATTGACTCAGCACTTACTACGTGTCTACCCAGCCTATTCCAATCGTTCACCACTCTGTTAGTGAACCAATATCTACCTATGTCTGTCCTGAATCTAAGTTTTTCTAGCTTGTACCCATTTCCACGTGTTCTATCCTGACTACTAAATTCTAAAACCTGATCAATGTTACCCTTATTAATTCCTTTTACCCATTTGAAAACCTCAATCAAATCCCCTCTTGCCCTCCTTCTCTCTAGGGAGTGGAGATTAAGACGTTTTAACCTATCTTTGTAGGGTAAATTTCTCAGCCCCTGAATCATCTTGGTCATTCTTCTCTGGACTGCCTCCAAGGAGCCTATATCTTTCCTATAATAAGGGGACCAAAACTGAGCTGCATAATCTAAGTGGGGTCTTACTAGCGCTAAATACAACCTCAGAATGACCTCAGAACTCCTATTTGTCACACACCTACTAATAAATCCCATTATCTTGTTGGCTCTATTTCTAGCTATAATACACTGTTCCCTGGGGCGCAAGTCACTGCTTATTTGAACTCCTAAGTCCCTCACACTATATGACTTTCCTAAGGTATTGTCATTTAATGTGTAGTCTACAGACCTATTACCTTTACCTACACTCATAATGCTACACTTGTTAACATTAAACTGCATCTGCCATTTCTCTGACCACTCGTACAGCCTATTTAAGTCATCCTGCAGCATCCTAGCATCATCTAAATTCTTTACCGGTCTTCCTATTTTTGTGTCATCGGCAAATTTACTGATATCACTGTTTATTCCTGTCTCTAAGTCATTTATATAGATTATGAATAACAATGGTCCTAGTACTGATCCTTGTGGTACCCCACTAGTGACATTACCCCATTCTGATTTCTTCCCATTAATCTGTACCCTCTGTTCCCTACTAGTAAGCCATCCCCTAATCCACTCTAGTAACTTCCCACCTATGCCATGAGCCTTGACTTTACTTAACAGTCTCCTATGGGGTACTCTGTCAAAGGCTTTACTGAAGTCCAAATAAACTATATCATACTCGTCCCCCTTATCTATGGTTTCAAATACTTTCCTATAGAAGGATAATAAATTTGTCAGGCAGGACTTCCCCTTGCTAAAACCATGTTGACTATGTCTAATTAGCTTGTGTTCATCTAAATGTTTTCTAATTGCCCTTGCTATGATAGCTTCTAACATCTTGCCTACCACTGATGTTAAACTAATTGGGCGGTAGTTACTACTTTCTGCCTTATCTCCTTTCTTGAATATAGGAACTACATTTGCCTGCCTCCATAGCCTAGGAACTACTCCTGTGTCTAGGGATTTTCTAAAAATCATCGCAATGGGTTCAACGAGTTCTTCTCTACATTCCCTAAGAATCCTCGGAAAAATGTCGTCCGGCCCTGGAGATTTAGTCTTTTTAAGTCTATCTATTTCCTTGCTAACTACTTCCCTACTTATGACTATTTCGCTTAATTTATCAACCTCTTGTCCCCTAAAGATCTGTACTGGCTCCAGTTCCCTACCCGACTCTTCCTGAGAAAATACGGACAAGAAGTATTTATTTAATTCCTTACTAATTTCCTCACCATTTTCTATCAACCTGCCATCCATTCCTTTAAGAGGTCCTATTCTTTCCTTTGTTTTAGCCTTGTACAGCTGATAGAATCCCTTTGGATCCTTCTGGGCATCTCTAGCTATCCTAACCTCATAATTCCTCTTTGCAGTCCTAATATCCTTTTTAACTTTCCTAGCTAGGTCATTATACTGCCCTACTACCTGTACTTCTCCCCTTTTAATTCTCCTATAGAGTCCCCTTTTTAATCCAATTTCCCTTCTAATGCTGCTATTCATCCATTTTGGATCATTTCTATTTGACCTAATCCTCCTCTTAGGTATATACTGTTCCTGCCCTGTATGAATTTCCCTAACTATGCTATTATAATGTAATTCTACCTCAATGTTTTGATCCTCCTCTCTGCCTACTCCTATTCCCTCCCAATCTATACTCTGGAGGTGGTGTCTGAGGCCCTGGTAATTGGCTTTTCTAAAATCTGGTACTAAAGCAGTGTTTTGTTCTATCTTCCTCTTTGCATTAATCTTGAATCTAATTTCGTGGTGGTCACTAACATCAAATCTAGCTCCTATCTCAACCTGACTGACCAAAGTTTCATTATTCGTGAAGACCAGATCTAAAATATTTCCCTGTCGCGTTGGTTCCCTTACAAGTTGTGTGAAAAAACCATCCTGGACGACATTTAAGAATTCCTCCGAGCACCCGTCTCCTGTCATACTATCCCAGTCTATTCTCCTATAATTAAAGTCCCCCATAATGCACACATTATTATACCTAGATGCTCTTGCAAGCTCCTGCATCAGGGGTGCACTAGCTGCTTCGTCTAAATCCGGAGGTCTATATATAATCCCTACAACAAACTTTTTCCCTCCTATAATAATGTCAATCCATAATGATTCCGTATTCCTATCTGTTTTTATTGTGGTATTGACATAGCTATTTAATGTGTTTCTAACGTACAGTGCCACACCTCCCCCTCTCCTCCCTACTCTATCTCTGTGAAAAAAAGTGTACCCATCTATTCCTACTTCAGGTAAGAAATGTTTGCCTGCAATATTTAACCAAGTTTCTGTAATACCTATAATATCTAACTCTTCTACACATGCAATACCTCTAAGTGTGTCTATCTTATTTATTACACTTCTACTGTTTGTATAAAAGACACTAAGTTCATGTACCTCCCTCTCTTTACCCCGTCCTTTGTCACTATTACCCTTACCTCTGTTAATATTTAGTTTCCCTGACTGGACTGCCTAACTGCCCTCTCAAGACACTCACTAAGCTCCTGCACCCCCTTCCTACTGAAGTGTACACCATCCCTGGCATACAGCTCCTGTCTCCCATAATCTTACCTCAGTACTGCATATTCTTTAGGACAAATGTTATCCACAGTAGTAAAGTGGTCTTACCTTACCTTACCTTACCTTACCTTACCTTACCTTACCTTACCTTACCTTTCCTTTCCTTTCCTTTCCTTTCCTTACCTTACCTTCCCTCTGTGTAATGCTGCAGATGCTTGTTGATGTGATGTGTGGTAATGTGTGTCTATGTGTGTGTGTGTGTGTGTGTGAGGTCAGTTTTGGTGTTGCTGCTTGTCTCAATACCTACCTTACCTTTTTTTTACATAGCAGCGGTAATACTTTATTTATTTATTTTTCTTTATTGATACTTTCTACAAATTTCCTCAGAGTTCTACAGGTTAGCAGTGACATGATTAGTGTGACCTACTCTAAAACCTAACATAACAAATAAAACAATATACAAACACAGGTAACAGGTAATAATTCACTCCCTCACCTGTCTCTGATTACCTTCCAGATTCCAAGGCTTGCGGACACGCCAGCCGCTCCGTCAACTTGGGTCTGGTGAAGAAAACTCTGAAGCAAGGCCAGCCAATAGGAGAGTGTACCCAATGCCGGAAAGGACACAGATCCGAACTCAACAACGAGGAACCTAACCCTATCGTGGTGAGGATGGGGCTTGTGTGGGGGTAGGAGGTAGTGTTAGGTTAAGTTAGGTTAGGTTTATCTATTTCAATCTGTATTTATTGAGTAGGAGAGAAATGGAAGGTAAAAATATAGAAAATTAGTCGTAATAATGATACTAATTTCTCCGTCTCTCATGTGTATTTTCCATCCGCAACACAGGATAACTATGTGCCGGTGATCTGGTTGTGTTTGTTCTGCGGGCATCAAGGGTGTGACCGCAACACTAGGGAACAACACGCACTACTCCACTTCAGGTGTCCCCACTCCGACGCTCACTGCCTCATCCTTAACACACAAGCCTGGAATGTGTGGTGAGTTAGGAAGGGGTTAGGTATGGTGTTAGGGTTGTTTTTGTATATATGTGTGTGTTTGTGTGTGTGTGGAAAGTGAGTGAATGAGGAAAAGGAAGGAAAAATAAGTGAGGTTGTGTTTGTAGAGTTTAATTACCTTTGTCCTGTCTGTTTAAAGGGTTAGAATGTATAAGGAGTGAAAAGGTTAGGTTAGGTTAAGCTAGAGAGTTAGTGTGTGATTGTAGTACTGTGTGTATATGTATTTTTCTATTTGAGTATGAAGGGAAGTGAAATAAACTCAATTTTTACACATTTATTAACTTTTTAAATGAGAAATAGTAAAATTGAACCCTAAATGTCCATCAATCCATCTATTTCGTACCCTTCAATCAGTATAAACAGGACAATAAACAAACATTTCCATCCTCTATCCACGTGTCGTAGAATCTATCACGGTACAAAGTGGAAGAATCATGATCCTAATCCACCTTGACAATGATCCTCTACACACACACACACACACACTCTCACAGCTGCTATCCTCCCCCAGGTGTTACGAGTGTGACTCCGAGGTACATCAGACCAGTTCTAAGAAGCTCCACGAGATTGTCGAGTTTATCAAGCGTCGGAAGGATATGGCGCCCAGAAGGTCAACCTCAAACAGGCCTGTCCATAGTGAGTGTCTGGTGTCTCTCTCTCTCTCTCTCTCTCTCTCTCTTTCTCTTTCTCTCTCATCCTTACTGTTTATGCTAGTGTGTGTGTGTGTGTGTGTTCCTGTTTCCCTGTGGACAAAAATAGGTTATATCATGTAAATAAGTTCGTAAAAGTTCTGTAATTCTTGGTGTTGATTCATGGTCTCGTGTTGTAGATTCAGCACAGTTTACGGGCGGTGGTGAGTGTGGTGCTGTGACCGTGGCTAAGGGTTCCATCAGCTCCCTGGACGACAACTCTAAAGCCGCCAAGAACCAGCGTAATGCCCAGGCCAGTGTGCTCGCATCCCTACCCAAAGTGAAGGTAGGATGGGCGACTCTTGGTTGGAGTGACTTAATACTATCTGTGTGTTTTAGTTTAGTTTGTTTTTGATAACTTATATTGTAGTGTTTTTCAAAGTAGATTTACATGCAAAATAAGCTTCTGTTACATCTTATTTTTTATCAATTTATTTCCCTGTTATGTATTATAGGAGAAAATTATGATATATGACAAAGAATATTTATTTTTATTTCAATTTTTATTTTATTTATTTATTTATTTATTTTATAGGTAGATTTACATACAAAATAAACTCCTATTATGTATTATAAGAGAAAATTTTAATAACTCATAACTCTTTCTTGTGTTTCAGGGTCTGAGTAACCTTGGGAACACCTGCTTCTTCAACTCAGTGATGCAGAGTCTCTCCCAAACACACTTCCTCACCCAGCTGCTTGACGTGCAGTGCCAGAGTGGGCAGCGCGTCTACCTGCCGGGCCGCGCCAAGGCACCCCAGCTTGGCCTGAACGGGGAGGTGAAGCAGGAGAACGGACGGGTTAAGCAGAAGCAGAGGGAGACCGAGAATGAGGATGATGATGATGTGGAGCTGGTAAGTTGAGGGGGAAGGGAAAAAAGAGGATGATGATAATGATGATGGAGAGAAGAAAGTGTAGTAGGAGGAGTAGGAGGAGCTGCTTTGTTGAGGAGGAAGAGGACACACACCCTAACACACACCCATTCACTCATCCATCCACATCCCTTCCACCCACAGAAGCCCCTGGACCTGTATCTTCCTGAGGGTGGAGGACTGACCATCGCCACGGCAACACTACTGAAGGAGATGCACTCAGTAGGCAAGAACCACATCCTTAACCCCGGCTACCTCTTCGGACAGGTGAGGTTATGAGGTAGTGGTGGTGGTGGTGGTTGTTTCAGTGATGTTACCTAATTAAAGAATGTAAATAACCAGCATAGCAGAAAATTTTTTATGTAATTAGTTTATATTAATTACACTAAACAAAGCGTGTAATTATTAGTTCCATTTTAGTAATATCTGATACGTGCATGGCTCATTATAATAATTAGAATAGTGGGATTAAGTCAAAACATAATATAAGCAGTACAAAAGGTCTTAGAATAACTATAAATACCGTCTGTTTGCATGGTTTTAAAAGCATTACTGTGACGAGACTGAATCCGTATTTTCACAACCTAACAATTTTTGGGTTAACGCGAGTATTTTTGTCAACAGTTACACGGACAGGATGCATCAGTAAGTCCTCAAATTACTAGCTATCAGTAGGACTAGTTTATTACCTTATTACTACTGCTGCTGTATAGTTTAAATAGTGTGCTAGTGTTGTATAGTGTGTCTGTCTGTTGGAATTACACTGACTTATTTATACATGTTGATATATGCTCCTTACCTTCCCTATTTACCTCCTTTCCTTCCCCCTTTCCCTTGTCCTTGATTGAAAGAATAGGAAGGGTTTGCTTGTAGCTGAAGGAGGCTTAAATTAAATGTATGTTTGGGTAATGATTATCTGTGTAAGTCACCGAGAATTATGAAGAACGTATATAAAGCACGTAGGTAATTAGGCAAGTATGTCCTTAATTACTATGTCCTATTAGAAGTGAGAGAGACAAACAGACAGAAAAATTACATAACCTCAATCATCTAACCTAAAACCAATTACTATATATAAAAAAAAACACTAAAATAACATCGATAATAATACAAACCTCTTACCCTCACCTTCCTGTCCTCCCTTCACAGATATGCAAGAAGAGTACACAGTTCCAAGGATACGAGCAGCAGGACGCACACGAGCTCCTACGATGCCTCCTAGAAGCCATCCGGAATGAAGAGATCCTTAGGGCCAAGAGAGCCATCCTTAAAGCCTTCGCATTGTCCGAGAAAACCGATCCTAATAGTGTTAATCCGCGGCTCAAGACTATGATTAAAGGCTACGGCAGACAGGCGACGCATACCATTGTGGATCAGATCTTTGGGGGTCAGCTGATCAGTACTAGTAAGTGTTAATGTGTGTGTGTGTGTGTTAGAGATTGTCATTTTGCTGTTTTGTTAAGATGTAGCTGTTTTTTTTGCTCTTTTAATGTATTTTGGGGAATTTTTTGATGTATTTTATTTTATATGTGATTTGATTTTGTGTTTTTTATATAATTTTTATGTATTTAGGATCTATTTCTTTTTGTGTACTTTTTGATGTGTTTTTTTTCTTTCATTACTCTTATATTCACATCTTTATCTACACTGTTTCATTTATATATTAACATTATTCTTGTGTACTTTTTCAGTCTTCTGTGAGGAGTGCCACTGGTCATCCCAAGTGTTTGAACCCATGATGGACCTGTCACTGCCTATCAATGAAGAAAAGGTAAGTCTCCCCTCAACACAACACAACACAACACTCACTCCTTGTTACCTTACCTTATACTTACTCTCAAGGCATCACTGGTTATGTTATCTTGGCTTAACTGAGGATGAAACTTGATTACAATAAGAACATAAGGAGGCTGCAAAAGGCTTAACATTTATCTAACACTTACCAATAGAAGTAAATATTTGACAAATATTATAAATGTCTCTCCTTAAAATACTATAACATATTTTAGTCTCCCTTAAAAACATGTTATTTATTTACTAACACATATTAATCTACTCTAAAAACATGTTATTTATTTTAGGGTAACACATTTTAGTCTCCCCTAAAAAAACATTATTTATTTCAGGGTAAACCAAAGAAAAACATCAACGAGGAGACTGTAGTTGACTGCTTCGGCCGCCCAACCACAACCACACCAACCACCAACCACAACACCATCAACAACAACCTTTCTACCACCAGCAACCACACCGGCAACAGCACCTTATCCAAACACCAACTCAAGAAGCAGAAAAAGGCCGAGAAGAAGCAATACCGCGGTCACAAAGGTCGGGGGAAGGGTAAGAGTGGCAGCCTAGCGCCCTCTTGCATCAGACCCAACAATGAAGACGACGACCCGGCCAAGAACGAGAAAAAGCAGCGACGCACCACAGAGAAGAGTCACGCAGGAGACCAGGAAGACATAGCAAGGACAGAGGAGAGGCAAAGAGCAGCTGCAGGAGAGACAGGTGCACAGGCTTCTAAACGTGGCGGCGAGAGCTCAAGATTCAAGAAGTTAATGGCAGCTAGAAGAGTAGAGAGACAGAAGGAGAGCGGGGAGGAAGGAGGAAGCGATGAGGATTCAGAATACGACGTTGATGATGACGAGGAGGAGGACTCTTTAGGGGGACACGACAAACCTAATGGAACCACGCACAAGAACGGCCAAGAGAAGAAGGATCTCGGGAAGGAGGAGGAGGAGGAGAGTGAAGAAGAGGACTCGGAGGAAACGGAGAGTGAGAGTAAAGGCAATGAAAGTGATGCTGGAAGCTCTAAAAAGAAAGGCTCCTCCACAGGTGAGAGAGAGAGAGAGAGAGAGGGAGAGAAAGAAAGAGAGAGAGAGAACTGTTACCTTACATTAATACAACTGTCCTTTCCTCCCTCTAACCCCCCCATTCCCTCCCCCTTTACAGAGACGAGTGATGCTGATATAGAGGACAACACAGACTCAGACCGGGTGCGCCACAGATACCACAACACTCGCCAGCCGTCCATTGTGGTTGAACAGTCGGAAACAGAAACCCGAGGCAGCAATGAAGGACTCGTACGAAACCATAAGTGAGTTAGCGAATAAAACCTAAGTTAATACCATTGTTTTGTCCCTCTCTTTATTTTATTTTATTTATATGTTTATAGTTATTGGTGAGGTTGTCTGTTTTTTAAGTTAGTGAATCAGACCTTATCTCATTATTTTATACCTCTCTTCTTTCTTTTTTATTTATTTATATTCATATGTTTACAGTTTTATTGGTAAGTTTGTGTGTTTGGTTTGATAGATGGATGTGTGGATCTATATTGCATTTCATCTGTGTGTCTAAGTATTGCATTGTATTGTATTTGTATTGCTTCTGTATATAAGTATTGAAGGATATGTGAGTCTATATCCAATTCATATCATCTATTTTTTTTCTTTATGTACAGTTTATGCATCATGATTATATTTTTTTTATCGTGTACCATAGCTTTTAGAATATATTTAAAAGTTTGTATATCCCCTATTTTTCTTAGTGATTTTTTAGTTTGATTCCTTAGTAGTGATGATGTTATATTTTTGTAGTGAGATATATTGAAATTTACCACCAATTGATACTATTTTTGAGTAATTAGCAAGTTAATTAAAAATGCTATATTGAAAGACGGTACAGTAGCATGATTTGAGTACCTGTATTAGTATTTCCTATTAGATCTATTTACCTAAAGCCTGTATACCCCACCTTAGAAGATAGGTTTGAGGGGAATACAAGGAGGATATAGTCTTGTATTATCCTAGTTATTAGTATTTTATTAGATCTATTTACCTAAAGCCTGAATACCCCGCCTTAGAAGATAGGTTTGAGGGCATAGAATGAGGTTACAGTCTTGTTAAGTGAAGGAGGAATGGCTAGGTAGTAAGAGAGTGTGTTGTGTTTTTATCTTACAGTCTACAGCTCATCCCTTACAATGGTCCATACCTCTCCCCCCACACCAAGATTCTCAGGTCAGTTGGGTGTCGACTCACGCACACACACACACGCACATATATAACCACACGCACACACGCCATCGCTAATCTCTGCCCTAACGCTCCCTGTTTCTGATAATCCGTACTCGTGTTTTCTCTCAACATTTCCTTTCAGTTCAGTTTCAGAAGTCTTAGGTTATATTTGCTGCTATTTGGCTTGCATTTTCTTATCTTTATTTTGGTGTTTTATTTATTTATTTAACCTCAATTGCTAGTGTGTGTGTGTGTGTGTGTGTGTTGCTTACTTATGTGTATTGCAGTTCTGAGAAGCTTGTGTGGAATAATGTAGTGTTTATGTTAGGTTAGAAAGTGTTTGTACGTAAAGTGTGTGTTTGTGTTATGCTAATATAATGAAACGGTGATGATGGAAGGAAGGAGTGAAGGAAGGTAAGGTAAGTATGGTGTTGGTGTGTTTTCTTAAGTCTACCGTCTACCTTAATGTGATGTTCTGTAATGTGTTCTGTGTGTGTTAATTGTGTCTTTATTTCCAGGAATTTAACACCCTTGCAAGCTTTATTAATTTATGTTTGTGTGTATGTATTGGTGTATGTAATTATTTGTGTATTATTTGATATGTGTGTGTATGTGTATTTATATGTATGTGTCTATGTGTGTGTGTGTGTATGTGTGCGTCAAGGTTATTATAGTATCACACCCCCATCCTTGGTCTCCCTTCAGGTATCTCAACACATGTTATTCCAGTGATCAGCTTAACTACAACTCGGCCTCAGACACCTCCGAGCGCTACTTCACACCCTACGAGAAGGATTGTAATGGCCTTGACACGGGAGATGACCTTGAACACTTCCACGACCCTCAAGCTGTAAGTTCATCTCCTCCTCCTCGGGTTTTTTTCTCTCGTTACTGTGTTTTGATGTTTCAGAGTATGTTTTTTTGATTTTTTTATATTATTTTTGATTATTTAACTGTAGTGTTTAGTTTTGTTTGCTAATGGAAAGAGTGAAGTGTGGTGTTGGGTAGTGGAATGGGTGAAAAAAAATATATATCCAATTTTATTTCAGTATAGCTCAAAATAACGGGATTCTTATGCTCTTTCTGTAGTGTATTCTGTTGAGGTGAATAAAATGACAATAATAATAATGTATAGATAAACAACTCCACGTGTCTCTTTCCCAGGAGCGTTCGGACAATGTGTCGCTGCGTTCTGACGTCACCAACACGAGCGGGAAGGCTTCATCCACTGCTACGGGAGACACATTCTCTATATCCAGCGGGGAGACTATAGGAAACTTTGAATTAGAGCCTAAGGTAATTATATAAGGAGGTAATTATATAAGAAGGTAATTATGTAAGGATATAACTAGAAAAAGATCCGAACATTCCTCTCCTACTGCCTTCCTTATCCTTCTCTCATCATCCTTACTCTTCCACCTCCCTTCATTCCTCTCCTTCCACTCCCTCTTTATCCTACCATCCTCCTCTTTACTCCTTCCATCCTCCTCCTTTCTCTCCTCATCCTTACTCCTCCTTTCTCATCACCTTCCCTTCACTCACCTCCCCTTCACCCCTTCTTCAGGTACCAGTAGACCAAGCACACATGGATGAGATGTGCTTGAAGGTGAAGGAACTCAAGATCCGCCGTAAGTCCTGCAGTAAGGAGAGCCTATTAGAAGCCAATCCAAGGTCAGGCCAGAAGCGAGGATCCACGGAGACACTGCATACTTTTAATGAGAAGCCGGAGGAGGAGGAGGACGAGAGTGTGAAGAAAGCGAAGTTCCTGAAGAAGTTGAAGCAGGAATGGATTGCCCGAAGCCTCACCACGCTGGCCCCTCGGTGAGTTGTTGTTGTTTAGGGTTGTTAGGTTAGGTTAGGTTAATGGTTTGTACTCAGTGGTTTCGGGTGGAATTAAATTATTATTATTATTATTATTGTTATTTTAGGTTAGAGGTGCAAGAAATGGCTTTGTATAGTTTATTAGTCTTTATTTCATTCATATTTCTTTAATTTGATATGGGAAAGACCTCTAAATGATGTTACGGATGTATATTAATGTATTGTTTCTTTGTGTGTGTGTGTGTGCGCGTGTGTAGGTACCAGTGTCAGAGTCAGGAGTGCTCCGTCATGTCCTGCCTCACACACTTCACTGCGCCCGAGCTGCTCACTGGCAACAACAAGATTAGCTGTGAAAACTGTACCAAGCAACACAATAAATTACACCCAGGTAGGCAGTGACAACCCTTCCACCCTCCCTTCTTCCTTCCTTCCTTCTTCCTTCTTCCTTCCACCTTTATTTATTTTTTTTACCACCACCCCCACAGATGACCAGAAGGATTCAGTGAAGAGCAACGCCAGCAAGCAGATGTTGATCCTGTCCCCGCCGGCCGTCCTCACCCTGCAACTCAAGCGCTTCCACCACATGGGATTCAACCTAACCAAAGTGAACCGTTACGTTAAGTTTCCCCTCGTGCTGGACCTGGCTCCCTTCACCTCCTCTATATCACTGGTGAGTACGCTGGTGATTAATTTTGTTATTTATATTATTTTATTTTTTATTTCTCTCTTTCTCATTCTCTCTTCCTATCTTTCTCTTTCTCTCTTTCTATCTCTCATTCTCTCTCTTGTATATTACTTACTGTACCTCATCATCATCTTCTTCTTCTTCTTCTTCTTCTTCTTCTTCTTCTTCTTCTTCTTCTTCTTCTTCTTCTTCTTCTTCAACTTCATCTTCTCCTTCATCTGTAAATCCTGAATACAACACAGATATTGGTTCTCTAACAGAGTGGTGAACGATTGTAATAGGCTGGGTAGATACGCAGTAAGTGGTGAGTCAATAGGTAGCTTTAAAAGACGGTTGGATTAGAGTATGGATAGGGATGACAGGTGGGATGGATAAATATTAGATTATTCCAAGGGTGAGGGACAAGGAACTGCCTCGTTTAGGTCATCAACTGGCCTCTTGCAGTCTCCTCAATTCTTTTGTTCTTATGTTCTAATATTTATTTATTTATTTATTTATTTTTCCTTGTCCTCAGGGTCTGGGCAACATGTCTCAAGGTCAATCACAGGTGCTATACGGTTTATACAGCGTCGTGGAACACTCGGGACGCCTCAACTCCGGGCATTACGTCGCCTATGTCCGGTCCCGTCCCCTTGACCCTAACCACACCACACGACAATACCTTAACCTCAAGCCTTCAAGTCAGTTCGAGATTAATCATTTAGTGGCTGAGATGGCGGAGAAGGTTGAGGCTTCGTCCGGGACCCTTCATCATGACCTGAAGCCTTCCCCGGGGAATAGTACGGCTAGTGTGCAGGTGTGTGTGTGTAGGTGTGTGTGGAGGGCAGGTGTGGAAGGAATGTATGATTATAGATACTGTTTCCTTATTATGTGGTCTGATAAAGAGAGTTATTTGTTCCTAATATATACAGTTTAATTCAAGTTTCTTTTCTATTTTCTTTTCTTTTATACAGGATTTTGAGGAGGAGATCAAAGCTGGTCGTTGGTTCCACGTCTCGGACACTTACGTCGCTGAAGTGAACATTGACCGCGTCCTCAAGGCTCAAGCGTACCTCCTCTTCTATGAACGCTTAGTCTGAGGCCGGCAACACTTAGACTGTACATAATATCTACTAGTTAGTTTAGTTAATCAATTTATCATATTTATTTGTACATTTCTTCCCAGCCGTGTGTATGCGTAGAGCGTCAGTTCTCGTGCCATTGTGTGACCATTCTGTGACGGCCTTAACTAAACGTGTAGTACAAAACATGGGCTCTTAAAACACTATGCAGTTTTCAGGTTGAGGTGAGGTGAGGAGGGCAAACAAATTAGGTGCTCCAAGGTGTGCAGAGACTGGATAATGATTGCAACAACACCTGATGAATGTTTTGTAGTGTCGTTAGCAGGCAGCTCACCACGGTGCATCAGGGGGAAGGAAGTGCAGGGAGGGAAGGCCAGGCTCATGACCCTCTCTCTATGACAAGGTTACAAGCACCCGGTGTGGAAGGATGGAGGAGTAGAGTAAGGGAACAACCATGTTTATGTAGTGTAGGTAGGTGTGGAGGCACGGACTCAATGTGCTAGTGGGGACAGTTTCAACACATGATAAAAGAAAGAATGTAATTGTAAATAAAGTTTAGTACAAGCAGATGAAGCCAACAGGTTTCCACAGTGTAGAAAAAAGCTTTTACTTTTTAATACTCAAAAGTATTTTGTGGGGTTGGTAGTGTAGCTTCATCTCAAGTTCTTTCTATTGTAGGTGATAGTGAAATAGTGGCACTCAGAAGTGTGATGAGGCAGCCCAGCCCAGCCAGGATCAGTGTGAGGTTCAGGACGAGAACACAGGCTAGGCGGGTGTGTGTGTGGCTGCTGCTTTGTGGCCTAAGGTGGGTGACTCGGCCTGTGCTGCCACTCAACGTAACACTGGAAGGCAAGTGCTGGTGACTCGTTCTGTAACATTGTGGAGTCCAAATTTCCATGACATTGTTTTGAATTGTTTGCATTATTTTTATGCAAACTTTGGCCTCCAAGAAGAGAGCTGATTGTTGGCTCTCGCCATGTTTTTGGGGCTTATTTTCAAGCCTTAATGACTTATGTATATATTGTGACTATTATTCAAGATGGTGAACTAGACTAAAAGAGTAATAGGTTATGTTTAAGGTGATGGTGTTCTCATTGCAACGTTGAAAGTCAGAGTTTGCTAAAATGTGTCTAGGTTTTGCTGTTTGTCTCAAAGGTTTAGTGGAGTGAGGCAGGAAGGGAGGGAGTGGTGGAGATGGGACTGTATTATAAGGAGTGTGTCACCTACAAGCCGTCTGAAGGTAGCAGTGTTATTATGAAAATATATTAAGTCCTCCACGGAAGGTCATGAACTTAATAATGTGCAGCTACAGTGTTGAGGTTTAACGTGAAGACTCGTGTGTATTTTAGTAATGATTTAATGAAGGCAGTTTTATCACTCGATGTAGCACACAGACATTGAAAAACAAGTATAAATAAAGAGACACAAGAGAATAACAAGAAGTAGTGTTAATAAGATGAATTTTTCAGCTTCATCTGTGATATAAAGGTTCTCTCGATTATGAAGTTGTCGCTGTAATACTCTGGAAATGCATTGCCAAAGTCTTTCAAAAATAAACAATTTGCACGGAATAATTCTACTTTTCAAGGATGTGCCAAAAAGATTATTTAAGTGTAGGAAGAAAAATTATAAGTGAATTTAATTGTTTTTTCTTTTGTAGAGTTCTTTTTCACACAACTAGAAGTGCAATGTTCTAAATTCATTCTAATTATTATATATTTTTTAATTAATATTGGAAAAAACTGCTTTATAGTACACTTAATTATACTCACAGAGGAAGACAATATTTATGTTGTATTTTATCATCATGTTACTTAATAATACAATACTTGAGGCCTTGACGTGAGGACCTTTGTGATGTCTTGTACAAACATCACTCCTGCAGCGCCTCACTTTCCACCTCCAAGGATAAGTAAGGTGTTCCTCTCCTCTAGAAGTTCTTCCACTCACGACAAACTGAACTTAATATGCCAGAAACTTCCTCAATGTCGTACTAGAGTTGTGAATTCGTCTGAACATAATGATTGTAGATAAGGAATAACAGATATAGTTTAATTTGATAAACCTCATTCATATGTTTTGTAAATTTTTTCCAGATATTTCTCGTCCGTATATATGAAATTGTACGTCAAAATTTAGCGTTGTACAGATCTTAGTTTAATTTTGTGAATATATCGCAATTCTTAGGTTGTGTTGATATCAGCGACATTATAATTATTTACATTCTGTGGTCATTTATCAGACAATTAAGAATGAATCATCAAATTATCATTAGTTGAAGAGAAATAATTAGCCGTGGAAGAGAGAGAAATTACTTTGAGACTGAAGCGTTGAGACTATATAGGAAGGCGACTGTGATTCAAGGGACAGGTGTAGATTAACAGGTGTGTTTATTTTTCTCTTGGGCAGAAAGTTTTATAAGAATCTCAGAAGTGTGCGAACGTATGTGTGTGTATAGATGGATGGAAATGGGAAAGATTAATAACTCCTACAGGTATATTTTTTCTTAATACTGTAGGTTCTTTCTCATTTTTTTTAATAGTTGTTGGTGCAGTGGAAGGCTAGTCAGTTGAGGGACTTATCTGTAGTTCCTAATCCTGTGTAAAGTTAGGCATCAATTGCATGTGTTTATGTTTGGTAAAGGTTGATATTGTAGTGAAAGACTGAAGGTGAGAAGGTTAATTTGTTTGTATGATATGATGTGTGTGTGGTGAGGTGAGAGACGAGGTACTTATAGTTAAGAGAGAGAGAAAGAGAGAATAATAGATGCAATATGTGAGAACTTAACTCTACCTAGCATTTCTTTAGACTTGTGATAGCTATACCATAACTGCATTATCCTTTCTTTTCCTTCCTTTTCATACCTCATTCGTAAATTATATATAGTAGCCAATCATCCCCCCCCTCCTCCCCCCAATCCCCCTTTTTACCTCCCCAAAAAATTATCATCAGGGTATAATTTAAAAACTCGAAAAAATAGTCAATTATATATATGTTTTCACGTGTAGTATAGTAATATCTTCCCTTACGTTAATCTGTACATAATTATAAGCGGAGGTTGAGAAATTTATACACACACCAAGCGATGCGTTGTTGTTTTTTTTGTGAATATGAGATGTATTGCAAAAAAAGAAGAAGCATATTTTTCGTTTTTATTGTGTACATATATATATATTAAATAGATAAAGATGGACACATTAATTTGATTTGTCCTTTAGGGGAGAGAGAGAGAAAGAGAGAGACAAGTTGGCAAACACGGAAGAAAGATATGTATACGTAGTCTAGCCTCCCTCCCTCTCTCCTCTCCCTCACCTCCCTAGTTCTCTTTCCGTCATATCAGCAGGAAATAATCAAGAACTGACTCAACACACCGCCTAGCCGTATGTTACCACACGCAACCACACTCAATCACTTCCTTCCCTCACACACACACACACACACCAATCGACATCGCAGGGACCCACACGCGAATCTGTGAGTATTTAACTAACTCATTTCTTTAACTAGCTCTCTTTCCTCTTTTAATAACTGTGGTAAATGATTGATGTGTTCGTTATTGGCAATTCTAGTTATAAAAAAAGGATAAGATAAGGTCTTGATGGTGTTATCAGCCGCTAGAGTCAACTGATATCCGTGTCCAGTTAGAAGACTAGTCACCGAAGGGAGGAGGAGGAATGGTTTAGATAATGCCAGTTCCTTGTGTTTTGTGAATATTCCTGGTTAATGCAAGCACGAAAAGGAGAAGGAGTAAGAGTTTGAATTCCTGATTGATTGCTTTTTATAACCAGGTAAGTTTTGTTTTGGTTGTAAAGTTGAATTGATTTACTAATAAGTCTAACAGTGCTTATGTTTTTATTTTCTATATATTATTTTTTGTTCATTGGAATTATAATACTCGGTGTGTATTTAGTGGCAATTGTAATAGTTAGTAGAAATATGTTTTGTAATCTAATGGTTTTTTTTACGTAAATTATATTGTGTAGTGAAATTGCGCAGTGAGTGACATCTTATTTGTGTAGATTTTGTTTGAAATTATAGAATGCATTACTTAACCTGTTCTTGAATATATATTTCTTAACGTTATCATTTGTTTAATCTTTGTAATAAGTCTAATTCATATACGTGTTATCTTTGTTCTCTCTCTCTCTCTCTCTCTCTCTCTCTGCATCAGGGTGTGTGTGGGGTCAGGTCAGGTCGCCTCCAATCATGACCACCTACAGGAAGGACGTGAGGAAGGAACACGCCTTACTCACCAACAGCGACACCCTAAGCCTTTTCGTAAGTGTAAATTGACCTATCATAGTTGTATTTACAGACAATTTCCACTTTCACCTAACCAATGATTTTCTGATGCGCCTTTTGTTTTTCTAGTAATACATATAGTTAATTGATTGATTTTCTAACCTAACCTACTAGAAAAAACACATAAGACGCATCAGAAAATCGTGGGTTGGGTGATACTGGTAATTATCTGTATTTACCTAATGCTTGAAGGTAGTGGTGGTGGTGGTGGTGGTGTGAGGATAAGAAGTGCTGACGCTAGGAGTGTGATGAACTAGCTTGTGTCATCATACTAAGAGACGGTAGGGAAGTTTTGGGAATGTAGGGAAGGTTTGGGGAGGGTTAGGGAAGATGAGGGTAGGGGTAGGGAAGGTTTGGGCAGCTTATTTTCCTTAATAAGAAGGGGTTTTCATAGTCAGTTGGACTTGGACTTGGGTTTGAGTCTAAACTTGGAATTATATTAAATGGAATCTATAATATATATCGGTTCGTTAAATATTCATTATCATTATAAAGCTATTTCTCATTCTTTTGATCTACATTTTGTATAATATTAATTTGTAGTTCAATAATAATAATAATCTTGTTGTTGTGACCGCTAGCAGTCGACACCGGCCGGACTTTTAAAGAGGTGATATTATTTCTTCGTGTTACACCTTCTCTGTTCCTCTCCATGTCTATTTGAGGCATGGATGAGCAGTAACACATTATTCCTCACCATTAATAGTGGTTGGATATAAAGAAAACATTACCTATTAAGCGTAAATAACCTAATATAAAAATATAGACAAGCTCCAACAAGTACAGTAAGGTGGCGGCCGTGTGTTGACTGCTGGATCACGTACATATAAAACCAAAATTGAGATTTTTATTATGCAAAGAAAAACAATTATATATACTTTTAAAAATCGACTGAAAGACCTTACCGTTTTGTACATAATCATTAGTTATTTTTGATTCGCATTAATTTCATGAAATTTTTTATTTCTAAGGTGAATTATAAAATCGAAAAATAGAATAAAGCAATAATAATTAAATTAAACCAATATAAACCATAGAATAGAATATAAAAAAAATTACTGAAACCGAAAGTAAAGCCTAAATAAACCATAAAACAAAGTAAAACGAAAAAAATTAAAAAAAAATGAGAAAAAACCACCGTAATTATTTGTTTACATCCAAGAGTACATTCAAGTACAAACAAGTACAATGTATTTAATCAAAAGTTGTATACTGTATATAGATTGTATTGAACTTTGTGTTGATACTATTGGGTAAATACGTACATTGAGTGTTATGATATTGCAGTGTGGGGGCGGGGGCCCGGGGGTCTTGTCTCCTTGTGGGGTAAAACCCACCCCCCCCCACACACACTTCTACAAATGAGTATGGCAATAAATGGGGGCTCCCAAATGGACCATTTTGGGGGGGCGGCGGGACTCTTTGTTGGGGGCCTGGGGGGGCGTCTTCTTATATGACCCCCACACCCCTTCCCTTAGCTACGTCACTGAATTTAGCCATTAGACTTGAGCCTGTATCATGGCACCCCCCTCAAGCTGCCACCCGGGGCGGACAGCCCTCCCCCGCCCCCCCCTTACTACGCCACTGCTTCAGTTTCCAAGAAGAAAATAAGTTGAAAGGCGACAAAGGATTCTTTCATTTATAAATCTTATGAGATGTGGAAATAAGTTGAGCGAAGGAAAGCTTATCAACAAGATTAGATAACGTCTTTTGTTATCTAGATGGCTGTTGAAAAGCTGAAAAAACAATGATGATAGCCATAATAATAATAATGATAATGAAGATAAATATATATGACTGTTTTCCTAAATGCTTGTTGATATGCGTTTTATGTATGTATGTATCTTACCTTCTCATGTACGTTTTTTCCAGCAAGATGAGGTTCGTGGATACTTACACAATACCCACTCGAGGACTAATTGCCTTGTTGGGTTCACTGTAATTTCTCTTCTAATTGGATCAGCTGCCCTGGTGATCTCAACGCTTCTATTACTGCAGGTACGAGTGTGGTAGTAGTAGTAGTAGTATTGTTGGTAGTAGTAGTAGTAGTAGTATTGGTAGTAGTAGTAGTAGTAGTAGTAGTAGTAGTAATAGTAGTAGTAGTAGTATTGGTAGTAGTAGTAGTAGTAGTAGTAGTAATAGTAGTAGTAGCTAGATAATCTTCAATAACGTATCTTCCTTTCTTTTTTATTATAATTACTAGTTAGTTAATTATTCAGTTAATTAATGTTAATATATTGTTATGATTTTTATTTATTTATTCTTATTTATTTGTTCTCTATCCTATCATTGAGTTTATTTTGTTTATTTTGTTTCGTTTGTGTGTATTAATTATTGTTATTGTCTCGCCTTTCAGAGTTTCGAGATAGTGCAGATGGAACACGTTAAGTATGAACAGCTGGCTATGCGTATCAAGTACTTGGAACACCTGGTGAGTTATCTCTCTCTCTTTCTCTCTCTCTCTCTCTCTCTCTCTCTCTCTCTCTCTCTCTCTCTCTCTCTCTCTCTCTCTCTCTCTCTCTCTCTCTCTCTCTCTCGTAAGGTTAATTTTTTTTCATTTTTTTCCGTTTTGTGTAGTAAGGTTGTAATTGCGTCATTTTCTACTTACTTATCTACGTACACACACACACACACACACACACACACACGGCTCAGTAACAGATGACGCCTTGTCTTGCGCATTCTAATCTTATCAGAGCAACTTTACCCCGTCATAAAAATGCATACGATAATAACAAAGTATTATCATTTCTCTCAATGTTATTATTACTGATATTTTCAATGATATTCTAGAGTGATGAGGAAACTTAATTAAATGTTGTGTTGATCATTGTTGTTTACGAATAGAAGATGAGACTAAATAGTAATACAATAATAATAGTAATAATAATAGTAATAGTTGGCACGTTACCTAAAAGACTGATAACATTATATTTGTAAAACGTGTGAAGGAATTTATGTTCATGTTTTATTATTATTTCATCTATTCTATTACCATTTATTCATTAATTTACGTGTATCTCTTATTCTTTATTATGAATGATGAAAATTGAATGACTAATAATAATAATAATAATAAATGTGCTAATGTGTTCATATATATTCCAGACTGAATCATTGGAACAAACAGAGAGAAGACTTAAGGATCCACCACCACCACCAGAACCATCACACACACCACCACAACCACCACAACTATCACCAGAACCACCATCACCAGAACCACCACAACTCCCAATACCACCACAACCCCCAATACAACCCCAACCAGAACCAGCACCAACACCAATCATCAAAGAAATCAACCCCAAAAAACCTTTCCTTCCCCCTATAGACGATGAAGAGAGGGCTGAAGAGGACTTTGAAGGGTCAGGGTTAGGATGTCCCGTGAATCCTCCTCGCCCGATCTGTCCTATTAGGATGAGGATTTGTGAAACGAGAGAAAGATGTCCCTCGTATGTGTGTTGCAAAGGGTAATGAGAGAGAGAGAGAGAGAGAGAGAGAGAGAGAGAGAGAGAGAGAGAGAGAGAGAGAGAGAGAGAGAGAGAGAGAGAGAGAGAGAGAGAGACGAGAAAACCGGTTCGCCTACAGTACTGAATGATTTGTAGTTATTGCATGTGTACTTTCATGTGTGTGTGTGTGTGTGTGTGTGTGTGTGTGTGTGTGTGTGTGTGTGTGTGTGTGTGTGTGTGTGTGTGTGTGTGTGTGTGTGTGTGTGTACAAGTGATCTTTCCACACCCAGCCTATGTACGTATATGTAAACGCTTTTTACCCGTATAAGGAAAGGTCAGCAAGCTTGTCTGTCTGTTAGGTCAAGGTGAGGCGAGGTCAAGATGAACGTGTAATTATGTAACTAAATAATCGTGTTTTTAGGTTAATTGCAACAACTAGTTATACAAAGATATGAAACCTTTAAACAATGATATATAATTGATACGTGATTTTTTTTTTTACTTGCTAATTAGTTGTATATCAGTGGTAAGAAAGTAATTATGGTTTGATTTTGAAGTTTTGACCTAAAGATATGTTGTATTTATGATTATATGATGTTGATTATTTGTGAATGATGATTTTTTTTTATACTGTTTTTTCTGTAGTATTTAATTTTTTCTATATGTATTGTTTAGTTTGAACGTAAATATTTTTATGGTTATAAGAATTGTCAGTGTTTTATTTTATCTTCTTTCTTTGTTTTCTTTCTTTCTCTCTTTATTTATTTCTGGCTCTCTTTCTTTCTTATCTATTTTATTCTCTTTATCTGTTCTCCTTCTTCACATTTATCATATAATTTATTTAATTAACTTTATTTAACGGGAACAATTTTTTCCTTCAATCTATTCATGATAATAATAGTAATAATAATAATGATGATAATGACAATGACAATGATGATGATGATGATGATGATGATGATGATGATGACTTGTATTTATTATCAGTAGAAGAGAATTGAGGTGAATTGTCATGGTGTATACGTAGGTCAGTGTGTCGACGTGTGTGTGTGTGTGTGTGTGTGTGTGTGTGTGTGTGCGTGTGTGGTGTGTGTGTGTGTGTATAAACAGGTTTGGTATAAATATCATAATCATGGAAATAGAATGAAGCTAAAATTGTACGCGTTTTATAGAAGCAGAGATGGAAATAAATATAAGAATAGATAAAGAGATAGATAGATAGAACTAATGAAAGATAAAACCACCTTTATTAACATAGAGAGAAGGAGAAATATATATAACTATACTTTAACTAACGGAAGGTATAACTAGGTAGGAAATAATTAACTTATCTTTCTATATACGTTAACTAATTCGACTAAAGGTGATAGGAGAGGAGAGAGATAAGAAAAAATACATTAGGAATAAATATATACAATAACAACAGCAGCTACAACAATAGCATCTTAATACAGTGATGTATATTAATAGAAACATCTATTATTTCACACACACACACACACACACACACACACACACATCTCATAACACTTAAATTACACATATCTATTAACAGCTACCTACTACTACTACTACTACTACTTATATATACTTTATTTTCAGAAGTAGTAGTAGTAGTAGTAGTAATAATAGTAGTAGTAGTAGTAGTGGCGGTGGTGATGGTGGTGGTTGTGGTTGTAGTAGTAGCAGTGGTGGTGGTGGTGGTGGTGATCATCGGAGTAGTAACAGTGGTGGTGGTAGTGGTTGTAGGAGTAGCAGTGGTAGTAGTAGTAGTGGTGGTGGTGGTGGTGGTAGGTGGGTGAGGGTGGGGGTAGGTGGCTGTTTAAACAGACTCCTACTCAGCTGACCTCCTTTGCATCTGGGCCCAGCGTTGCCACGTGTTCTCCGGCCCTGTGTGCGCTGGTGCCAAGCCTCTCCCCATCTCCCTCCCTCCTACCTTGCGTCCCTACCTCCCCTGCCGCTGCTGCTGCTGCTGCTGCTGCTGCTGCTGCCATCACCACCACCATCCATTTGACCACTGCACACACACACACACTCTACTACTACTACTACTACTTCTACTACTACTACTGCTACTACTAATACTACTATAACTAATTACTAATGCTAATAATACTAATATAATATTCCTTGGCCTATATAGTGACCTTTGACCTTAATGAAGCTCACCCGGTCAAGTTCTGCTCGAGACAAATGGTTCACGTGCTCTTCGAAGCTTTGGGGCCATTCATGTATCCTATTCTCTCTCTCTCTCTCTCTCTCTCTCTCTCTCTCTCTCTCTCTCTCTCTCTCTCTCTCTCTCTCTCTCTCTCTCTCTCTCTCTCTCTCTTCAGGGTGTGGCGTAGTGCAAGGTGCAAGGCTAAGTTTACATTGATTAGCAAAGCAAGGCGTGATATATACATTTCCAGAAAGAAGTAGACTGATATTGGCATCACTCCTTGACTTACCATTACATTACAGAACACTATCATAGCCCTTAACATCTTTTTGAAGTCTCTGAGGTGTGCTGGGTCTGGGTGGCTCCGTGGTATAATGCTCTGCTTGTGTTCTATGGTTGTGAGTTCGATCCTGGCTCACTGTAGCTCCTTGGTGAGAGGGTCAGTACTCTCTTGTTAATGATAGTATAGTTATATGGTCTTAGCTACCCTAGTTCTGGGGTATTATTTAATTAGGGAAGAGGAAAGGGTAAGAGGAAAGTGTTATATCGAATCTGTCTGTTGAAGAAATATTTTATTCACTACATCTGACCTACTGATAATATTTTCTAAGCCTTTATTCATACATGGTGGATTATCTTTATTTTCTTTATTCAATATTCCTCATATATGCACTTTGTCTCACTTGTTTACGAGTCTTCCTTGAGGTGACGCCGAAAGTTATATACATTTCGGCTTCTCTGTATGTCTAAGCGATTAAGGACGTCTACAAAAACATCAAAGTAAACAACCATAAACCAAAAATAAATGTGATATAAATCTGCCAAATGCAAGTTGAATATGTATATAAAAAGATAAAAGTTTATAATGTTAGCCGAATCCACAGTCAACCGAAACCATTAGAAGCAAAGCGGTGAGAAGCTTCATCACACCACCGGCTCAAGTGTCTTTTCAAGTGCCTTTTTATTCCACTTTTCCTGATGCTCGGCGGTCCCTTAGAGGTAAATGTAAGTGTATGATGTTCTTGGTAGTATGATGGCTTGGTGGGATTGCAAGAAAGGCTGTGGAGACACGTAATTCTGTGTTAAATATCATTGATGTGTAAAATTTTGAAAGATGTTCTCAATATGGTCAAGTTTTTCCCACTCTCTCCTTTTCCCGTCCTTGTTGTTCTTTCCTAGTAGTGCCACACCCCCAGGCACTCCTTCACCTCAATGGCACCGACACACTGGCACCGTAAGGCATAATATATAACATAACCTCTTAATGTCATCTTGTCTCGAGCTTTCAGTTTGAACACTCGTAAAAATTTCAATCAAGCGCTAGCAATGTTTGAATCTTTAATATTATCTTTGGTAAATGTTTATAATATCACCATAATCATATTGAACGTAGTTATCATATTTTTCCTACATTTTTTTTTTCTAGTGGTAAAATTACTCACTCTGCCCCTGACACACTCCTGACTGCCACTTACAACCTAATGCCACGTATAGATTCTTCCTAACTCCCACGTACAGTCACCTAACAGCCACGTACAGTCACCTAACTGCCACGTATTGTCTCTTACCTGCCACATATAGTCTCCTAACGCCGATACAGTTAAGAATATTTCCAAATTCAACCTAACGCAGAGCAGTAAACAACAGCGACGGTCGGACATCAATGGACCGATTCGCGCTACAGAAACATAACAAATTATTACTCGGAAATTACTTATTCGCTACAATTTTTAGAGTGAAATAATTTAGAAATGCAAAAATAAGTTCCAATGCTGTAGTATATTATGGTGATACGATAAACTATTACTTAATGTTCAATGCTATCTATTAGTTTGTTTATTCATCATTATCTTGCCCGTTCATAGTGCATTGTTACCGCTTTGTTGTCATGTTGAAAGAGCGTCACGTCTGGCATTCCTTAACTATATATTACCATAACTATACTTAACTATACATAGGGAGTTTTAAAAGAAGACTAGACGGCTTTATGGATGGGGATAAAAGATGGATGTAGGTAATAGGGGAGTGTTGGAGTAACAGGAACTACCTTTTATTGCTTCCTTATAATATTCTTATGTATGTACATTTGTAAGTAAACAGTACCCTCTTGCGGCACTTCGGAGCATTACCATCAATAATGTTTGCAGTTGTGGGGTTAACTTTTCTTAGCATTGTGTTTTATTGCCAGTCATCTTCTGTTTGGGTCCTCCCTCGTGTGGCTGGTTGCATGCGTGCTGCAGCTCACCTTTCGCACTCCCTCCAAGCCACGTGTAGTCTCCGAATTTTTTCTCAACGATTGCGTCCCGGACTAACGTAACCAGCGCACCTCTCTTGCTTTTGTTTTATTACGAGCTTACGATACAGTGTCACCGGCAAAAACAGGGAGATATTAATTCGTCTCTGCAGTACGTAAGAAATGTTAGTCTTTATTTCCGTTACTCTGAAGATATTTTTAATCTGATGCACATTCATGAAGAGAATGTTGTACTCTGGAATGCCGAGTGGAAAGACAACATCAATAGAAGAAAAACTACTTGAAAGTATTTAGAAGATAAGTATTAGAAGAACAGAGAAAGCCACAGGACTGAACAAGCAGGTGAGGTATTTATTTATCATCAATTTGTTTTAGTCGTAAAAAATATTCAGATATTTTATGTATTTGCTTTTCATACTGATGAATATTAATTGATCATATAAAGGCTGATATTATAAATACACTTTTTTTTTTTTACTGTGAAAAATACTAATGTGATTTGTTATTAGTATCTATCACTCATATTATTTATTTTTTTCAGATCTCAGTAATTTAAAACTTTGTACTCTGCTTCTTAATGCCCCGTCTTCCCAGCCACACCCATTAACTGAAGCAGCAGTGAGTGTTGTGCTGTGTGGGGGACACTATCTGTTGCCACGGAGACTCACCAGAACTGAAACAAGGAGGATCGAACTCGTGTGGACAGGAGAGAGAGAGAGAGAGAGAGAGAGAGAGAGAGAGAGAGAGAGAGAGAGAGAGAGAGAGAGAGAGAGAGAGAGAGAAGAGAGAGAGCACATAGTTGAGTCTACTACTACTACTACTGTTACACACACACACACACACACACACACACACACACACACACACACACACACACACACACACACACACATATAGACACACCCACAAGAGTCAAATAAAAACACGGTTGAGTACAATCTACAGTGGTTTATTATGGTAGTGACGGGTTTATGTACAGTTGCTGCAGGGAGAGATCAAGGGTTTGGGCGGCCTCCGCGTGATCCTACTAAATCACATCAATAATAAAAAAAAAAAGTATATAAAAAAATAATAAAAAAAAAGTATTTACCCCTATTTTCTATGACGAGACCTGGGGATGGAAGGTGTAATAGGTTGTTTTTTTAATGGGGGTTTGAAATTTGCTTGATGGAGGTACAGTCTTCGTTGTATCAGTCTCAGCATTGCATTTTTACATCAAGGTATATTTCATGTTACTTTGTCATATATTCTTTATACACATTAGTTTATATTATGCGTGGCAGTATGTAGTTTTTTTCTTGTTCCTCTGCCATGCATATTTAAAGTATTCTCTCAAGAACGTAATAATAATACTTCATGGGATGAGCTAGCTGCTCGTTTTGGCTATTCTATTTAGATTATTCATTGGGCTATTCTATTATACATTTGTTCCTTGAGGCGAACGAGTACACATAATTTTACATCTTTTATATTATTCATACATCACAGACGTAGTTTACTTCCTTCTCCTCCTCGTTCTCCTTTTTTATTTTGTTTCTTCCTCCTCCTAATGACTTATTTAGATGAATGAATGAATGAGTAAATGATTGTTTAACCTCCGTTCGGTATCAATTCTTGGTTTTATAAATATTCAACCCCCATTTTATTGTACGTTCAGGAAGTATAGTATTTTTTACCAGTCACTCATTTGTTATTAATCTTATATGTGTTTGCTTATTAATTTGTTGACTTGTTTATTTATTCGACTCCGTCCCCAAAGGTCTAGTCAAGCTTTTTCTTCTGAGGCTTTAGAAAATTGTGTGTCGTTCAGTTTACGTGTGTATGAGTGTATGTATGTGTGTGTGTCAATATTTTTTTATGGTTTTTATATTATCTACATTACACCTTTACGGATTAACTTTCACAGAAGGGAAAGACGGATAGTGTTTTAAGATTCTTTCTTTGTGTTTCAATCAGTATTTGTATTGTACACGTGGCCAGCGGGCGACACCTCACCCGCTGGGAATAATAATAATAATAATAATAATAATAATAATAATAATAATAATAATAATAATAATATTCATAATGATAATAATAATAATAATAAAATCAAGCATTGACTCAAAAATAATTCAAACAACACACGATGAAAGAATGCTGGGCAATGTTTGTATGCTAGAGAACAAAATCTTACAATATTAATCTCTAAAAGGAACTTTCGCGGAAGAATATTTGTATGGAGATGCGTTGCTTTTCTTCAATCTTTGTTGTGTTTGTCCTGAACAACAATGATATAATGGCAATAATGATACTTAAAGAAATACAGACATTATAATTGAAGTGAAGAAGAAATGAGTGGTTTTCCTTACTTAAGGAAACTTCAGATAACGTAAGAGAAAGAATATTAAACGGGGAAGATATTATTACTAGTATTATCTTTGTTCTCTTAGTGTCCCCGTGCGCCGTCTTGCGGACAGAGTTTGCACTTCGCTGCCATCATCGTTATCAATACACAAACATCACTCCATTTTTTGTATTATTAATTTATATATTTACATCGCTATTTTTTGATACATCGTAATATTTACAGTCGAGTTTTGTTTAGTATTTCGTTTGTTTATTGGTATATAGTTTGTCATTGAAGAGGTTGTGAAAGGGACGCAGGACTCCTTCTCAGACTCGGAACATTAAAAACAAATGAAAAACGATACGTCCCAGCAGCATTGTATGAAAATATGTTTTTGTTTGTTGTCGTTCTTTGTCTCTACATTACTTTCCAGAAACGTAATTTGTTTGCGGAATATTGATTGATGCTGATTTTTTTCTTCTTTCATTTTCATCTTACATTTAATAAATAATACGTGAACAAAAAAAATAAAACATCATAATCATCATCATCATCATTATTATGTTTCGTTTCGTTTCATTTCATGTCCTGAGATATGTTATTATTATTTTTTTCCTATGCTTCGGAGAGTAATAGAGAATGATAAAAAAATATTTGCATAACTACTACAAAGTATAATTATTATATTTACACGTGAAAGAAATCCATCCTTAGCGACTATGAAGAAGACCAGGAAATTACACATATTTACAAGACTAACCATCGTATCCTATTAAAGAAAAAAAAAAAATTACACACATCAAGATAATGGAAAAAATAAGGAAAATAAACAATTACAAATATAAATAAAGCACAAGTATACATGTAAATACAAAGGCCACAACTTTCTATGCATACAAAAATAGTTTGCAAATAATAATAATGATAATAAAGATAATACAGCAACAGGCACTACCAAATATATACTTAAACCCTGACGAAAGGAGAATAAATTAAGGACAGGTGAAATTTGACAATAAATTAAGATGTACATAAGGGTCAACGGATGAAAAAGAGTAAGGGTAGTAGAGGACGAGGCAAGATAGGAGGAAGGAGGGGTAAGGGAGGGATTGGTGAGGGAGTGGCGGAATAGGTATGAATTTGTGCGGATTTCTTGTCATCCCGCCTTCGAACCCAACACCTTTAATAAATTATAGTGATAGTCACACTCGCACACCATGGATTAAAAAATGAACCTATATTTTTTTTTCGTTTTTTGAGAGTTTGGAACATTTGGGTGTGGGTTTTGGAGGGTAGGATAGAAATAAATATGTAATAAATAAAATAAATAGGATGATAACAATAATAATAATTAATCATAATAGTAATAATTGTGGATGCAAGCCATTGAACAGCTGGAGGATATGCCGTGGTGTGTATGTATGTGTGTGTATGTGTGGGTGTGTGTGTGTGTGTGTGTCATTTGTACGTGTAGTATCGAGAGAAGCTGTGTATATATGTATAAGTGTATGTATTCATGTATAAAAATTTCCTCAGGGCTCCAAGCACTACAAAACACACATAAAGGAAGAAGAAAAGAGTACAACACAAGTCTAGGGTTTGCGTTACCCCTTCACCACACGCACACACACATACATACACACACATACATACATGCACACATACCTATCGCACCAAAAAAATATATATGTATACGTTCATGTACATTATCTTTATAAAATCTGGGCGGAGTCACGTGATTCGAGGATTAAAAATATTTCAACCTAAAAAAAATAAAGAAAAATACAAGAAATCACATGAAGTCTTTATGGCAAACACATGTCCAAAAATTAATCGAAAATAATAATAATAATAATAATAATAATAAGTTACCATCATATAAGCTATCCACAAGCATAGGTCTAACGGTGGGAAACGGCTTAAGAGAGTCAGCCTATTGCAAAGGGGAGGTGAAGTGAAGTGGGGAGGAGGTACCGTTGTCGAGGCCCGTTAACCACTCACTACAAGGCACCATACAAGGTCACCAAAGGGTCGTAATAGGTCACCAAGTACATTTTAGACGTCATCAGTAGGACTTGTGAGGTCACTGAGTCCTTAGCATTGGTACTAGGTCATGTCAGGTTATGAGTACAGACAAAGGATCTAATAACATTCACCACCTCTTCAACACCACATACAAGGTACCAGTAACATCAGATCAGTAATATACATAACACCATTAGCACCACATACAGAGGCACCATTTCTAGCATCATGATCACCACGGTAGCACGAGTCACTATCATCACTATCAATCATCATCATCATCATCCTTGGCACCACTTAGTTTTTTTATTCTTATTTTAAGGGAATACACTTTTAGACACCAGCATAGCACATTTTTGTTTGTTTTATACTCAGATCAAGATAAGACTTTAAACACATGATAGAAGGAAGACAAGTAAGAGTAACAAACAAGAATAATTTTGTGGACAGATGATAATAATTTATGATTAATTATATGTTTTATCCCATTTTCTTCCGTCGTTGATCTTGCTGATGTTTAATAGTTTGCCATTTTCTTTACATTTTTAGCAGTTGACATTTTAGTTGATCAATTGTAGCACTATAATTAGGATTGTTTTCAAGCCAAGCATTCTCAAGACTTGCATTGCTTAAATCTTCTGCAGTTCCCCTTTTATAGCACCTGGTCAATCATATTTTTTTTCTTCTCTTATCACGACTATAGCACTGAGAGGGATGGTGTCCTCGTTTTCTTCGTGACTCAAGGGGCGACTATGGTGTCTGGCCCCGAGCGACGCCTCCTCCCATTACCTACCATTAACAATATATATAAAAATCGAGAGAGGGAGGGACCAGCCCGCCTCCCTAGCGTATACGGACATACGTACACCCACGCACACGCACAGACGCACAATAAAGCAGCCTACCGAAGGAAAGGAGGGTGACAACATTGAAATAATAATAAGAATAATGATCATTAATAATAATTAATTAATAATAATATTGTTTGCACTTATAATGGAAGAGGAAATAAATGATGATATTTGCTTCTCGATAGGTGTGGTCTTTCCTCTTTTGGACAGAGAGAGAGAGAGAGAGAGAGAGAGAGAGAGAGAGAGAGAGAGAGAGAGAGAGAGAGAGAGAGAGAGAGAGAGAGAGAGAGAGAGAGTCACAGTTCTTCAGTTAAAAGAAACAACGAATCAGTCATCTGCGGAACACGTTACTGCTTCAATAACCGATAACAAAGAAAAAGATTAACTGTTACTCAAAGTCTGGCACGGGGAAGTTTTGATTTATTTATTTTATTATTTATTTTTTATTATTCACTTCTTGCCTTCCTCCCCGCCCAAAATTATTGTTATCTTTGTGGGTTTGACTTTATTTTCGATTTGTTTATCAGTAACTTTGGCCTAAACGTGGTGGTGGTGGTGGTGGCAATTGAGGTAGTGGTGCTGTTAGGAAGAGAGAGAGAGAGAGGGGGGGGGCAATAGTTCTTTTAAGATCTTTTTAATATGACAGAAGATAAAGGAGGAGGAGGAAAGAAAAGAAAAAAGAAATATTCCCCTTATTTCATGTTCCTAAATCCCACTAAACACACACACACACACACACACACACACACACACACACACACACACACACACACACACACACACACACACACACGTGACACTCCACTGAGCCGTGTCACCTGTAATTAAGCTCGTAGGTAGTTTTTTGGATGATTGTCTGAATTAAAAGAAAAATAATCGTGTTTTTTGTATGAATATATATATCAGTGATCTCAATGTGTGACTGTGTGTGTGTGTGTGTGTGTGTGTGTGTGTGTGTGTGTGTGTGTGTGTGTGTGTGTGTGTGTGTGTGACGCACGATTCTAAAACACCCACAAAATTTAAGGAGGTGAGGAGGGCAGAGAAGAGGAAGAAAGAATCAAACAATAAAAGGAAGGGCGACAAATAAGATGAATAAAAAAAAAAGTGGAAAATGAAGAGAAAACGGATGGAGAGGAGGAAATAAATGTTAAAAAAAAAGGAGAAACGAGGAAAATAGGAATAAAATAGGAAGAGAGAGAAAAGGAGGAGGAGGAGGGGGCGCTTAGGTACCGAATTCCAGAAGGGCTCTGGCAGGTAGGTCCGGGATGGAAAGAAAAACCCTTTGCTAGTGAGGGCGGCGGTGACCTACATAATAAGTGGGTCGGTTGTGGCTCTCTCTCTCCTCCCTCCCTCCTCCCCTCCTTCCTCCGCTCCCTCCTTCGCTCCCCCAACACACGCTCTGTCATGTCTTTATGCACTGAGGAGGTAGGAGGAGGAAGGTGGGGGTTGGAGGAGGGGAACGTGATGGCTTTGGAGGGGAGAAGGTGGGGAACTGGGGGTTTAGGAGGAGGTCTTGTTCCTCCTCCTCCTCCTCCTCCTCCTCCTCCTTCTTCTTTCTCCCCCACCACACCCCATCTACTTCCTCCCTCCTCCTCCTCCTCCTACTCCTTCTTCTCCTCCCCCCCCTCCTTCTCCACCTCCTCCTCCCCCCCACACCACCACTCTGCGTCACACCCACCACCACAGCTTTCACTTGAGGCCCAAAGAGCGTGTTTCTCTCTCTCTCTCTCTCTCTCTCTCTCTCTCTCTCTCTCTCTCTCTCTCTCTCTCTCTCTCTCTCTCTCTCTCTCTCTCTCTCTCTTTTTCTATACATTTTCTTGTTCCTTTTTGACTTTAATCCATCCTCTCTTTTCTTTCTCGTCTGATTCTCTTTAATCTGTCTCTCTCTCTCTTCCTTTGGCGTCCACAACACCTGCTCAAGTCCATGGCCATTGTCAAGGGTGAAGTGAAGGGAAGCTCGCTCTCTCTCTCTCTCTCTCTCTCTCTCTCTCTCTCTCTCTCTCTCTCTCTCTCTCTCTCTCTCTCTCTCTCTCTCTCTCTGTCTCTGTCCCACACCACTATCTTCACCAGCAGTAGTAAGAAGCCCTTCCTTTCGTGCGGGTCAGTAGGGCACCGCAACAGGAAACTTAGCAAAGGGGCGTAACTGGGATAAATCTGTACTTCATTTTACATAAAGAAGAAATAAAAAGAAAAGGTATAAAAGAATGAGAGGGAGGGAGGGTTAAGGAGTGTTCCCTCGTTATATATAGTGAGGGAAGGACGCGTACTAGTATGGGAAAGGACTTAATGGTCAATCCCTGGTGACTCTCTTGTGGATTTGGTAGTGTTTGAGCAAGTGAGCCTTCTGCCGAAATGATTTGCCGCAGGTTTCACACTTGAAAGGCTTCTCTCCGGTGTGGGTGCGGAGGTGGACCTTAATGTTGGACTTATTGAGGAAGCCGCGATTACAGACGGTGCAGCGATGGACGGGCTTGTCCTTGGTGCCTTCCGTCGTAATGGGTAGTTTTGTACTCTGTTGCTTGCGGCTGCGGCCCTTGCTGATCTTGAGCCCCGGGAAATCGAGGCCGATCTTGGTGGAGGAGAGGTCAGTGGACTCGGGCGAGGCCAACTGCGTCTTGTCTAGATAGGATCTGGTGTCCAGCTTGTTGCTGAAGAGGTCGTCCGTGGTGGTGACGATGAAGGCGGTGGGGTCGGTGGTGTGTGGCTGCGCGTCCTTGTGGCTGTAGTAATGGGAACGAGCGAACATGGGGTCGGCCTTGAGCAGACCTCCACCACCGACGTCCTTGAGGCCCTGCATGAGACGGGACTGGAGGATGGGCATGGAGATCTCACTCTTGTACTGGGCCTCCGTCATCATACCCTGCAGGTAGTTGTTGTTAGTTACCGCTCCCGCTGCCAGGAGAGAAGACAGCATAGGGGAGTGGGTGGGCGTATTGGCGTACTCTATGGTGGTGTGTCCCACGGTGGTGGAGGCCTGAGCCACCACAGGCATGGAGGGCGAGTGGCCTGAGGGAGACATTGTTGAGTTGATGAGAGGGTCCGCAGGCTCCACTTTGACGCCACCACTCATGTTCTCGAAGAAGGCCTCGATGTCCTGGAACTCCGGGGCGTTGAGAGGCTCGAGGGACTCCGGCAGCATGATGTTGTTGATGCTTGTGTTGACGCTGTTATCCGCGATGGCGCTGCCGATGATGGAGGCGATGTCATCAATCTCCTGCGTAATGGAGTAGCCTTGGTGGTGGTGGGCGTGCTCCGCGGCGCTTTTATGCGAGTTGAGCGCCGCTGTGGTGGTGGTCACAGGCTCCGGCGCGCCCGCGTACCCCAGAAACGTGTTGTTGTTGGTGATGGCGCCTTTGTACTGGCTGCCGGGGGAGTTGGACGACGTGGAGGACGTGTCATGGCGTGAGGATGCCGAGGTGTCCGGGGAGGCCGTCAGGTAGTCCAACGGCTCCAATGGCTTAAGCTCCGCGAAGGTTGAGTTCGGAGGCGGCAGGTCACGCAAGAATGAGTCGAGGGGGTCCATGGCGGTCTTGGTGTCTGTGGCGTAGCGGGGCTCGAGTAGGTCCTCATGAGCCCACGCTTGCACACCATCGGGGGAGTCCGCGGGCTGGGGGTAGAATTTCATGGGTGCTTCGTGGGGGGGGCGGGCAGGGACCTGGTGTGGGGCCTGCTGGGGATGCTGGGGGGGCGTGGGCGGCGTGGCGGGGGGTCAGTGGTGGAGACACGGCATGCTTCTCTGGTGGGGCGGCGCCTGGCCTCTCCTCCTCCTCACTCCCCTGCAATACACACACGGCACGTGTTAACGCCAGAGGGGACAGGGCCACAAGACGGACACACACACACACGCACACGCACACATAAACACGTACACACCACAGGCACTCACACACATAGAAAGGTGCACGTATACAAGAGGGAAGAAAGTGCACATGCTTCGTGTGTGTGTGTGTGTGTGTGTGTGTGTGTGTGTGTGTGTGTGTGTGTGTGTGTGTGTGTGTGTGTGTACATGCTGCTTGAATACATAGCAAACACAGCGAGGCACACAAAGGAAGACAAATAAAGACAGACATTTGGATGAGGTACAAATGCAGTTAATGGACAGTTGTGAAGAATAGAAACACACACACACACACACACACACACACACACACACACACACACACACACCACACACACACACACACACACAAGTAACATACAGAAAAAAGAATATTCCCTGAAAAGAAAGATACATTTTAAAATAATATAAGAACAATAACAAAGCAACCCCGAAAATAATAATAACTAATAAATATTCTTTTTTTTTCAAACCGAGTTAATTTTGTATGTATTATTGTTATTATTATAGTTATTATTTCTATTATTGAGATTTAGAGAGAGAGAGAGAGAGAGAGAGAGAGAGAGAGAGAGAGAGAGAGAGAGAGAGAGAGAGAGAGAGAGAGAGAGAGAGAGAGAGAGAGAGAGAGAGAGAGCTACTGTTTCTATTTACTTTCTTGTGTTAACTTATTGTACATCGCACACATATTTATTTGTTGTCAAAGAAACGAGGAAGATAGTTTGTTTACATTGGGTTTTTAAAGCGGGTTAGGTCTCGTTTTCATGTGTCGATC
>JAPQNM010000021.1:5620246-5622746 GCA_029783475.1 Metacarcinus magister | reverse complement strand
TTACCTAGAAAATGTATGTTTTTTTTTCTTCTGTTTTCTATTTCATCTTTATTATTATTATCATTATTATTATTATTCTCTCTAATTAACTATTCTTCCTTTCTACTGCTTCTTCTTTCTCTTTCTTTTCCTTGACTTTGAAAGATCCTTGAAAGAATCTTGTTTTGAAACTGGTAGAAATGTGGTTTTGCTCATTCTCTCTCTCTCTCTCTCTCTCTCTCTCTCTCTCTCTCTCTCTCTCTCTCTCTCTCTCTCTCTCTCTCTCTCTCTCTCTCTCTCTCTCTTTCTCTCTTGTTTTGCTATTCATGTTCTTTACTCAATCTGTAGTGTGTGTGTGTGTGTGTGTATGTGTGTGTGTGAGAGGAAATGTACGTGTGTGTGTACGTGTGTGTGAGAGAGGGAGTGTACGTGTGTGCGCGTGTGTACCCGTGAATTATCCATCCACACAGTTAAGTGGGACAAGGTCAGTGTGTGTTTGTCCTATTCCTTATCCTCCCTTCCCTTTCTCTCTCTCTCTCTCTCTCTCTCTCTCTCTCTCTCTCTCTCTCTCTCTCTCTCTCTCTCTCTCTCTCTCTCTCTCTCTCTCTCTCTCTCTCTCTCTCTCTCTCTCTCTCACCTGGGCACACCTGAGTCAGAGGGGCATTGCTTGTACGTGATTGGTGGAGGGAAGGTCAGGTATACCCTCACATGTAACACTATTGGTCCCTTGGATGCCAGCTCGTAATGACGTCACAGTGTGTTTACCTGTTAAGGAAAGGGACAAGTGTTAGTGAATTGTGTTTTTTTTATCCTCCTTCTCCTCCTCTTTCTCTTTATTATATTCTGTTCATGTTTCTACTCATCCTTCTCATCCTCGACCTCCTTCTCCTACTACTATTACTATTACTACTACTACTACTACTACTACTACTACTACTACTACTACTACTACTACTACTACTACTACTACTACAATTATAAGAACAGGTCTCCTCCCCCCCTCCCCCCAGTCCGCACATGTTCCCTCAAACACTCTTTACACTCCAAGTTCATTCACCCTCCTCTGATTTCTCTGACCTACTTAGGGAGTACCGACCCCCTCCTTTTCTTCTCTTCTCCACCCTCCCTTTCCTCCCCTCTTTCTCTCTCTTTCTACCTCCCTCCCAGGCCAGTACCAGCCGCCCTCCCTTCTTGCTTCCCTCTCCCCTCCCTCTCCCCTTCCTCTCCCCTTCCTCTCTCACTCTCGCTGTCTGTCTTGATCCCTCTGTCTCCTCCTCCTCCTCCTCCTCCTCCTCCTCCTCCTCCTGCTTCTTCTTCTCTTCCTCTTTTCTTTTCCTTTCCTTCCCTTACCATTCCTCCTCCTCCTCCTCTTTCTTTCTTTCTTCTCCTCCTCTATCTTTTGGTCTTCATTCTCCTACTCTTCCTTTTGCTTTTTTTTTTTATATCTCTTTCATTCATTGTTTGTGTTTTTACTTGTCTCTTTGAATGGGTTGCATATAGTTTATTTGTTGGTTTTGTTTTATTATCTGTGTCTGTATCTCTCTCTTTCTTTCTTTCCTTCTTTCTTTCTTTCTTTCTTTCTTTCTTTCTCTCTTATTACGTTCTTCTTACAATAATATTATCTACACAACCTTGTCTTTTCTTACAAATCCAAGGTGGCTTCCGAGAAAGAGGTACAGAAGGAGGAGGAGGAGGAGGAGGAGGAGGAGGAGGAGGAGGAGATGAAAGAGACATAACGAAATGGAAGAACAAAGAAAATATTATAAAAAGATGATCCCCCCCTTCCCTCCTTCCCTCCCTCTCTCCCTCTCTCTCCCTCTCTCTCTCTCCCTCTCTCCCTCTCTCTCTCTCCCTCTTGTGTTATGGGAATACAATGAACCAGAGAAGTAGTACGCAGCCCTCTGTCTATCTGTGTGTGTGTGTGTGTGTGTGTGTGTGTGTGTATGTATATGTGTCTTTCTCTGTCTGTCTGTGTGTGTGTCTGTCTTTCTCTCTGTGTGTATTGTTAATACTCTTGTCTCAACGCATGTGACAGTAGTAGTAGTGGTAGTGACAATACTACTACTACTACTACTACTACTACTACAACTACAATAACTATAATCATCATCATCATCATCATCATCATCATCATTATGTATACACAAATATCTATACACACACACAGTTTCGTCAGCCACGTCGTGCATAGTTGGCTTCGTAGGTACATTGGCAATACGTACACATGAGCGTGTCTTGCCTGGTAATGTGTGTACCTTACCCTGCCTAGGTACACACGTGCTAATGATTTACACGATGACGAAATTCAAAGAAAATCGTGGGGCATAAATATCAGTAAAAATAGTAATAGTAGTAGTAGTAGTAGTAGTAGTAGTAGTAGTAGTTGTAGTAGTAGTAGTTTTTGTAGTTGTAGTAGTAGAAGTAATATTAACATAGATATCTTGAAATTGAATATACATGTTTCTGATACTGAAGAAGAATATAAGGGGAGGAGGAGGAGGAGGAGGAGGAGAGAGCGAGT
>JAPQNM010000021.1:5607746-5610246 GCA_029783475.1 Metacarcinus magister | reverse complement strand
CTCCCTCCCTCCACCCCTCCACCCCTTCCCTCCCTCCCTCCACTAGACATGCGGAAAAGGTGTTAGAAATAAGGTAGAGTTACACTTCATTCAGTTTTCTCGTGTGTGTCGAAGTCGTTGCCAAGAGACTGAGTGAGATGTTCGGACGGCTGGCATTACTTCCCGCCTTCTTCCTTCCCTCCCTCCCTCCCTCCTCCTCCTCCTCCTCCTCCTCCTCCTCCTCCTCCTCCTCCTCCTCCTCCTCCTCCTCCTCCTCCTCCTCCTCCATCCCTCCTTCTCTCTCCTCCTCCTCCATCCCTCCTCTCTCTCCCTCCCTCCTTGTCTCCCTTAAGATTCCCTCCTCTCTTTCTTTCTTTCTTTCTTTCTCTTTTTTTTTGTCATCTTTCTGTCTTATCTCCTTTGTGTGTTCATTAACTCTCCTCTCTTTCTTCCTTTCTTTCTCTCTCACCTCGTCCCTTCTTTCTTTTTTTTATATATTCTCTTTCTCTTGCTCCTCTTCATCAAAGTTCCATTCTTTCTTCCTCCATTCTCTCCGTCTTTCCTTCATTCATTCTCCCTTCCTTCTAGTAGTAGTAGTAGTAGTAGTAAACATTAACATCAACAAAACCTAGTAATCAAATCTCACTTCTTCAGGGTTAGAGAGAGAGAGAAAGAGAGAGAGAGAGAGAGAGAGAGAGAGAGAGAGAGAGAGAGAGAGAGAGAGAGAGAGAGAGAGAGAGAGAGAGAGAGAGAGAGAGAGAAGGAGAGGAGATTTCAATGCCAAGTAATGATCTTACATATGCCCATGAATTTATATCCTGTGTAGGGAATGATCAGGGTTGTGTTGTTATTTTCGAGCTGTTTCTTAAGGTTTTTGTAAATTAATGAGGTTGTATTATCTAACATTAATTTATTTTGACTCTTCGTAAAGTGATTTGATATATTATTTGAGTTTTTTCCGTTTTTCTCTACTCCTGTATCATCTTTTCTTATTATCATCATCTTTATCATCATCATCATCATCATCATCATTGCCCCCATCAGTCACTTTCCACTCTGCAAACCCTTCTTCATTAAACCATAAAGAATATGAAGAATTACACCTAAGATCGATGCAATTAAAGTCAACATGTCATCTGTTTCGCCATTTCCACGCCCTGAATAACACGCAAACGCACGAATCAGAAGCAATGTAGCGAAAACGGTGTCTAAATCCGGATTCACACGAATGCATTTGAATAGCAAGACTCGTTCCACCTTCTGCCACGACCTCCTGCTCACATTATAAAGCCAACACGACCTATCCACTGAGCCTCCCGTTAACCATGTGTGTATTTTGACATTAGAGGAAATAATGAAGGTAGTGGATGTAGGGAAATAGACAAATGTACTTAGATAATGGATTTGAAGGATATGTTTTTTGTAGGAAAGGATTATATATGAAATAGGAAAAAAAATATGTAGATTATGAGACTGTTTGGGGAAATTACCTACTTCTAGATACAAAATTGCCTCAAATAAAGAGTGCTATTTACGAAAGAATATAAAAAAGAAAGAATTTGAAGTATTATAAACTGCATTTACGATATAAGTATAATAAATATATATAGAAAATAAAAGAGCAATTTACTCGTACAATTTAAGATCTTACGTGACAGAATCGTGTTGTATTACGGTGAGGAATTACTAAGTACAGGTTGTGAAGATTACAGTGAGGGAGTCTTTATTGTGTACGGGTTGTAATACGGTGATAGGAGGCACTGTGACAACCTTGATTTAACGTCGGAAATAACTCTCCCCTCCACGATGCAACCTTGATATAATAACAAGCCTCTGCCAAGTACTGACATTTTAATTTGTTTGTTCGTTTTGATGTTTTTCTTGTTTTTTAATGATTTTTTATATATGTTTTAAGCAATGGTGATTTGTATGTGTACATGTGATAGGGTTGTTAAATTTAATTAATGTTATTGTTTATCATGTGTTAAGGTCAGATGTAAAACGACTTGTCAATACAAAATAAAACCCCAAGGAATAAATATTTAACACAACACCGAAGAGGAAATAAAATACAGATATTATCTATAAACAATTACTGACCCTTTTTTTTTATTATATATCTCATCTCTTTATCACTTCATCTTGTATTTCCCTTCCCTCTTCCTTCGTCCCTCCCTCGTCCCTCCCTCGTCCCTCCCTTCGTCCCTTCCCCACAAAAGGCCAAATTCCTAGTACACGTAACATCACGTGTCAAATTCTTCAACAAAAATTCATTGAAAAATTTCCTCTTTACACCACCAAGGTCGTTGTGATGGTTAGGGAGGTAGTTTGTGGTGCATGAGGGAGGAGGAGGAGGAGGGGGGGAGGAAGAGGAGGAGGAGGGGAGGTAATGAAGGTGGGGTGGTGTGTGTGGGGGAGGAATGGAGCGTCGTGGGAGAGTACGAGTGGGGAGAGGAGGGGAGGTGGAGACAAGAGAATGCTTTGAGGTCGTAAGGTAGAAAAAGGGACTTGGTGTGTTGGC
>JAPQNM010000021.1:5590246-5592746 GCA_029783475.1 Metacarcinus magister | reverse complement strand
AAACGCATAGAAAATGGATAAGGAAAAGAGAGAGGAAGATGGAAACGTAGATAGAGGGAGGTAGGGGATGAAAAAAGTAGAGAGATTAAGAGATAAGGAATGGAGGAATAGAGAGAGAAATAGAGTGAAAAGGAGATAGGGGGAAGGTGTAATAGGAGATGTGGCATCAGTGTGGCGTAGTAGATGTGGCAACACCGCCCTGTGAATCACCCTTCCCCCCCTCCCCCATTACCCTAAAGTGTGTCACATCCTCATTTGCAGCCACACACACACACACACACACACACACACACACACACACACACACACACACACACACACACACACACCACGCCTGCGGATATACAGTTACGCACATACAAAAGTAAATTGAGTACACACACACACACACACACACACACACACACACACACACACACACACACACACACACACCCACCTAAAAAAAATGCGTATATAACACTTATAGTACTCTATGGTACATTGTTTAATTATTCATTACTATCATCTCTCTCTCTCTCTCTCTCTCTCTCTCTCTCTCTCTCTCTCTCTCTCTCTCTCTCTCTCTCTCTCTCTCTCTCTCTCTCTCTCTCTCTCTCTCTCTACGTAGGTGCCATCGCCCCAGATAGGAAGCAAGCAGGGTTCAAACAGCATTACAAGGACATACAACGAGTCGAGAATCTTGCACAATCGCCTTGCAACCCCTGCCAGTTTGACCCACGCTTCGAACCCTTTATACAACACTCCAGGGATACTCGGGGTCAATTGTCACATATATGGGGTTGTTTTGTTTATTGTTATGAGTTTTAGGATGGATACAGTTACTTGGGATGTTCCTTATCGTCTCTCAGAGGATTGAATCGCCTTGTTAGAGTGTTCAGCTACGTATGATTGATTCTCTGGTGTCTCATTTAGTTCGTGTTGTTGTTGTTGTTGTAGTAGTAGTAGTAATATGTGTGTATGTATGAACCTCTGTAAGACATTATAACTATCTAATAGCCAATAGTTTATGATAGTTTGAGGTGGTTAACCATTTTTTTTCTCTTCCTCTCTGTCTATCTATTTCTCTATATATCGATCTTTTTATATTTATCTCTTTCTCTCTTTCACACACACACACACACACACACACACACACACACACACACACACACACACACACACACATACACACACACACACACACACACACACACACACACACACACACACACACACACACACACACACACACACACACACACACACACACTTAACAATCCTACCACATCATTACGTCGTTAATCACCCAACCCAACAAGCTCATTACTGCCATCAACTCCTTCACATAATAACAACACACACACACACACACACACTTTAATTACATGTGACTATTATTTGAAGGCAGGAATGGAGGACAAAAAAAGGTGATGGTATAGATATAACAAAACAAATGAATAATGTAAACTCTGGGTACAAGCAATTACACGACAACATATTTCACTTGTTAATAATAATAATAAAAAAAGTGATGAATAAGTTATGTGTTACCCATTATATATTTCACCTACATTGATGATACATTGATGATATACTGTATAGGGAAAGATAAGTGAGTGAAAGAGATTAAGAATACGGAAAAAAATGAATGATCTTTTATTTTCTATCTGGCAGCGTAGTCATTGAGTGGGAAGAGACAGGAGGAGGAAGACAGGAGCCGGCCAGCTGAGAATCACATCTAGTACACCCATTTCCCGCCACATTGAGGGTTATCCATGTGAAGGTAAGGTTATAAGTATTAGATGAATATAATGGTTTAGTAGACGATGTGTAACAGGAACTAACACGTGTACACCCCCAGAGGCATTTTGTAGCTTAATTATATTCTTACCAGCCTTGTCAGTCCATTATATTTGTCCGTAGAACCATTAAGGTGAAGAATTTTTAAGTTAGAGCAGAATCGTAATAGTTTTTTTTTTTATTAAGGTGTCACTCTTGTTTCTTGGGCATATTTAAGTAGCGTACAAAGATAGATGTGTGTTAATAATAGTTAATAAGATGTTTAACTTGGTCAGTCACCCCATGTACTAGTAAAGTTTTTTTTTTCTCCTCAAGAAGTCTCCCCTTGAAAGAGAGAACTGCCGCTTGGATAATTTAATGGGAACACCGAGCTTACATCTATTTCAGGGAGAGTTTGAGGCGATTGTTAGTGATTGGGAAAAAAAAAAGCTTGACCGGATTAAAGATGTAGAGAGGAGCAGCATGTAGCAATTTATATAGATTTTTACACTACTATCTTCCATGCTTTTGATTGTGCAGAAAAAAAAACGACCGTCGCGCATGGACCATCGATAACAAGCTCAAGTCATCATCATCTTCACCTTCCTTGGTTCACGTGGGGTTCGTAGCCAGTATGACCTGCCTTCAGTAGAGGTATGGTAACAGTTGTACAGTTTAATTAGGTGTATCAGATGCTGTAATGATATTTCCAATATCTCTAATAGCTTTCGAGAAAATT